>OZ022505.1:27068156-27668156 GCA_963989385.1 Ctena decussata
ACACCCAAACACCTAACACCTCTAACACCCAACACCCTAACACTAACACCTAACACTCTAACACCCAACACCCTAACACTAACACCTTACACCTCTAACACCCTAACCCTAACCTTAACACCCAAACACCCTACATCTAACACCTCTAACACCCAACACCCTACCCCTAACCTACACAACCCAAAGCGTAATTGATAGGGCAAGACTGTAAGGTTATATTTATACATTTTCTGCAATGGGTCAACGCGAGAGTGACATAAAAATAGATCACGTAATTTTGAACCAATCAGAGACCACTCCGTGTTATGACGTATAAGCTGTGGGTGGAGCTCCGCATCTCTCATTCCGCATTTTATTTCTGTCATTTGCTTAAGAAACATGAATACGCCAAGGAATATTATTCTTGTAGCAGTGGTCAATTTTTCAGCCCTGTAGAAGGTACTACATAATAATTGGCTACTTTGATTTGTTTTTGAGCCTTTGATTCATCTTGATTAGGACTCGGTTATCGACTGGGTCCGACCCCTTGCCATGTCTACCGACCTCATCGCGGTGCAAGGGTGAACATACTTTAACTTAACTATGGCCAACGGGTAGACTATTTTCTAACATACACCCTAACTAACCCTAACCTTAGTTCCGATTGCACCGACACCTGCTCTTTCCTTAACAAAAAAACATATTCCACTTTACTACATATGTACATGACCCTAGATTGTTGCTGTCGGAAAATTGTCAGAAGTTTTCTGACAGCTTTCTGACACGAAGTATTCATAGAGTTATGATGGTGCATTTTTTTATATTCATTCATCTTTGAAAAGCACTGTTCTAAGACAATTCCTCATCAAAGGCTGGACTAACCATTCCTCAGGTAAGTAAATGATTCAGGATGTTTAGTCTTCTAAAGAGACTGATTAATTGCTATCGAAGTGCATGCTGATCAGAGTTTTTTGGTACTTAGTCTAATTCATAAACGTATTTGCTATTTTTACTCGAAACATGCATCATCTCCCTTGTTAAATAGTCTCCCCTGAAAAAAAGAAGTTCGGTAACACTTACTAAGAAATAGCAACCATTCCCTACGCCAGGGTCTGTGAAAAGGCTAACCCTAGCCAAACTACACCCAAATATCCTTCCGAGGACTTGGACTCAGCCGAAAATACCTATTCCCTAACCCTAACCCTAACCCTAACCCTAACCCCTAACCCTAACCCTAACCCTACCCTAACCCTAACCCTAACCCTAACCCTAACCCTAACCCTAACCTAACACTCTAACACCCTAACCCTAACCCTAACACTAACACCTAACACCCTAACACCCAACACTAACACCTGTAACACCCTAACCCTAACACCCAAACACCTAACACCTCTAACACCAACACCCTAACCCTAACACTAACACCTAACACTCTAACACCCAACACCCTAACCCTAACACTAACACCTAACACCCTAACACCCAACACTAACACCTGTAACACCCTAACCCTAACACCCAAACACCTAACACCTCTAACACCCAACACCCTAACACTAACACCTAACACTCTAACACCCAACACCCTAACACTAACACCTAACACCTCTAACACCCTAACCCTAACCTTAACACCCAAACACCCTACATCTAACACCTCTAACACCCAACACCCTACCCCTAACCTACACAACCCAAAGCGTAATTGATAGGGCAAGACTGTAAGGTTATATTTATACATTTTCTGCAATGGGTCAACGCGAGAGTGACATAAAAATAGATCACGAAATTTTGAACCAATCAGAGACCACTCCGTGTTATGACGTATAAGCTGTGGGTGGAGCTCCGCATCTCTCATTCCGCATTTTATTTCTGTCATTTGCTTAAGAAACATGAATACGCCAAGGAATATTATTCTTGTAGCAGTGGTCAATTTTTCAGCCCTGTAGAAGGTACTACATAATAATTGGCTACTTTGATTTGTTTTTGAGCCTTTGATTCATCTTGATTAGGACTCGGTTATCGACTGGGTCCGACCCCTTGCCATGTCTACCGACCTCATCGCGGTGCAAGGGTGAACATAGTTTAACTTAACTATGGCCAACGGGTAGACTATTTTCTAACATACACCCTAACTAACCCTAACCTTAGTTCCGATTGCACCGACACCTGCTCTTTCCTTAACAAAAAAACATATTCCACTTTACTACATATGTACATGACCCTAGATTGTTGCTGTCGGAAAATTGTCAGAAGTTTTCTGACAGCTTTCTGACACGAAGTATTCATAGAGTTATGATGGTGCATTTTTTTATATTCATTCATCTTTGAAAAGCACTGTTCTAAGACAATTCCTCATCAAAGGCTGGACTAACCATTCCTCAGGTAAGTAAATGATTCAGGATGTTTAGTCTTCTAAAGAGACTGATTAATTGCTATCGAAGTGCATGCTGATCAGAGTTTTTTGGTACTTAGTCTAATTCATAAACGTATTTGCTATTTTTACTCGAAACATGCATCATCTCCCTTGTTAAATAGTCTCCCCTGAAAAAAGAAGTTCGGTAACACTTACTAAGAAATAGCAACCATTCCCTACGCCAGGGTCTGTGAAAAGGCTAACCCTAGCCAAACTACACCCAAATATCCTTCCGAGGACTTGGACTCAGCCGAAAATACCTATTCCCTAACCCTAACCCTAACCCTAACCCTAACCCTAACCCTAACCCTAACCCCTAACCCTAACCCTAACCCTAATCCTAACCCTAACCCTAACCCCTAACCCTAACCCTAACCCTAACCCTTACTCTAACCCTAACCCTAACACCCAACAGCCTAACATCTATAACACCTAACACCCTAACACCTATAACACCCAACACCCTAACCCTAACCCTAACCCTAACCCTAACCCTAACACCCAACAGCCTAACATCTATAACACCTAACACCCTAACACCTATAACACCCAACACCCTAACACCCAACACCCTAACACCTATAACACCCAACACCCTAACCCTAACCCTAATTCCTGGTCTTTGCTTAACAAAAACAATATTCCACTTTACAACATATGTACATGACCTTAGATTGTTGCTGTCGGAAAGTTTTCTGACAGCTTTCTGACAGGAAGTATTAATAGTTTTGATACTGCATTTTTTTTATATTCATTCATCTTTGAAAAACACTGTTCTAAGACAATTCCTCATCAGAGGCTGCACTAACCATTCCTCAGGTAAGAAAATGATTCAAGATGTTTAGTCTTCTAAAGAGACTGATTAATTGCTCTGGAAGTGCATGCTGATCAGAGTTTCTTGGTATTTAGTCTAATGCATAAACGTATTTACTACGTTTACTGGAAACATGCATCATGTCCCTTGTTAAATAGTCTCCCCTGATAAAAGAAGTTCGGTAACACTAACTAAAAATAGACACCATTCCCTACGCCAGGGTCTGTGAAAAGGCTAACCCTAGCCAAATTACACCCAAATATCCTTCCGATGTCTTTGTCTCAGCCGAAAATACCTATTCCCTAACCCTAACCCTAACCCTAACCCTAACCCTAACCCTAACCCTTACCCTAACCCTAACCCTAACCCTAACCCTAACCCTAATCTAACACCCTAACACCCAACACCCTAACACCTATAACACCCAACACCCTAACACCCAACACCCTAACACCTATAACACCCTAACCCTAACCCCTAACCCCTAACCCTAACCCTAATCCTAACCCTAACCCTAACACCCAACAGCCTAACATCTATAACACCTAACACCCTAACATCTATAACACCCAACACCCTAACACCCAACACCCTAACACCTATAACACCCAACACCCTAACCCTAACCCTAACTCCTGGTCTTTGCTTAACAAAAACAATATTCCACTTTACAACATATGTACATGACCTTAGATTGTTGCTGTCGGAAGGTTTTCTGACAGCTTTCTGACAGGAAGTATTAATAGTTTTGATACTGCATTTTTTTATATTCATTCATCTTTGAAAAACACTGTTCTAAGACAATTCCTCATCAGAGGCTGCACTAACCATTCCTCAGGTAAGAAAATGATTCAAGATGTTTAGTCTTCTAAAGAGACTGATTAATTGCTCTGGAAGTGCATGCTGATCAGAGTTTCTTGGTATTTAGTCTAATGCATAAACGTATTTACTACGTTTACTGGAAACATGCATCATGTCCCTTGTTAAATAGTCTCCCCTGATAAAAGAAGTTCGGTAACACTAACTAAAAATAGACACCATTCCCTACGCCAGGGTCTGTGAAAAGGCTAACCCTAGCCAAATTACACCCAAATATCCTTCCGATGTCTTTGTCTCAGCCGAAAATACCTATTCCCTAACCCTAACCCTAACCCTAACCCTAACCCTAATCTAACACCCTAACACCCAACACCCTAACACCTATAACACCCAACACCCTAACACCCAACACCCTAACACCTATAACACCCTAACCCTAACCCTAACCCCTAACCCTAACCCTAATCCTAACCCTAACCCTAACACCCAACAGCCTAACATCTATAACACCTAACACCCTAACATCTATAACACCCAACACCCTAACACCCAACACCCTAACACCTATAACACCCAACACCCTAACCCTAACCCTAACTCCTGGTCTTTGCTTAACAAAAACAATATTCCACTTTACAACATATGTACATGACCTTAGATTGTTGCTGTCGGAAGGTTTTCTGACAGCTTTCTGACAGGAAGTATTAATAGTTTTGATACTGCATTTTTTTATATTCATTCATCTTTGAAAAACACTGTTCTAAGACAATTCCTCATCAGAGGCTGCACTAACCATTCCTCAGGTAAGAAAATGATTCAAGATGTTTAGTCTTCTAAAGAGACTGATTAATTGCTCTGGAAGTGCATGCTGATCAGAGTTTCTTGGTATTTAGTCTAATGCATAAACGTATTTACTACGTTTACTGGAAACATGCATCATGTCCCTTGTTAAATAGTCTCCCCTGATAAAAGAAGTTCGGTAACACTAACTAAAAATAGACACCATTCCCTACGCCAGGGTCTGTGAAAAGGCTAACCCTAGCCAAATTACACCCAAATATCCTTCCGATGTCTTTGTCTCAGCCGAAAATACCTATTCCCTAACCCTAACCCTAACCCTAACCCTAACCCTAACCCTAACCCTAACCCTAACCCTAACCCTAACCCTAACCCTAACCCTAACCCTAACCCTAACCCTAACCTAACCCTAACCCTAACCCTAACCCTAACCCTAACCCTAACCCTAACCCTAACCCTAACCCTAACCCTAACCCTAACCCTAACCCTACACCCAACACTAACACCTGTAACACCCTAACCCTAACACCCAAACACCTAACACCTCTAACACCCAACACCCTAACACTAACACCTAACACTCTAACACCCAACACCCTAACACTAACACCTTACACCTCTAACACCCTAACCCTAACCTTAACACCCAAACACCCTACATCTAACACCTCTAACACCCAACACCCTACCCCTAACCTACACAACCCAAAGCGTAATTGATAGGGCAAGACTGTAAGGTTATATTTATACATTTTCTGCAATGGGTCAACGCGAGAGTGACATAAAAATAGATCACGTAATTTTGAACCAATCAGAGACCACTCCGTGTTATGACGTATAAGCTGTGGGTGGAGCTCCGCATCTCTCATTCCGCATTTTATTTCTGTCATTTGCTTAAGAAACATGAATACGCCAAGGAATATTATTCTTGTAGCAGTGGTCAATTTTTCAGCCCTGTAGAAGGTACTACATAATAATTGGCTACTTTGATTTGTTTTTGAGCCTTTGATTCATCTTGATTAGGACTCGGTTATCGACTGGGTCCGACCCCTTGCCATGTCTACCGACCTCATCGCGGTGCAAGGGTGAACATACTTTAACTTAACTATGGCCAACGGGTAGACTATTTTCTAACATACACCCTAACTAACCCTAACCTTAGTTCCGATTGCACCGACACCTGCTCTTTCCTTAACAAAAAAACATATTCCACTTTACTACATATGTACATGACCCTAGATTGTTGCTGTCGGAAAATTGTCAGAAGTTTTCTGACAGCTTTCTGACACGAAGTATTCATAGAGTTATGATGGTGCATTTTTTTATATTCATTCATCTTTGAAAAGCACTGTTCTAAGACAATTCCTCATCAAAGGCTGGACTAACCATTCCTCAGGTAAGTAAATGATTCAGGATGTTTAGTCTTCTAAAGAGACTGATTAATTGCTATCGAAGTGCATGCTGATCAGAGTTTTTTGGTACTTAGTCTAATTCATAAACGTATTTGCTATTTTTACTCGAAACATGCATCATCTCCCTTGTTAAATAGTCTCCCCTGAAAAAAAGAAGTTCGGTAACACTTACTAAGAAATAGCAACCATTCCCTACGCCAGGGTCTGTGAAAAGGCTAACCCTAGCCAAACTACACCCAAATATCCTTCCGAGGACTTGGACTCAGCCGAAAATACCTATTCCCTAACCCTAACCCTAACCCTAACCCTAACCCCTAACCCTAACCCTAACCCTACCCTAACCCTAACCCTAACCCTAACCCTAACCCTAACCCTAACCTAACACTCTAACACCCTAACCCTAACCCTAACACTAACACCTAACACCCTAACACCCAACACTAACACCTGTAACACCCTAACCCTAACACCCAAACACCTAACACCTCTAACACCAACACCCTAACCCTAACACTAACACCTAACACTCTAACACCCAACACCCTAACCCTAACACTAACACCTAACACCCTAACACCCAACACTAACACCTGTAACACCCTAACCCTAACACCCAAACACCTAACACCTCTAACACCCAACACCCTAACACTAACACCTAACACTCTAACACCCAACACCCTAACACTAACACCTAACACCTCTAACACCCTAACCCTAACCTTAACACCCAAACACCCTACATCTAACACCTCTAACACCCAACACCCTACCCCTAACCTACACAACCCAAAGCGTAATTGATAGGGCAAGACTGTAAGGTTATATTTATACATTTTCTGCAATGGGTCAACGCGAGAGTGACATAAAAATAGATCACGAAATTTTGAACCAATCAGAGACCACTCCGTGTTATGACGTATAAGCTGTGGGTGGAGCTCCGCATCTCTCATTCCGCATTTTATTTCTGTCATTTGCTTAAGAAACATGAATACGCCAAGGAATATTATTCTTGTAGCAGTGGTCAATTTTTCAGCCCTGTAGAAGGTACTACATAATAATTGGCTACTTTGATTTGTTTTTGAGCCTTTGATTCATCTTGATTAGGACTCGGTTATCGACTGGGTCCGACCCCTTGCCATGTCTACCGACCTCATCGCGGTGCAAGGGTGAACATAGTTTAACTTAACTATGGCCAACGGGTAGACTATTTTCTAACATACACCCTAACTAACCCTAACCTTAGTTCCGATTGCACCGACACCTGCTCTTTCCTTAACAAAAAAACATATTCCACTTTACTACATATGTACATGACCCTAGATTGTTGCTGTCGGAAAATTGTCAGAAGTTTTCTGACAGCTTTCTGACACGAAGTATTCATAGAGTTATGATGGTGCATTTTTTTATATTCATTCATCTTTGAAAAGCACTGTTCTAAGACAATTCCTCATCAAAGGCTGGACTAACCATTCCTCAGGTAAGTAAATGATTCAGGATGTTTAGTCTTCTAAAGAGACTGATTAATTGCTATCGAAGTGCATGCTGATCAGAGTTTTTTGGTACTTAGTCTAATTCATAAACGTATTTGCTATTTTTACTCGAAACATGCATCATCTCCCTTGTTAAATAGTCTCCCCTGAAAAAAGAAGTTCGGTAACACTTACTAAGAAATAGCAACCATTCCCTACGCCAGGGTCTGTGAAAAGGCTAACCCTAGCCAAACTACACCCAAATATCCTTCCGAGGACTTGGACTCAGCCGAAAATACCTATTCCCTAACCCTAACCCTAACCCTAACCCTAACCCTAACCCTAACCCTAACCCCTAACCCTAACCCTAATCCTAACCCTAACCCTAACCCCTAACCCTAACCCTAACCCTAACCCTTACTCTAACCCTAACCCTAACACCCAACAGCCTAACATCTATAACACCTAACACCCTAACACCTATAACACCCAACACCCTAACCCTAACCCTAACCCTAACCCTAACCCTAACACCCAACAGCCTAACATCTATAACACCTAACACCCTAACACCTATAACACCCAACACCCTAACACCCAACACCCTAACACCTATAACACCCAACACCCTAACCCTAACCCTAATTCCTGGTCTTTGCTTAACAAAAACAATATTCCACTTTACAACATATGTACATGACCTTAGATTGTTGCTGTCGGAAAGTTTTCTGACAGCTTTCTGACAGGAAGTATTAATAGTTTTGATACTGCATTTTTTTTATATTCATTCATCTTTGAAAAACACTGTTCTAAGACAATTCCTCATCAGAGGCTGCACTAACCATTCCTCAGGTAAGAAAATGATTCAAGATGTTTAGTCTTCTAAAGAGACTGATTAATTGCTCTGGAAGTGCATGCTGATCAGAGTTTCTTGGTATTTAGTCTAATGCATAAACGTATTTACTACGTTTACTGGAAACATGCATCATGTCCCTTGTTAAATAGTCTCCCCTGATAAAAGAAGTTCGGTAACACTAACTAAAAATAGACACCATTCCCTACGCCAGGGTCTGTGAAAAGGCTAACCCTAGCCAAATTACACCCAAATATCCTTCCGATGTCTTTGTCTCAGCCGAAAATACCTATTCCCTAACCCTAACCCTAACCCTAACCCTAACCCTAACCCTAACCCTAACCCTTACCCTAACCCTAACCCTAACCCTAACCCTAACCCTAATCTAACACCCTAACACCCAACACCCTAACACCTATAACACCCAACACCCTAACACCCAACACCCTAACACCTATAACACCCTAACCCTAACCCCTAACCCCTAACCCTAACCCTAATCCTAACCCTAACCCTAACACCCAACAGCCTAACATCTATAACACCTAACACCCTAACATCTATAACACCCAACACCCTAACACCCAACACCCTAACACCTATAACACCCAACACCCTAACCCTAACCCTAACTCCTGGTCTTTGCTTAACAAAAACAATATTCCACTTTACAACATATGTACATGACCTTAGATTGTTGCTGTCGGAAGGTTTTCTGACAGCTTTCTGACAGGAAGTATTAATAGTTTTGATACTGCATTTTTTTATATTCATTCATCTTTGAAAAACACTGTTCTAAGACAATTCCTCATCAGAGGCTGCACTAACCATTCCTCAGGTAAGAAAATGATTCAAGATGTTTAGTCTTCTAAAGAGACTGATTAATTGCTCTGGAAGTGCATGCTGATCAGAGTTTCTTGGTATTTAGTCTAATGCATAAACGTATTTACTACGTTTACTGGAAACATGCATCATGTCCCTTGTTAAATAGTCTCCCCTGATAAAAGAAGTTCGGTAACACTAACTAAAAATAGACACTATTCCCTACGCCAGGGTCTGTGAAAAGGCTAACCCTAGCCAAATTACACCCAAATATCCTTCCGATGTCTTTGTCTCAGCCGAAAATACCTATTCCCTAACCCTAACCCTAACCCTAACCCTAACCCTAATCTAACACCCTAACACCCAACACCCTAACACCTATAACACCCAACACCCTAACACCCAACACCCTAACACCTATAACACCCTAACCCTAACCCTAACCCCTAACCCTAACCCTAATCCTAACCCTAACCCTAACACCCAACAGCCTAACATCTATAACACCTAACACCCTAACATCTATAACACCCAACACCCTAACACCCAACACCCTAACACCTATAACACCCAACACCCTAACCCTAACCCTAACTCCTGGTCTTTGCTTAACAAAAACAATATTCCACTTTACAACATATGTACATGACCTTAGATTGTTGCTGTCGGAAGGTTTTCTGACAGCTTTCTGACAGGAAGTATTAATAGTTTTGATACTGCATTTTTTTATATTCATTCATCTTTGAAAAACACTGTTCTAAGACAATTCCTCATCAGAGGCTGCACTAACCATTCCTCAGGTAAGAAAATGATTCAAGATGTTTAGTCTTCTAAAGAGACTGATTAATTGCTCTGGAAGTGCATGCTGATCAGAGTTTCTTGGTATTTAGTCTAATGCATAAACGTATTTACTACGTTTACTGGAAACATGCATCATGTCCCTTGTTAAATAGTCTCCCCTGATAAAAGAAGTTCGGTAACACTAACTAAAAATAGACACCATTCCCTACGCCAGGGTCTGTGAAAAGGCTAACCCTAGCCAAATTACACCCAAATATCCTTCCGATGTCTTTGTCTCAGCCGAAAATACCTATTCCCTAACCCTAACCCTAACCCTAACCCTAACCCTAACCCTAACCCTAACCCTAACCCTAACCCTAACCCTAACCCTAACCCTTACCCTAACCCTAACCCTAACCCTAACCCTAACCCTAACCCTAACCCTAACCCTAACCCTAACCCTAACCCTAACCCCTAACCCTAACCCTAACCCTAACCCTAACCCTAACCCTAACCCCTAACCCTAACCCTAACCCTAACCCTAACCCTAACCCTAACCCTAACCCTAACCCCTAACCCTAACCCTAACCCTAACCCTAACCCTAACCCTAACCCTAACCCTAACCCTAACCCTAACCCTAGTTTTCGAGTTATAGCCCCTGGAAGTCGAAAACTGCACGACTTTGCCCTCGAATATCTCTACAACGGAGAAAGGAGAATTTCAGGGCATTTTCTCCCAAGAAATATATGGGAATTATCTGTAATTTAGCACAGTTTCAGAACGATTCGTGAAAGTCACCTTTTAAGAATAACTTCCACTGCAGGCCCATATATAAAAGTTTGCTCCTTTATTACTCTGCACATGGACAATTATTTGCGCTGTTATTTGCCCCAGGCATGTACCTATGTAATTACCGTTTACAGTGTAAAGATGGATGTTATCGGTCGCTGAACGTCGGAGCAGTAGGCGTTTAATGCATTTTCCCATAGGGTCCAATGCAAAATTGACACCTCATTTTCTCCATTCTCAAGAGCTTTGAGTCTCTGCAAAACATATACATGTGTAGACACAAATAAGTGAAATAGAATGAAGGCTATTTCAGCTTTAGCTTTTATTCCGTTTGGGAGCTAAAGTCGCACAAACTTTTGTTTACAAAAATTTCGATGGCCTATAGTTCGCAAGTTATGCAATCAGTTGACATAAGATTGTGCATGCATGTAGACATGTTAATGACCTTTATATATGCCAAGTTTCAGATGGCTACCTACTCATACAAGCAAGCAGTAGCGGTTTGAAATTTTCACAATTTGGGCTACACGTTCGGGACGATTCGTGACCTTAGGTGACTTGCACAATTCGGGCTGAAACTAGTGCCAAATGAGAGGGTTGGCATAAACATTCAATTGACCATATGTGCCAAAAATTCTCGTTCTCTAGTTTTCGAGTTATAGCCCCTGGAAGTCGAAAACTGCACGACTTTGCCCTCGAATATCTCGACAACGGAGAAAGGAGAATTTCAGGGCATTTTCTCCCAAGAAATATATGGGAATTATCTGTAATTTAGCACAGTTTCAGAACGATTCGTGAAAGTCACCTTTTAAGAATAACTTCCACTGCAGGCCCATATATAAAAGTTTGCTCCTTTATTACTCTGCACATGGACAATTATTTGCGCTGTTATTTGCCCCAGGCATGTACCTATGTAATTACCGTTTACAGTGTAAAGATGGATGTTATCGGTCGCTGAACGTCGGAGCAGTAGGCGTTTAATGCATTTTCCCATAGGGTCCAATGCAAAATTGACACCTCATTTTCTCCATTCTCAAGAGCTTTGAGTCTCTGCAAAACATATACATGTGTAGACACAAATAAGTGAAATAGAATGAAGGCTATTTCAGCTTTAGCTTTTATTCCGTTTGGGAGCTAAAGTCGCACAAACTTTTGTTTACAAAAATTTCGATGGCCTATAGTTCGCAAGTTATGCAATCAGTTGACATAAGATTGTGCATGCATGTAGACATGTTAATGACCTTTATATATGCCAAGTTTCAGATGGCTACCTACTCATACAAGCAAGCAGTAGCGGTTTGAAATTTTCACAATTTGGGCTACACGTTCGGGACGATTCGTGACCTTAGGTGACTTGCACAATTCGGGCTGAAACTAGTGCCAAATGAGAGGGTTGGGATAAACATTCAATTGACCATATGTGCCAAAAATTCTCGTTCTCTAGTTTTCGAGTTATAGCCCCTGGAAGTCGAAAACTGCACGACTTTGCCCTCGAATATCTCGACAACGGAGAAAGGAGAATTTCAGGGCATTTTCTCCCAAGAAATATATATGGGAATTATCTGTAATTTAGCACAGTTTCAGAACGATTCGTGAAAGTCACCTTTTAAGAATAACTTCCACTGCAGGCCCATATATAAAAGTTTGCTCCTTTATTACTCTGCACATGGACAATTATTTGCGCTGTTATTTGCCCCAGGCATGTACCTATGTAATTACCGTTTACAGTGTAAAGATGGATGTTATCGGTCGCTGAACGTCGGAGCAGTAGGCGTTTAATGCATTTTCCCATAGGGTCCAATGCAAAATTGACACCTCATTTTCTCCATTCTCAAGAGCTTTGAGTCTCTGCAAAACATATACATGTGTAGACACAAATAAGTGAAATAGAATGAAGGCTATTTCAGCTTAAGCTTTTATTCCGTTTGGGAGCTAAAGTCGCACAAACTTTTGTTTACAAAAATTTCGATGGCCTATAGTTCGCAAGTTATGCAATCAGTTGACATAAGATTGTGCATGCATGTAGACATGTTAATGACCTTTATATATGCCAAGTTTCAGATGGCTACCTACTCATACAAGCAAGCAGTAGCGGTTTGAAATTTTCACAATTTGGGCTACACGTTCGGGACGATTCGTGACCTTAGGTGACTTGCACAATTCGGGCTGAAACTAGTGCCAAATGAGAGGGTTGGGATAAACATTCAATTGACCATATGTGCCAAAAATTCTCGTTCTCTAGTTTTCGAGTTATAGCCCCTGGAAGTCGAAAACTGCACGACTTTGCCCTCGAATATCTCGACAACGGAGAAAGGAGAATTTCAGGGCATTTTCTCCCAAGAAATATATGGGAATTATCTGTAATTTAGCACAGTTTCAGAACGATTCGTGAAAGTCACCTTTTAAGAATAACTTCCACTGCAGGCCCATATATAAAAGTTTGCTCCTTTATTACTCTGCACATGGACAATTATTTGCGCTGTTATTTGCCCCAGGCATGTACCTATGTAATTACCGTTTACAGTGTAAAGATGGATGTTATCGGTCGCTGAACGTCGGAGCAGTAGGCGTTTAATGCATTTTCCCATAGGGTCCAATGCAAAATTGACACCTCATTTTCTCCATTCTCAAGAGCTTTGAGTCTCTGCAAAACATATACATGTGTAGACACAAATAAGTGAAATAGAATGAAGGCTATTTCAGCTTTAGCTTTTATTCCGTTTGGGAGCTAAAGTCGCACAAACTTTTGTTTACAAAAATTTCGATGGCCTATAGTTCGCAAGTTATGCAATCAGTTGACATAAGATTGTGCATGCATGTAGACATGTTAATGACCTTTATATATGCCAAGTTTCAGATGGCTACCTACTCATACAAGCAAGCAGTAGCGGTTTGAAATTTTCACAATTTGGGCTACACGTTCGGGACGATTCGTGACCTTAGGTGACTTGCACAATTCGGGCTGAAACTAGTGCCAAATGAGAGGGTTGGGATAAACATTCAATTGACCATATGTGCCAAAAATTCTCGTTCTCTAGTTTTCGAGTTATAGCCCCTGGAAGTCGAAAACTGCACGACTTTGCCCTCGAATATCTCGACAACGGAGAAAGGAGAATTTCAGGGCATTTTCTCCCAAGAAATATATGGGAATTATCTGTAATTTAGCGCAGTTTCAGAACGATTCGTGAAAGTCACCTTTTAAGAATAACTTCCACTGCAGGCCCATATATAAAAGTTTGCTCCTTTATTACTCTGCACATGGACAATTATTTGCGCTGTTATTTGCCCCAGGCATGTACCTATGTAATTACCGTTTACAGTGTAAAGATGGATGTTATCGGTCGCTGAACGTCGGAGCAGTAGGCGTTTAATGCATTTTCCCATAGGGTCCAATGCAAAATTGACACCTCATTTTCTCCATTCTCAAGAGCTTTGAGTCTCTGCAAAACATATACATGTGTAGACACAAATAAGTGAAATAGAATGAAGGCTATTTCAGCTTTAGCTTTTATTCCGTTTGGGAGCTAAAGTCGCACAAACTTTTGTTTACAAAAAATTCGATGGCCTATAGTTCGCAAGTTATGCAATCAGTTGACATAAGATTGTGCATGCATGTAGACATGTTAATGACCTTTATATATGCCAAGTTTCAGATGGCTACCTACTCATACAAGCAAGCAGTAGCGGTTTGAAATTTTCACAATTTGGGCTACACGTTCGGGACGATTCGTGACCTTAGGTGACTTGCACAATTCGGGCTGAAACTAGTGCCAAATGAGAGGGTTGGGATAAACATTCAATTGACCATATGTGCCAAAAATTCTCGTTCTCTAGTTTTCGAGTTATAGCCCCTGGAAGTCGAAAACTGCACGACTTTGCCCTCGAATATCTCGACAACGGAGAAAGGAGAATTTCAGGGCATTTTCTCCCAAGAAATATATGGGAATTATCTGTAATTTAGCACAGTTTCAGAACGATTCGTGAAAGTCACCTTTTAAGAATAACTTCCACTGCAGGCCCATATATAAAAGTTTGCTCCTTTATTACTCTGCACATGGACAATTATTTGCGCTGTTATTTGCCCCAGGCATGTACCTATGTAATTACCGTTTACAGTGTAAAGATGGATGTTATCGGTCGCTGAACGTCGGAGCAGTAGGCGTTTAATGCATTTTCCCATAGGGTCCAATGCAAAATTGACACCTCATTTTCTCCATTCTCAAGAGCTTTGAGTCTCTGCAAAACATATACATGTGTAGACACAAATAAGTGAAATAGAATGAAGGCTATTTCAGCTTTAGCTTTTATTCCGTTTGGGAGCTAAAGTCGCACAAACTTTTGTTTACAAAAATTTCGATGGCCTATAGTTCGCAAGTTATGCAATCAGTTGACATAAGATTGTGCATGCATGTAGACATGTTAATGACCTTTATATATGCCAAGTTTCAGATGGCTACCTACTCATACAAGCAAGCAGTAGCGGTTTGAAATTTTCACAATTTGGGCTACACGTTCGGGACGATTCGTGACCTTAGGTGACTTGCACAATTCGGGCTGAAACTAGTGCCAAATGAGAGGGTTGGGATAAACATTCAATTGACCATATGTGCCAAAAATTCTCGTTCTCTAGTTTTCGAGTTATAGCCCCTGGAAGTCGAAAACTGCACGACTTTGCCCTCGAATATCTCGACAACGGAGAAAGGAGAATTTCAGGGCATTTTCTCCCAAGAAATATATGGGAATTATCTGTAATTTAGCGCAGTTTCAGAACGATTCGTGAAAGTCACCTTTTAAGAATAACTTCCACTGCAGGCCCATATATAAAAGTTTGCTCCTTTATTACTCTGCACATGGACAATTATTTGCGCTGTTATTTGCCCCAGGCATGTACCTATGTAATTACCGTTTACAGTGTAAAGATGGATGTTATCGGTCGCTGAACGTCGGAGCAGTAGGCGTTTAATGCATTTTCCCATAGGGTCCAATGCAAAATTGACACCTCATTTTCTCCATTCTCAAGAGCTTTGAGTCTCTGCAAAACATATACATGTGTAGACACAAATAAGTGAAATAGAATGAAGGCTATTTCAGCTTTAGCTTTTATTCCGTTTGGGAGCTAAAGTCGCACAAACTTTTGTTTACAAAAATTTCGATGGCCTATAGTTCGCAAGTTATGCAATCAGTTGACATAAGATTGTGCATGCATGTAGACATGTTAATGACCTTTATATATGCCAAGTTTCAGATGGCTACCTACTCATACAAGCAAGCAGTAGCGGTTTGAAATTTTCACAATTTGGGCTACACGTTCGGGACGATTCGTGACCTTAGGTGACTTGCACAATTCGGGCTGAAACTAGTGCCAAATGAGAGGGTTGGGATAAACATTCAATTGACCATATGTGCCAAAAATTCTCGTTCTCTAGTTTTCGAGTTATAGCCCCTGGAAGTCGAAAACTGCACGACTTTGCCCTCGAATATCTCGACAACGGAGAAAGGAGAATTTCAGGGCATTTTCTCCCAAGAAATATATGGGAATTATCTGTAATTTAGCACAGTTTCAGAACGATTCGTGAAAGTCACCTTTTAAGAATAACTTCCACTGCAGGCCCATATATAAAAGTTTGCTCCTTTATTACTCTGCACATGGACAATTATTTGCGCTGTTATTTGCCCCAGGCATGTACCTATGTAATTACCGTTTACAGTGTAAAGATGGATGTTATCGGTCGCTGAACGTCGGAGCAGTAGGCGTTTAATGCATTTTCCCATAGGGTCCAATGCAAAATTGACACCTCATTTTCTCCATTCTCAAGAGCTTTGAGTCTCTGCAAAACATATACATGTGTAGACACAAATAAGTGAAATAGAATGAAGGCTATTTCAGCTTTAGCTTTTATTCCGTTTGGGAGCTAAAGTCGCACAAACTTTTGTTTACAAAAATTTCGATGGCCTATAGTTCGCAAGTTATGCAATCAGTTGACATAAAATTGTGCATGCATGTAGACATGTTAATGACCTTTATATATGCCAAGTTTCAGATGGCTACCTACTCATACAAGCAAGCAGTAGCGGTTTGAAATTTTCACAATTTGGGCTACACGTTCGGGACGATTCGTGACCTTAGGTGACTTGCACAATTCGGGCTGAAACTAGTGCCAAATGAGAGGGTTGGGATAAACATTCAATTGACCATATGTGCCAAAAATTCTCGTTCTCTAGTTTTCGAGTTATAGCCCCTGGAAGTCGAAAACTGCACGACTTTGCCCTCGAATATCTCGACAACGGAGAAAGGAGAATTTCAGGGCATTTTCTCCCAAGAAATATATGGGAATTATCTGTAATTTAGCACAGTTTCAGAACGATTCGTGAAAGTCACCTTTTAAGAATAACTTCCACTGCAGGCCCATATATAAAAGTTTGTTCCTTTATTACTCTGCACATGGACAATTATTTGCGCTGTTATTTGCCCCAGGCATGTACCTATGTAATTACCGTTTACAGTGTAAAGATGGATGTTATCGGTCGCTGAACGTCGGAGCAGTAGGCGTTTAATGCATTTTCCCATAGGGTCCAATGCAAAATTGACACCTCATTTTCTCCATTCTCAAGAGCTTTGAGTCTCTGCAAAACATATACATGTGTAGACACAAATAAGTGAAATAGAATGAAGGCTATTTCAGCTTTAGCTTTTATTCCGTTTGGGAGCTAAAGTCGCACAAACTTTTGTTTACACAAATTTCGATGGCCTATAGTTCGCAAGTTATGCAATCAGTTGACATAAGATTGTGCATGCATGTAGACATGTTAATGACCTTTATATATGCCAAGTTTCAGATGGCTACCTACTCATACAAGCAAGCAGTAGCGGTTTGAAATTTTCACAATTTGGGCTACACGTTCGGGACGATTCGTGACCTTAGGTGACTTGCACAATTCGGGCTGAAACTAGTGCCAAATGAGAGGGTTGGGATAAACATTCAATTGACCATATGTGCCAAAAATTCTCGTTCTCTAGTTTTCGAGTTATAGCCCCTGGAAGTCGAAAACTGCACGACTTTGCCCTCGAATATCTCGACAACGGAGAAAGGAGAATTTCAGGGCATTTTCTCCCAAGAAATATATGGGAATTATCTGTAATTTAGCACAGTTTCAGAACGATTCGTGAAAGTCACCTTTTAAGAATAACTTCCACTGCAGGCCCATATATAAAAGTTTGCTCCTTTATTACTCTGCACATGGACAATTATTTGCGCTGTTATTTGCCCCAGGCATGTACCTATGTAATTACCGTTTACAGTGTAAAGATGGATGTTATCGGTCGCTGAACGTCGGAGCAGTAGGCGTTTAATGCATTTTCCCATAGGGTCCAATGCAAAATTGACACCTCATTTTCTCCATTCTCAAGAGCTTTGAGTCTCTGCAAAACATATACATGTGTAGACACAAATAAGTGAAATAGAATGAAGGCTATTTCAGCTTTAGCTTTTATTCTGTTTGGGAGCTAAAGTCGCACAAACTTTTGTTTACAAAAATTTCGATGGCCTATAGTTCGCAAGTTATGCAATCAGTTGACATAAGATTGTGCATGCATGTAGACATGTTAATGACTTTATATATGCCAAGTTTCAGATGGCTACCTACTCATACAAGCAAGCAGTAGCGGTTTGAAATTTTCACAATTTGGGCTACACGTTCGGGACGATTCGTGACCTTAGGTGACTTGCACAATTCGGGCTGAAACTAGTGCCAAATGAGAGGGTTGGGATAAACATTCAATTGACCATATGTGCCAAAAATTCTCGTTCTCTAGTTTTCGAGTTATAGCCCCTGGAAGTCGAAAACTGCACGACTTTGCCCTCGAATATCTCGACAACGGAGAAAGGAGAATTTCAGGGCATTTTCTCCCAAGAAATATATGGGAATTATCTGTAATTTAGCATAGTTTCAGAACGATTCGTGAAAGTCACCTTTTAAGAATAACTTCCACTGCAGGCCCATATATAAAAGTTTGCTTCTTTATTACTCTGCACATGGACAATTATTTGCGCTGTTATTTGCCCCAGGCATGTACCTATGTAATTACCGTTTACAGTGTAAAGATGGATGTTATCGGTCGCTGAACGTCGGAGCAGTAGGCGTTTAATGCATTTTCCCATAGGGTCCAATGCAAAATTGACACCTCATTTTCTCCATTCTCAAGAGCTTTGAGTCTCTGCAAAACATATACATGTGTAGACACAAATAAGTGAAATAGAATGAAGGCTATTTCAGCTTTAGCTTTTATTCCGTTTGGGAGCTAAAGTCGCACAAACTTTTGTTTACAAAAATTTCGATGGCCTATAGTTCGCAAGTTATGCAATCAGTTGACATAAGATTGTGCATGCATGTAGACATGTTAATGACCTTTATATATGCCAAGTTTCAGATGGCTACCTACTCATACAAGCAAGCAGTAGCGGTTTGAAATTTTCACAATTTGGGCTACACGTTCGGGACGATTCGTGACCTTAGGTGACTTGCACAATTCGGGCTGAAACTAGTGCCAAATGAGAGGGTTGGGATAAACATTCAATTGACCATATGTGCCAAAAATTCTCGTTCTCTAGTTTTCGAGTTATAGCCCCTGGAAGTCGAAAACTGCACGACTTTGCCCTTGAATATCTCGACAACGGAGAAAGGAGAATTTCAGGGCATTTTCTCCCAAGAAATATATGGGAATTATCTGTAATTTAGCACAGTTTCAGAACGATTCGTGAAAGTCACCTTTTAAGAATAACTTCCACTGCAGGCCCATATATAAAAGTTTGCTCCTTTATTACTCTGCACATGGACAATTATTTGCGCTGTTATTTGCCCCAGGCATGTACCTATGTAATTACCGTTTACAGTGTAAAGATGGATGTTATCGGTCGCTGAACGTCGGAGCAGTAGGCGTTTAATGCATTTTCCCATAGGGTCCAATGCAAAATTGACACCTCATTTTCTCCATTCTCAAGAGCTTTGAGTCTCTGCAAAACATATACATGTGTAGACACAAATAAGTGAAATAGAATGAAGGCTATTTCAGCTTTAGCTTTTATTCCGTTTGGGAGCTAAAGTCGCACAAACTTTTGTTTACAAAAATTTCGATGGCCTATAGTTCGCAAGTTATGCAATCAGTTGACATAAGATTGTGCATGCATGTAGACATGTTAATGACCTTTATATATGCCAAGTTTCAGATGGCTACCTACTCATACAAGCAAGCAGTAGCGGTTTGAAATTTTCACAATTTTGGCTACACGTTCGGGACGATTCGTGACCTTAGGTGACTTGCACAATTCGGGCTGAAACTAGTGCCAAATGAGAGGGTTGGCATAAACATTCAATTGACCATATGTGCCAAAAATTCTCGTTCTCTAGTTTTCGAGTTATAGCCCCTGGAAGTCGAAAACTGCACGACTTTGCCCTCGAATATCTCGACAACGGAGAAAGGAGAATTTCAGGGCATTTTCTCCCAAGAAATATATGGGAATTATCTGTAATTTAGCACAGTTTCAGAACGATTCGTGAAAGTCACCTTTTAAGAATAACTTCCACTGCAGGCCCATATATAAAAGTTTGCTCCTTTATTACTCTGCACATGGACAATTATTTGCGCTGTTATTTGCCCCAGGCATGTACCTATGTAATTACCGTTTACAGTGTAAAGATGGATGTGATCGGTCGCTGAACGTCGGAGCAGTAGGCGTTTAATGCATTTTCCCATAGGGTCCAATGCAAAATTGACACCTCATTTTCTCCATTCTCAAGAGCTTTGAGTCTCTGCAAAACATATACATGTGTAGACACAAATAAGTGAAATAGAATGAAGGCTATTTCAGCTTTAGCTTTTATTCCGTTTGGGAGCTAAAGTCGCACAAACTTTTGTTTACAAAAATTTCGATGGCCTATAGTTCGCAAGTTATGCAATCAGTTGACATAAGATTGTGCATGCATGTAGACATGTTAATGACCTTTATATATGCCAAGTTTCAGATGGCTACCTACTCATACAAGCAAGCAGTAGCGGTTTGAAATTTTCACAATTTGGGCTACACGTTCGGGACGATTCGTGACCTTAGGTGACTTGCACAATTCGGGCTGAAACTAGTGCCAAATGAGAGGGTTGGGATAAACATTCAATTGACCATATGTGCCAAAAATTCTCGTTCTCTAGTTTTCGAGTTATAGCCCCTGGAAGTCGAAAACTGCACGACTTTGCCCTCGAATATCTCGACAACGGAGAAAGGAGAATTTCAGGGCATTTTCTCCCAAGAAATATATGGGAATTATCTGTAATTTAGCACAGTTTCAGAACGATTCGTGAAAGTCACCTTTTAAGAATAACTTCCACTGCAGGCCCATATATAAAAGTTTGCTCCTTTATTACTCTGCACATGGACAATTATTTGCGCTGTTATTTGCCCCAGGCATGTACCTATGTAATTACCGTTTACAGTGTAAAGATGGATGTTATCGGTCGCTGAACGTCGGAGCAGTAGGCGTTTAATGCATTTTCCCATAGGGTCCAATGCAAAATTGACACCTCATTTTCTCCATTCTCAAGAGCTTTGAGTCTCTGCAAAACATATACATGTGTAGACACAAATAAGTGAAATAGAATGAAGGCTATTTCAGCTTTAGCTTTTATTCCGTTTGGGAGCTAAAGTCGCACAAACTTTTGTTTACAAAAATTTCGATGGCCTATAGTTCGCAAGTTATGCAATCAGTTGACATAAAATTGTGCATGCATGTAGACATGTTAATGACCTTTATATATGCCAAGTTTCAGATGGCTACCTACTCATACAAGCAAGCAGTAGCGGTTTGAAATTTTCACAATTTGGGCTACACGTTCGGGACGATTCGTGACCTTAGGTGACTTGCACAATTCGGGCTGAAACTAGTGCCAAATGAGAGGGTTGGGATAAACATTCAATTGACCATATGTGCCAAAAATTCTCGTTCTCTAGTTTTCGAGTTATAGCCCCTGGAAGTCGAAAACTGCACGACTTTGCCCTCGAATATCTCGACAACGGAGAAAGGAGAATTTCAGGGCATTTTCTCCCAAGAAATATATGGGAATTATCTGTAATTTAGCACAGTTTCAGAACGATTCGTGAAAGTCACCTTTTAAGAATAACTTCCACTGCAGGCCCATAAATAAAAGTTTGCTCCTTTATTACTCTGCACATGGACAAATATTTGCGCTGTTATTTGCCCCAGGCATGTACCTATGTAATTACCGTTTACAGTGTAAAGATGGATGTTATCGGTCGCTGAACGTCGGAGCAGTAGGCGTTTAATGCATTTTCCCATAGGGTCCAATGCAAAATTGACACCTCATTTTCTCCATTCTCAAGAGCTTTGAGTCTCTGCAAAACATATACATGTGTAGACACAAATAAGTGAAATAGAATGAAGGCTATTTCAGCTTTAGCTTTTATTCCGTTTGGGAGCTAAAGTCGCACAAACTTTTGTTTACAAAAATTTCGATGGCCTATAGTTCGCAAGTTATGCACTCAGTTGACATAAGATTGTGCATGCATGTAGACATGTTAATGACCTTTATATATGCCAAGTTTCAGATGGCTACCTACTCATACAAGCAAGCAGTAGCGGTTTGAAATTTTCACAATTTGGGCTACACGTTCGGGACGATTCGTGACCTTAGGTGACTTGCACAATTCGGGCTGAAACTAGTGCCAAATGAGAGGGTTGGGATAAACATTCAATTGACCATATGTGCCAAAAATTCTCGTTCTCTAGTTTTCGAGTTATAGCCCCTGGAAGTCGAAAACTGCACGACTTTGCCCTCGAATATCTCGACAACGGAGAAAGGAGAATTTCAGGGCATTTTCTCCCAAGAAATATATGGGAATTATCTGTAATTTAGCACAGTTTCAGAACGATTCGTGAAAGTCACCTTTTAAGAATAACTTCCACTGCAGGCCCATATATAAAAGTTTGCTCCTTTATTACTCTGCACATGGACAATTATTTGCGCTGTTATTTGCCCCAGGCATGTACCTATGTAATTACCGTTTACAGTGTAAAGATGGATGTTATCGGTCGCTGAACGTCGGAGCAGTAGGCGTTTAATGCATTTTCCCATAGGGTCCAATGCAAAATTGACACCTCATTTTCTCCATTCTCAAGAGCTTTGAGTCTCTGCAAAACATATACATGTGTAGACACAAATAAGTGAAATAGAATGAAGGCTATTTCAGCTTTAGCTTTTATTCTGTTTGGGAGCTAAAGTCGCACAAACTTTTGTTTACAAAAATTTCGATGGCCTATAGTTCGCAAGTTATGCAATCAGTTGACATAAGATTGTGCATGCATGTAGACATGTTAATGACCTTTATATATGCCAAGTTTCAGATGGCTACCTACTCATACAAGCAAGCAGTAGCGGTTTGAAATTTTCACAATTTGGGCTACACGTTCGGGACGATTCGTGACCTTAGGTGACTTGCACAATTCGGGCTGAAACTAGTGCCAAATGAGAGGGTTGGGATAAACATTCAATTGACCATATGTGCCAAAAATTCTCGTTCTCTAGTTTTCGAGTTATAGCCCCTGGAAGTCGAAAACTGCACGACTTTGCCCTCGAATATCTCGACAACGGAGAAAGGAGAATTTCAGGGCATTTTCTCCCAAGAAATATATGGGAATTATCTGTAATTTAGCATAGTTTCAGAACGATTCGTGAAAGTCACCTTTTAAGAATAACTTCCACTGCAGGCCCATATATAAAAGTTTGCTTCTTTATTACTCTGCACATGGACAATTATTTGCGCTGTTATTTGCCCCAGGCATGTACCTATGTAATTACCGTTTACAGTGTAAAGATGGATGTTATCGGTCGCTGAACGTCGGAGCAGTAGGCGTTTAATGCATTTTCCCATAGGGTCCAATGCAAAATTGACACCTCATTTTCTCCATTCTCAAGAGCTTTGAGTCTCTGCAAAACATATACATTTTACAGTGTAAAGATGGATGTTATCGGTCGCTGAACGTCGGAGCAGTAGGCGTTTAATGCATTTTCCATAGGGTCCAATGCAAAATTGACACCTCATTTTCTCCATTCTCAAGAGCTTTGAGTCTCTGCAAAACATATACATGTGTAGACACAAATAAGTGAAATAGAATGAAGGCTATTTCAGCTTTAGCTTTTATTCCGTTTGGGAGCTAAAGTCGCACAAACTTTTGTTTACAAAAATTTCGATGGCCTATAGTTCGCAAGTTATGCAATCAGTTGACATAAGATTGTGCATGCATGTAGACATGTTAATGACCTTTATATATGCAAAGTTTCAGATGGCTACCTACTCATACAAGCAAGCAGTAGCGGTTTGAAATTTTCACAATTTGGGCTACACGTTCGGGACGATTCGTGACCTTAGGTGACTTGCACAATTCGGGCTGAAACTAGTGCCAAATGAGAGGGTTGGGATAAACATTCAATTGACCATATGTGCCAAAAATTCTCGTTCTCTAGTTTTCGAGTTATAGCCCCTGGAAGTCGAAAACTGCACGACTTTGCCCTCGAATATCTCGACAACGGAGAAAGGAGAATTTCAGGGCATTTTCTCCCAAGAAATATATGGGAATTATCTGTAATTTAGCACAGTTTCAGAACGATTCGTGAAAGTCACCTTTTAAGAATAACTTCCACTGCAGGCCCATATATAAAAGTTTGCTCCTTTATTACTCTGCACATGGACAATTATTTGCGCTGTTATTTGCCCCAGGCATGTACCTATGTAATTACCGTTTACAGTGTAAAGATGGATGTTATCGGTCGCTGAACGTCGGAGCAGTAGGCGTTTAATGCATTTTCCCATAGGATCCAATGCAAAATTGACACCTCATTTTCTCCATTCTCAAGAGCTTTGAGTCTCTGCAAAACATATACATGTGTAGACACAAATAAGTGAAATAGAATGAAGGCTATTTCAGCTTTAGCTTTATTCTGTTTGGGAGCTAAAGTCGCACAAACTTTTGTTTACAAAAATTTCGATGGCCTATAGTTCGCAAGTTATGCAATCAGTTGACATAAGATTGTGCATGCATGTAGACATGTTAATGACCTTTATATATGCCAAGTTTCAGATGGCTACCTACTCATACAAGCAAGCAGTAGCGGTTTGAAATTTTCACAATTTGGGCTACACGTTCGGGACGATTCGTGACCTTAGGTGACTTGCACAATTCGGGCTGAAACTAGTGCCAAATGAGAGGGTTGGGATAAACATTCAATTGACCATATGTGCCAAAAATTCTCGTTCTCTAGTTTTCGAGTTATAGCCCCTGGAAGTCGAAAACTGCACGACTTTGCCCTCGAATATCTCGACAACGGAGAAAGGAGAATTTCAGGGCATTTTCTCCCAAGAAATATATGGGAATTATCTGTAATTTAGCATAGTTTCAGAACGATTCGTGAAAGTCACCTTTTAAGAATAACTTCCACTGCAGGCCCATATATAAAAGTTTGCTTCTTTATTACTCTGCACATGGACAATTATTTGCGCTGTTATTTGCCCCAGGCATGTACCTATGTAATTACCGTTTACAGTGTAAAGATGGATGTTATCGGTCGCTGAACGTCGGAGCAGTAGGCGTTTAATGCATTTTCCCATAGGGTCCAATGCAAAATTGACACCTCATTTTCTCCATTCTCAAGAGCTTTGAGTCTCTGCAAAACATATACATTTTACAGTGTAAAGATGGATGTTATCGGTCGCTGAACGTCGGAGCAGTAGGCGTTTAATGCATTTTCCATAGGGTCCAATGCAAAATTGACACCTCATTTTCTCCATTCTCAAGAGCTTTGAGTCTCTGCAAAACATATACATGTGTAGACACAAATAAGTGAAATAGAATGAAGGCTATTTCAGCTTTAGCTTTTATTCCGTTTGGGAGCTAAAGTCGCACAAACTTTTGTTTACAAAAATTTCGATGGCCTATAGTTCGCAAGTTATGCAATCAGTTGACATAAAATTGTGCATGCATGTAGACATGTTAATGACCTTTATATATGCCAAGTTTCAGATGGCTACCTACTCATACAAGCAAGCAGTAGCGGTTTGAAATTTTCACAATTTGGGCTACACGTTCGGGACGATTCGTGACCTTAGGTGACTTGCACAATTCGGGCTGAAACTAGTGCCAAATGAGAGGGTTGGGATAAACATTCAATTGACCATATGTGCCAAAAATTCTCGTTCTCTAGTTTTCGAGTTATAGCCCCTGGAAGTCGAAAACTGCACGACTTTGCCCTCGAATATCTCGACAACGGAGAAAGGAGAATTTCAGGGCATTTTCTCCCAAGAAATATATGGGAATTATCTGTAATTTAGCACAGTTTCAGAACGATTCGTGAAAGTCACCTTTTAAGAATAACTTCCACTGCAGGCCCATAAATAAAAGTTTGCTCCTTTATTACTCTGCACATGGACAAATATTTGCGCTGTTATTTGCCCCAGGCATGTACCTATGTAATTACCGTTTACAGTGTAAAGATGGATGTTATCGGTCGCTGAACGTCGGAGCAGTAGGCGTTTAATGCATTTTCCCATAGGGTCCAATGCAAAATTGACACCTCATTTTCTCCATTCTCAAGAGCTTTGAGTCTCTGCAAAACATATACATGTGTAGACACAAATAAGTGAAATAGAATGAAGGCTATTTCAGCTTTAGCTTTTATTCCGTTTGGGAGCTAAAGTCGCACAAACTTTTGTTTACAAAAATTTCGATGGCCTATAGTTCGCAAGTTATGCACTCAGTTGACATAAGATTGTGCATGCATGTAGACATGTTAATGACCTTTATATATGCCAAGTTTCAGATGGCTACCTACTCATACAAGCAAGCAGTAGCGGTTTGAAATTTTCACAATTTGGGCTACACGTTCGGGACGATTCGTGACCTTAGGTGACTTGCACAATTCGGGCTGAAACTAGTGCCAAATGAGAGGGTTGGGATAAACATTCAATTGACCATATGTGCCAAAAATTCTCGTTCTCTAGTTTTCGAGTTATAGCCCCTGGAAGTCGAAAACTGCACGACTTTGCCCTCGAATATCTCGACAACGGAGAAAGGAGAATTTCAGGGCATTTTCTCCCAAGAAATATATGGGAATTATCTGTAATTTAGCACAGTTTCAGAACGATTCGTGAAAGTCACCTTTTAAGAATAACTTCCACTGCAGGCCCATATATAAAAGTTTGCTCCTTTATTACTCTGCACATGGACAATTATTTGCGCTGTTATTTGCCCCAGGCATGTACCTATGTAATTACCGTTTACAGTGTAAAGATGGATGTTATCGGTCGCTGAACGTCGGAGCAGTAGGCGTTTAATGCATTTTCCCATAGGGTCCAATGCAAAATTGACACCTCATTTTCTCCATTCTCAAGAGCTTTGAGTCTCTGCAAAACATATACATGTGTAGACACAAATAAGTGAAATAGAATGAAGGCTATTTCAGCTTTAGCTTTTATTCTGTTTGGGAGCTAAAGTCGCACAAACTTTTGTTTACAAAAATTTCGATGGCCTATAGTTCGCAAGTTATGCAATCAGTTGACATAAGATTGTGCATGCATGTAGACATGTTAATGACCTTTATATATGCCAAGTTTCAGATGGCTACCTACTCATACAAGCAAGCAGTAGCGGTTTGAAATTTTCACAATTTGGGCTACACGTTCGGGACGATTCGTGACCTTAGGTGACTTGCACAATTCGGGCTGAAACTAGTGCCAAATGAGAGGGTTGGGATAAACATTCAATTGACCATATGTGCCAAAAATTCTCGTTCTCTAGTTTTCGAGTTATAGCCCCTGGAAGTCGAAAACTGCACGACTTTGCCCTCGAATATCTCGACAACGGAGAAAGGAGAATTTCAGGGCATTTTCTCCCAAGAAATATATGGGAATTATCTGTAATTTAGCATAGTTTCAGAACGATTCGTGAAAGTCACCTTTTAAGAATAACTTCCACTGCAGGCCCATATATAAAAGTTTGCTTCTTTATTACTCTGCACATGGACAATTATTTGCGCTGTTATTTGCCCCAGGCATGTACCTATGTAATTACCGTTTACAGTGTAAAGATGGATGTTATCGGTCGCTGAACGTCGGAGCAGTAGGCGTTTAATGCATTTTCCCATAGGGTCCAATGCAAAATTGACACCTCATTTTCTCCATTCTCAAGAGCTTTGAGTCTCTGCAAAACATATACATTTTACAGTGTAAAGATGGATGTTATCGGTCGCTGAACGTCGGAGCAGTAGGCGTTTAATGCATTTTCCATAGGGTCCAATGCAAAATTGACACCTCATTTTCTCCATTCTCAAGAGCTTTGAGTCTCTGCAAAACATATACATGTGTAGACACAAATAAGTGAAATAGAATGAAGGCTATTTCAGCTTTAGCTTTTATTCCGTTTGGGAGCTAAAGTCGCACAAACTTTTGTTTACAAAAATTTCGATGGCCTATAGTTCGCAAGTTATGCAATCAGTTGACATAAGATTGTGCATGCATGTAGACATGTTAATGACCTTTATATATGCAAAGTTTCAGATGGCTACCTACTCATACAAGCAAGCAGTAGCGGTTTGAAATTTTCACAATTTGGGCTACACGTTCGGGACGATTCGTGACCTTAGGTGACTTGCACAATTCGGGCTGAAACTAGTGCCAAATGAGAGGGTTGGGATAAACATTCAATTGACCATATGTGCCAAAAATTCTCGTTCTCTAGTTTTCGAGTTATAGCCCCTGGAAGTCGAAAACTGCACGACTTTGCCCTCGAATATCTCGACAACGGAGAAAGGAGAATTTCAGGGCATTTTCTCCCAAGAAATATATGGGAATTATCTGTAATTTAGCACAGTTTCAGAACGATTCGTGAAAGTCACCTTTTAAGAATAACTTCCACTGCAGGCCCATATATAAAAGTTTGCTCCTTTATTACTCTGCACATGGACAATTATTTGCGCTGTTATTTGCCCCAGGCATGTACCTATGTAATTACCGTTTACAGTGTAAAGATGGATGTTATCGGTCGCTGAACGTCGGAGCAGTAGGCGTTTAATGCATTTTCCCATAGGATCCAATGCAAAATTGACACCTCATTTTCTCCATTCTCAAGAGCTTTGAGTCTCTGCAAAACATATACATGTGTAGACACAAATAAGTGAAATAGAATGAAGGCTATTTCAGCTTTAGCTTTTATTCCGTTTGGGAGCTAAAGTCGCACAAACTTTTGTTTACAAAAATTTCGATGGCCTATAGTTCGCAAGTTATGCAATCAGTTGACATAAGATTGTGCATGCATGTAGACATGTTAATGACCTTTATATATGCCAAGTTTCAGATGGCTACCTACTCATACAAGCAAGCAGTAGCGGTTTGAAATTTTCACAATTTGGGCTACACGTTCGGGACGATTCGTGACCTTAGGTGACTTGCACAATTCGGGCTGAAACTAGTGCCAAATGAGAGGGTTGGGATAAACATTCAATTGACCATATGTGCCAAAAATTCTCGTTCTCTAGTTTTCGAGTTATAGCCCCTGGAAGTCGAAAACTGCACGACTTTGCCCTCGAATATCTCGACAACGGAGAAAGGAGAATTTCAGGGCATTTTCTCCCAAGAAATATATGGGAATTATCTGTAATTTAGCACAGTTTCAGAACGATTCGTGAAAGTCACCTTTTAAGAATAACTTCCACTGCAGGCCCATATATAAAAGTTTGCTCCTTTATTACTCTGCTCATGGACAATTATTTGCGCTGTTATTTGCCCCAGGCATGTACCTATGTAATGACCGTTTACAGTGTAAAGATGGATGTTATCGGTCGCTGAACGTCGGAGCAGTAGGCGTTTAATGCATTTTCCCATAGGGTCCAATGCAAAATTGACACCTCATTTTCTCCATTCTCAAGAGCTTTGAGTCTCTGCAAAACATATACATGTGTAGACACAAATAAGTGAAATAGAATGAAGGCTATTTTAGCTTTAGCTTTTATTCCGTTTGGGAGCTAAAGTCGCACAAACTTTTGTTTACAAAAATTTCGATGGCCTATAGTTCGCAAGTTATGCAATCAGTTGACATAAGATTGTGCATGCATGTAGACATGTTAATGACCTTTATATATGCCAAGTTTCAGATGGCTACCTACTCATACAAGCAAGCAGTAGCGGTTTGAAATTTTCACAATTTGGGCTACACGTTCGGGACGATTCGTGACCTTAGGTGACTTGCACAATTCGGGCTGAAACTAGTGCCAAATGAGAGGGTTGGGATAAACATTCAATTGACCATATGTGCCAAAAATTCTCGTTCTCTAGTTTTCGAGTTATAGCCCCTGGAAGTCGAAAACTGCACGACTTTGCCCTCGAATATCTCGACAACGGAGAAAGGAGAATTTCAGGGCATTTTCTCCCAAGAAATATATGGGAATTATCTGTAATTTAGCACAGTTTCAGAACGATTCGTGAAAGTCACCTTTTAAGAATAACTTCCACTGCAGGCCCATATATAAAGGTTTGCTCCTTTATTACTCTGCACATGGACAATTATTTGCGCTGTTATTTGCCCCAGGCATGTACCTATGTAATGACCGTTTACAGTGTAAAGATGGATGTTATCGGTCACTGAACGTCGGAGCAGTAGGCGTTTAATGCATTTTCCCATAGGGTCCAATGCAAAATTGACACCTCATTTTCTCCATTCTCAAGAGCTTTGAGTCTCTGCAAAACATATACATGTGTAGACACAAATAAGTGAAATAGAATGAAGGCTATTTCAGCTTTAGCTTTTATTCCGTTTGGGAGCTAAAGTCGCACAAACTTTTGTTTACAAAAATTTCGATGGCCTATAGTTCGCAAGTTATGCAATCAGTTGACATAAGATTGTGCATGCATGTAGACATGTTAATGACCTTTACATATGCCAAGTTTCAGATGGCTACCTACTCATACAAGCAAGCAGTAGCGGTTTGAAATTTTCACAATTTGGGCTACACGTTCGGGACGATTCGTGACCTTAGGTGACTTGCACAATTCGGGCTGAAACTAGTGCCAAATGAGAGGGTTGGGATAAACATTCAATTGACCATATGTGCCAAAAATTCTCGTTCTCTAGTTTTCGAGTTATAGCCCCTGGAAGTCGAAAACTGCACGACTTTGCCCTCGAATATCTCGACAACGGAGAAAGGAGAATTTCAGGGCATTTTCTCCCAAGAAATATATGGGAATTATCTGTAATTTAGCACAGTTTCAGAACGATTCGTGAAAGTCACCTTTTAAGAATAACTTCCACTGCAGGCCCATATATAAAAGTTTGCTCCTTTATTACTCTGCACATGGACAATTATTTGCGCTGTTATTTGCCCCAGGCATGTACCTATGTAATTACCGTTTACAGTGTAAAGATGGATGTTATCGGTCGCTGAACGTCGGAGCAGTAGGCGTTTAATGCATTTTCCCATAGGGTCCAATGCAAAATTGACACCTCATTTTCTCCATTCTCAAGAGCTTTGAGTCTCTGCAAAACATATACATGTGTAAACACAAATAAGTGAAATAGAATGAAGGCTATTTCAGCTTTAGCTTTTATTCCGTTTGGGAGCTAAAGTCGCACAAACTTTTGTTTACAAAAATTTCGATGGCCTATAGTTCGCAAGTTATGCAATCAGTTGACATAAGATTGTGCATGCATGTAGACATGTTAATGACCTTTATATATGCCAAGTTTCAGATGGCTACCTACTCATACAAGCAAGCAGTAGCGGTTTGAAATTTTCACAATTTGGGCTACACGTTCGGGACGATTCGTGACCTTAGGTGACTTGCACAATTCGGGCTGAAACTAGTGCCAAATGAGAGGGTTGGGATAAACATTCAATTGACCATATGTGCCAAAAATTCTCGTTCTCTAGTTTTCGAGTTATAGCCCCTGGAAGTCGAAAACTGCACGACTTTGCCCTCGAATATCTCGACAACGGAGAAAGGAGAATTTCAGGGCATTTTCTCCCAAGAAATATATGGGAATTATCTGTAATTTAGCACAGTTTCAGAACGATTCGTGAAAGTCACCTTTTAAGAATAACTTCCACTGCAGGCCCATATATAAAAGTTTGCTCCTTTATTACTCTGCACATGGACAATTATTTGCGCTGTTATTTGCCCCAGGCATGTACCTATGTAATTACCGTTTACAGTGTAAAGATGGATGTTATCGGTCGCTGAACGTCGGAGCAGTAGGCGTTTAATGCATTTTCCCATAGGGTCCAATGCAAAATTGACACCTCATTTTCTCCATTCTCAAGAGCTTTGAGTCTCTGCAAAACATATACATGTGTAGACACAAATAAGTGAAATAGAATGAAGGCTATTTCAGCTTTAGCTTTTATTCCGTTTGGGAGCTAAAGTCGCACAAACTTTTGTTTATAAAAATTTCGATGGCCTATAGTTCGCAAGTTATGCAATCAGTTAACATAAGATTGTGCATGCATGTAGACATGTTAATGACCTTTATATATGCCAAGTTTCAGATGGCTACCTACTCATACAAGCAAGCAGTAGCGGTTTGAAATTTTCACAATTTGGGCTACACGTTCGGGACGATTCGTGACCTTAGGTGACTTGCACAATTCGGGCTGAAACTAGTGCCAAATGAGAGGGTTGGGATAAACATTCAATTGACCATATGTGCCAAAAATTCTCGTTCTCTAGTTTTCGAGTTATAGCCCCTGGAAGTCGAAAACTGCACGACTTTGCCCTCGAATATCTCGACAACGGAGAAAGGAGAATTTCAGGGCATTTTCTCCCAAGAAATATATGGGAATTATCTGTAATTTAGCACAGTTTCAGAACGATTCGTGAAAGTCACCTTTTAAGAATAACTTCCACTGCAGGCCCATATATAAAAGTTTGCTCCTTTATTACTCTGCACATGGACAATTATTTGCGCTGTTATTTGCCCCAGGCATGTACCTATGTAATTACCGTTTACAGTGTAAAGATGGATGTTATCGGTCGCTGAACGTCGGAGCAGTAGGCGTTTAATGCATTTTCCATAGGGTCCAATGCAAAATTGACACCTCATTTTCTCCATTCTCAAGAGCTTTGAGTCTCTGCAAAACATATACATGTGTAGACACAAATAAGTGAAATAGAATGAAGGCTATTTCAGCTTTAGCTTTTATTCCGTTTGGGAGCTAAAGTCGCACAAACTTTTGTTTACAAAAATTTCGATGGCCTATAGTTCGCAAGTTATGCAATCAGTTGACATAAGATTGTGCATGCATGTAGACATGTTAATGACCTTTATATATGCCAAGTTTCAGATGGCTACCTACTCATACAAGCAAGCAGTAGCGGTTTGAAATTTTCACAATTTGGGCTACACGTTCGGGACGATTCGTGACCTTAGGTGACTTGCACAATTCGGGCTGAAACTAGTGCCAAATGAGAGGGTTGGGATAAACATTCAATTGACCATATGTGCCAAAAATTCTCGTTCTCTAGTTTTCGAGTTATAGCCCCTGGAAGTCGAAAACTGCACGACTTTGCCCTCGAATATCTCGACAACGGAGAAAGGAGAATTTCAGGGCATTTTCTCCCAAGAAATATATGGGAATTATCTGTAATTTAGCACAGTTTCAGAACGATTCGTGAAAGTCACCTTTTAAGAATAACTTCCACTGCAGGCCCATATATAAAAGTTTGCTCCTTTATTACTCTGCACATGGACAATTATTTGCGCTGTTATTTGCCCCAGGCATGTACCTATGTAATTACCGTTTACAGTGTAAAGATGGATGTTATCGGTCGCTGAACGTCGGAGCAGTAGGCGTTTAATGCATTTTCCCATAGGGTCCAATGCAAAATTGACACCTCATTTTCTCCATTCTCAAGAGCTTTGAGTCTCTGCAAAACATATACATGTGTAAACACAAATAAGTGAAATAGAATGAAGGCTATTTCAGCTTTAGCTTTTATTCCGTTTGGGAGCTAAAGTCGCACAAACTTTTGTTTACAAAAATTTCGATGGCCTATAGTTCGCAAGTTATGCAATCAGTTGACATAAGATTGTGCATGCATGTAGACATGTTAATGGCCTTTATATATGCCAAGTTTCAGATGGCTACCTACTCATACAAGCAAGCAGTAGCGGTTTGAAATTTTCACAATTTGGGCTACACGTTCGGGACGATTCGTGACCTTAGGTGACTTGCACAATTCGGGCTGAAACTAGTGCCAAATGAGAGGGTTGGGATAAACATTCAATTGACCATATGTGCCAAAAATTCTCGTTCTCTAGTTTTCGAGTTATAGCCCCTGGAAGTCGAAAACTGCACGACTTTGCCCTCGAATATCTCGACAACGGAGAAAGGAGAATTTCAGGGCATTTTCTCCCAAGAAATATATGGGAATTATCTGTATATTAGCACAGTTTCAGAACGGTTCGTGAAAGTCACCTTTTAAGAATAACTTCCACTGCAGGCCCATATATAAAAGTTTGCTCCATTATTACTCTGCACATGGACAATTATTTGCGCTGTTATTTGCCCCAGGCATGTACCTATGTAATTACCGTTTACAGTGTAAAGATGGATGTTATCGGTCGCTGAACGTCGGAGCAGTAGGCGTTTAATGCATTTTCCCATAGGGTCCAATGCAAAATTGACACCTCATTTTCTCCATTCTCAAGAGCTTTGAGTCTCTGCAAAACATATACATGTGTAGACACAAAAAAGTGAAATAGAATGAAGGCTATTTCAGCTTTAGCTTTTATTCCGTTTGGGAGCTAAAGTCGCACAAACTTTTGTTTACAAAAATTTCGATGGCCTATAGTTCGCAAGTTATGCAATCAGTTGACATAAGATTGTGCATGCATGTAGACATGTTAATGACCTTTATATATGCCAAGTTTCAGATGGCTACCTACTCATACAAGCAAGCAGTAGCGGTTTGAAATTTTCACAATTTGGGCTACACGTTCGGGACGATTCGTGACCTTAGGTGACTTGCACAATTCGGGCTGAAACTAGTGCCAAATTAGAGGGTTGGGATAAACATTCAATTGACCATATGTGCCAAAAATTCTCGTTCTCTAGTTTTCGAGTTATAGCCCCTGGAAGTCGAAAACTGCACGACTTTGCCCTCGAATATCTCGACAACGGAGAAAGGAGAATTTCAGGGCATTTTCTCCCAAGAAATATATGGGAATTATCTGTAATTTAGCACAGTTTCAGAACGATTCGTGAAAGTCACCTTTTAAGAATAACTTCCACTGCAGGCCCATATATAAAAGTTTGCTCCTTTATTACTCTGCACATGGACAATTATTTGCGCTGTTATTTGCCCCAGGCATGTACCTATGTAATTACCGTTTACAGTGTAAAGATGGATGTTATCGGTCGCTGAACGTCGGAGCAGTAGGCGTTTAATGCATTTTCCCATAGGGTCCAATGCAAAATTGACACCTCATTTTCTCCATTCTCAAGAGCTTTGAGTCTCTGCAAAACATATACATGTGTAGACACAAATAAGTGAAATAGAATGAAGGCTATTTCAGCTTTAGCTTTTATTCCGTTTGGGAGCTAAAGTCGCACAAACTTTTGTTTACAAAAATTTCGATGGCCTATAGTTCGCAAGTTATGCAATCAGTTGACATAAGATTGTGCATGCATGTAGACATGTTAATGACCTTTATATATGCCAAGTTTCAGATGGCTACCTACTCATACAAGCAAGCAGTAGCGGTTTGAAATTTTCACAATTTGGGCTACACGTTCGGGACGATTCGTGACCTTAGGTGACTTGCACAATTCGGGCTGAAACTAGTGCCAAATGAGAGGGTTGGGATAAACATTCAATTGACCATATGTGCCAAAAATTCTCGTTCTCTAGTTTTCGAGTTATAGCCCCTGGAAGTCGAAAACTGCACGACTTTGCCCTCGAATATCTCGACAACGGAGAAAGGAGAATTTCAGGGCATTTTCTCCCAAGAAATATATGGGAATTATCTGTAATTTAGCACAGTTTCAGAACGATTCGTGAAAGTCACCTTTTAAGAATAACTTCCACTGCAGGCCCATATATAAAAGTTTGCTCCTTTATTACTCTGCACATGGACAATTATTTGCGCTGTTATTTGCCCCAGGCATGTACCTATGTAATTACCGTTTACAGTGTAAAGATGGATGTTATCGGTCGCTGAACGTCGGAGCAGTAGGCGTTTAATGCATTTTCCCATAGGGTCCAATGCAAAATTGACACCTCATTTTCTCCATTCTCAAGAGCTTTGAGTCTCTGCAAAACATATACATGTGTAGACACAAATAAGTGAAATAGAATAAAGGCTATTTCAGCTTTAGCTTTTATTCCGTTTGGGAGCTAAAGTCGCACAAACTTTTGTTTACAAAAATTTCGATGGCCTATAGTTCGCAAGTTATGCAATCAGTTAACATAAGATTGTGCATGCATGTAGACATGTTAATGACCTTTATATATGCCAAGTTTCAGATGGCTACCTACTCATACAAGCAAGCAGTAGCGGTTTGAAATTTTCACAATTTGGGCTACACGTTCGGGACGATTCGTGACCTTAGGTGACTTGCACAATTCGGGCTGAAACTAGTGCCAAATGAGAGGGTTGGGATAAACATTCAATTGACCATATGTGCCAAAAATTCTCGTTCTCTAGTTTTCGAGTTATAGCCCCTGGAAGTCGAAAACTGCACGACTTTGCCCTCGAATATCTCGACAACGGAGAAAGGAGAATTTCAGGGCATTTTCTCCCAAGAAATATATGGGAATTATCTGTAACTTAGCACAGTTTCAGAACGGTTCGTGAAAGTCACCTTTTAAGAATAACTTCCACTGCAGGCCCATATATAAAAGTTTGCTCCATTATTACTCTGCACATGGACAATTATTTGCGCTGTTATTTGCCCCAGGCATGTACCTATGTAATTACCGTTTACAGTGTAAAGATGGATGTTATCGGTCGCTGAACGTCGGAGCAGTAGGCGTTTAATGCATTTTCCCATAGGGTCCAATGCAAAATTGACACCTCATTTTCTCCATTCTCAAGAGCTTTGAGTCTCTGCAAAACATATACATGTGTAGACGAAAAAAGTGAAATAGAATGAAGGCTATTTCAGCTTTAGCTTTTATTCCGTTTGGGAGCTAAAGTCGCACAAACTTTTGTTTACAAAAATTTCGATGGCCTATAGTTCGCAAGTTATGCAATCAGTTGACATAAGATTGTGCATGCATGTAGACATGTTAATGACCTTTATATATGCCAAGTTTCAGATGGCTACCTACTCATACAAGCAAGCAGTAGCGGTTTGAAATTTTCACAATTTGGGCTACACGTTCGGGACGATTCGTGACCTTAGGTGACTTGCACAATTCGGGCTGAAACTAGTGCCAAATTAGAGGGTTGGGATAAACATTCAATTGACCATATGTGCCAAAAATTCTCGTTCTCTAGTTTTCGAGTTATAGCCCCTGGAAGTCGAAAACTGCACGACTTTGCCCTCGAATATCTCGACAACGGAGAAAGGAGAATTTCAGGGCATTTTCTCCCAAGAAATATATGGGAATTATCTGTAATTTAGCACAGTTTCAGAACGATTCGTGAAAGTCACCTTTTAAGAATAACTTCCACTGCAGGCCCATATATAAAAGTTTGCTCCTTTATTACTCTGCACATGGACAATTATTTGCGCTGTTATTTGCCCCAGGCATGTACCTATGTAATTACCGTTTACAGTGTAAAGATGGATGTTATCGGTCGCTGAACGTCGGAGCAGTAGGCGTTTAATGCAGTTTCCCATAGGGTCCAATGCAAAATTGACACCTCATTTTCTCCATTCTCAAGAGCTTTGAGTCTCTGCAAAACATATACATGTGTAGACACAAATAAGTGAAATAGAATGAAGGCTATTTCAGCTTTAGCTTTTATTCCGTTTGGGAGTTCAAGTCGCACAAACTTTTGTTTACAAAAATTTCGATGGCCTATAGTTCGCAAGTTATGCAATCAGTTGACATAAGATTGTGCATGCATGTAGACATGTTAATGACCTTTATATATGCCAAGTTTCAGATGGCTACCTACTCATACAAGCAAGCAGTAGCGGTTTGAAATTTTTAACAATTTGGGCTATACGTTCGGGACGATTCGTGACCTTAGGTGACTTGCACAATTCGGGCTGAAACTAGTGCCAAATGAGAGGGTTGGGATAAACATTCAATTGACCATATGTGCCAAAAATTCTCGTTCTCTAGTTTTCGAGTTATAGCCCCTGGAAGTCGAAAACTGCACGACTTTGCCCTCGAATATCTCGACAACGGAGAAAGGAGAATTTCAGGGCATTTTCTCCCAAGAAATATATGGGAATTATCTGTAATTTAGCACAGTTTCAGAACGATTCGTGAAAGTCACCTTTTAAGAATAACTTCCACTGCAGGCCCATAGATAAAAGTTTGCTCCTTTATTACTCTGCACATGGACAATTATTTGCGCTGTTATTTGCCCCAGGCATGTACCTATGTAATTACCGTTTACAGTGTAAAGATGGATGTTATCGGTCGCTGAACGTCGGAGCAGTAGGCGTTTAATGCATTTTCCCATAGGGTCCAATGCAAAATTGACACCTCATTTTCTCCATTCTCAAGAGCTTTGAGTCTCTGCAAAACATATACATGTGTAGACACAAATAAGTGAAATAGAATGAAGGCTATTTCAGCTTTAGCTTTTATTCCGTTTGGGAGCTAAAGTCGCACAAACTTTTGTTTACAAAAATTTCGATGGCCTATAGTTCGCAAGTTATGCAATCAGTTGACATAAGATTGTGCATGCATGTAGACATGTTAATGACCTTTATATATGCCAAGTTTCAGATGGCTACCTACTCATACAAGCAAGCAGTAGCGGTTTGAAATTTTCACAATTTGGGCTACACGTTCGGGACGATTCGTGACCTTAGGTGACTTGCACAATTCGGGCTGAAACTAGTGCCAAATGAGAGGGTTGGGATAAACATTCAATTGACCATATGTGCCAAAAATTCTCGTTCTCTAGTTTTCGAGTTATAGCCCCTGGAAGTCGAAAACTGCACGACTTTGCCCTCGAATATCTCGACAACGGAGAAAGGAGAATTTCAGGGCATTTTCTCCCAAGAAATATATGGGAATTATCTGTAATTTAGCACAGTTTCAGAACGATTCGTGAAAGTCACCTTTTAAGAAAAACTTCCACTGCAGGCCCATATATAAAAGTTTGCTCCTTTATTACTCTGCACATGGACAATTATTTGCGCTGTTATTTGCCCCAGGCATGTACCTATGTAATTACCGTTTACAGTGTAAAGATGGATGTTATCGGTCGCTGAACGTCGGAGCAGTAGGCGTTTAATGCATTTTCCCATAGGGTCCAATGCAAAATTGACACCTCATTTTCTCCATTCTCAAGAGCTTTGAGTCTCTGCAAAACATATACATGTGTAGACACAAATAAGTGAAATAGAATGAAGGCTATTTCAGCTTTAGTTTTTATTCCGTTTGGGAGCTAAAGTCGCACAAACTTTTGTTTACAAAAATTTCGATGGCCTATAGTTCGCAAGTTATGCAATCAGTTGACATAAGATTGTGCATGCATGTAGACATGTTAATGACCTTTATATATGCCAAGTTTCAGATGGCTACCTACTCATACAAGCAAGCAGTAGCGGTTTGAAATTTTCACAATTTGGGCTACACGTTCGGGACGATTCGTGACCTTAGGTGACTTGCACAATTCGGGCTGAAACTAGTGCCAAATGAGAGGGTTGGGATAAACATTCAATTGACCATATGTGCCAAAAATTCTCGTTCTCTAGTTTTCGAGTTATAGCCCCTGGAAGTCGAACACTGCACGACTTTGCCCTCGAATATCTCGACAACGGAGAAAGGAGAATTTCAGGGCATTTTCTCCCAAGAAATATATGGGAATTATCTGTAATTTAGCACAGTTTCAGAACGATTCGTGAAAGTCACCTTTTAAGAATAACTTCCACTGCAGGCCCATATATAAAAGTTTGCTCCTTTATTACTCTGCACATGGACAATTATTTGCGCTGTTATTTGCCCCAGGCATGTACCTATGTAATTACCGTTTACAGTGTAAAGATGGATGTTATCGGTCGCTGAACGTCGGAGCAGTAGGCGTTTAATGCATTTTCCCATAGGGTCCAATGCAAAATTGACACCTCATTTTCTCCATTCTCAAGAGCTTTGAGTCTCTGCAAAACATATACATGTGTAGACACAAATAAGTGAAATAGAATGAAGGCTATTTCAGCTTTAGCTTTTATTCCGTTTGGGAGCTAAAGTCGCACAAACTTTTGTTTACAAAAATTTCGATGGCCTATAGTTCGCAAGTTATGCAATCAGTTGACATAAGATTGTGCATGCATGTAGACATGTTAATGACCTTTATATATGCCAAGTTTCAGATGGCTACCTACTCATACAAGCAAGCAGTAGCGGTTTGAAATTTTCACAATTTGGGCTACACGTTCGGGACGATTCGTGACCTTAGGTGACTTGCACAATTCGGGCTGAAACTAGTGCCAAATGAGAGGGTTGGGATAAACATTCAATTGACCATATGTGCCAAAAATTCTCGTTCTCTAGTTTTCGAGTTATAGCCCCTGGAAGTCGAAAACTGCACGACTTTGCCCTCGAATATCTCGACAACGGAGAAAGGAGAATTTCAGGGCATTTTCTCCCAAGAAATATATGGGAATTATCTGTAATTTAGCACAGTTTCAGAACTATTCGTGAAAGTCACCTTTTAAGAATAACTTCCACTGCAGGCCCATATATAAAAGTTTGCTCCTTTATTACTCTGCACATGGACAATTATTTGCGCTGTTATTTGCCCCAGGCATGTACCTATGTAATAACCGTTTACAGTGTAAAGATGGATGTTATCGGTCGCTGAACGTCGGAGCAGTAGGCGTTTAATGCATTTTCCCATAGGGTCCAATGCAAAATTGACACCTCATTTTCTCCATTCTCAAGAGCTTTGAGTCTCTGCAAAACATATACATGTGTAGACACAAATAAGTGAAATAGAATGAAGGCTATTTCAGCTTTAGCTTTTATTCCGTTTGGGAGCTAAAGTCGCACAAACTTTTGTTTACAAAAATTTCGATGGCCTATAGTTCGCAAGTTATGCAATCAGTTGACATAAGATTGTGCATGCATGTAGACATGTTAATGACCTTTATATATGCCAAGTTTCAGATGGCTACCTACTCATACAAGCAAGCAGTAGCGGTTTGAAATTTTCACAATTTGGGCTACACGTTCGGGACGATTCGTGACCTTAGGTGACTTGCACAATTCGGGCTGAAACTAGTGCCAAATGAGAGGGTTGGGATAAACATTCAATTGACCATATGTGCCAAAAATTCTCGTTCTCTAGTTTTCGAGTTATAGCCCCTGGAAGTCGAAAACTGCACGACTTTGCCCTCGAATATCTCGACAACGGAGAAAGGAGAATTTCAGGGCATTTTCTCCCAAGAAATATATGGGAATTATCTGTAATTTAGCACAGTTTCAGAACGATTCGTGAAAGTCACCTTTTAAGAATAACTTCCACTGCAGGCCCATATATAAAAGTTTGCTCCTTTATTACTCTGCACATGGACAATTATTTGCGCTGTTATTTGCCCCAGGCATGTACCTATGTAATTACCGTTTACAGTGTAAAGATGGATGTTATCGGTCGCTGAACGTCGGAGCAGTAGGCGTTTAATGCATTTTCCCATAGGGTCCAATGCAAAATTGACACCTCATTTTCTCCATTCTCAAGAGCTTTGAGTCTCTGCAAAACATATACATGTGTAGACACAAATAAGTGAAATAGAATGAAGGCTATTTCAGCTTTAGCTTTTATTCCGTTTGGGAGCTAAAGTCGCACAAACTTTTGTTTACAAAAATTTCGATGGCCTATAGTTCGCAAGTTATGCAATCAGTTGACATAAGATTGTGCATGCATGTAGACATGTTAATGACCTTTATATATGCCAAGTTTCAGATGGCTACCTACTCATACAAGCAAGCAGTAGCGGTTTGAAATTTTCACAATTTGGGCTACACGTTCGGGACGATTCGTGACCTTAGGTGACTTGCACAATTCGGGCTGAAACTAGTGCCAAATGAGAGGGTCGGGATAAACATTCAATTGACCATATGTGCCAAAAATTCTCGTTCTCTAGTTTTCGAGTTATAGCCCCTGGAAGTCGAAAACTGCACGACTTTGCCCTCGAATATCTCGACAACGGAGAAAGGAGAATTTCAGGGCATTTTCTCCCAAGAAATATATGGGAATTATCTGTAATTTAGCACAGTTTCAGAACGATTCGTGAAAGTCACCTTTTAAGAATAACTTCCACTGCAGGCCCATATATAAAAGTTTGCTCCTTTATTACTCTGCACATGGACAATTATTTGCGCTGTTATTTGCCCCAGGCATGTACCTATGTAATTACCGTTTACAGTGTAAAGATGGATGTTATCGGTCGCTGAACGTCGGAGCAGTAGGCGTTTAATGCATTTTCCCATAGGGTCCAATGCAAAATTGACACCTCATTTTCTCCATTCTCAAGAGCTTTGAGTCTCTGCAAAACATATACATGTGTAGACACAAATAAGTGAAATAGAATGAAGGCTATTTCAGCTTTAGCTTTTATTCCGTTTGGGAGCTAAAGTCGCACAAACTTTTGTTTACAAAAATTTCGATGGCCTATAGTTCGCAAGTTATGCAATCAGTTGACATAAGATTGTGCATGCATGTAGACATGTTAATGACCTTTATATATGCCAAGTTTCAGATGGCTACCTACTCATACAAGCAAGCAGTAGCGGTTTGAAATTTTCACAATTTGGGCTACACGTTCGGGACGATTCGTGACCTTAGGTGACTTGCACAATTCGGGCTGAAACTAGTGCCAAATGAGAGGGTTGGGATAAACATTCAATTGACCATATGTGCCAAAAATTCTCGTTCTCTAGTTTTCGAGTTATAGCCCCTGGAAGTCGAAAACTGCACGACTTTGCCCTCGAATATCTCGACAACGGAGAAAGGAGAATTTCAGGGCATTTTCTCCCAAGAAATATATGGGAATTATCTGTAATTTAGCACAGTTTCAGAACGATTCGTGAAAGTCACCTTTTAAGAATAACTTCCACTGCAGGCCCATATATAAAAGTTTGCTCCTTTATTACTCTGCACATGGACAATTATTTGCGCTGTTATTTGCCCCAGGCATGTACCTATGTAATTACCGTTTACAGTGTAAAGATGGATGTTATCGGTCGCTGAACGTCGGAGCAGTAGGCGTTTAATGCATTTTCCCATAGGGTCCAATGCAAAATTGACACCTCATTTTCTCCATTCTCAAGAGCTTTGAGTCTCTGCAAAACATATACATGTGTAGACACAAATAAGTGAAATAGAATGAAGGCTATTTCAGCTTTAGCTTTTATTCCGTTTGGGAGCTAAAGTCGCACAAACTTTTGTTTACAAAAATTTCGATGGCCTATAGTTCGCAAGTTATGCAATCAGTTGACATAAGATTGTGCATGCATGTAGACATGTTAATGACCTTTATATATGCCAAGTTTCAGATGGCTACCTACTCATACAAGCAAGCAGTAGCGGTTTGAAATTTTCACAATTTGGGCTACACGTTCGGGACGATTCGTGACCTTAGGTGACTTGCACAATTCGGGCTGAAACTAGTGCCAAATGAGAGGGTTGGGATAAACATTCAATTGACCATATGTGCCAAAAATTCTCGTTCTCTAGTTTTCGAGTTATAGCCCCTGGAAGTCGAAAACTGCACGACTTTGCCCTCGAATATCTCGACAACGGAGAAAGGAGAATTTCAGGGCATTTTCTCCCAAGAAATATATGGGAATTATCTGTAATTTAGCACAGTTTCAGAACGATTCGTGAAAGTCACCTTTTAAGAATAACTTCCACTGCAGGCCCATATATAAAAGTTTGCTCCTTTATTACTCTGCACATGGACAATTATTTGCGCTGTTATTTGCCCCAGGCATGTACCTATGTAATTACCGTTTACAGTGTAAAGATGGATGTTATCGGTCGCTGAACGTCGGAGCAGTAGGCGTTTAATGCATTTTCCCATAGGGTCCAATGCAAAATTGACACCTCATTTTCTCCCAAGAAATATATGGGAATTATCTGTAATTTAGCACAGTTTCAGAACGATTCGTGAAAGTTACCTTTTAAGAATAACTTCCACTGCAGGCCCACATATAAAAGTTTGCTCCTTTATTACTCTGCACATGGACAATTATTTGCGCTGTTATTTGCCCCAGGCATGTACCTATGTAATTACCGTTTACAGTGTAAAGATGGATGTTATCGGTCGCTGAACGTCGGAGCAGTAGGCGTTTAATGCATTTTCCCATAGGGTCCAATGCAAAATTGACACCTCATTTTCTCCATTCTCAAGAGCTTTGAGTCTCTGCAAAACATATACATGTGTAGACACAAATAAGTGAAATAGAATGAAGGCTATTTCAGCTTTAGCTTTTATTCCGTTTGGGAGCTAAAGTCGCACAAACTTTTGTTTACAAAAATTTCGATGGCCTATAGTTCGCAAGTTATGCAATCAGTTGACATAAGATTGTGCATGCATGTAGACATGTTAATGACCTTTATATATGCCAAGTTTCAGATGGCTACCTACTCATACAAGCAAGCAGTAGCGGTTTGAAATTTTCACAATTTGGGCTACACGTTCGGGACGATTCGTGACCTTAGGTGACTTGCACAATTCGGGCTGAAACTAGTGCCAAATGAGAGGGTTGGGATAAACATTCAATTGACCATATGTGCCAAAAATTCTCGTTCTCTAGTTTTCGAGTTATAGCCCCTGGAAGTCGAAAACTGCACGACTTTGCCCTCGAATATCTCGACAACGGAGAAAGGAGAATTTCAGGGCATTTTCTCCCAAGAAATATATGGGAATTATCTGTAATTTAGCACAGTTTCAGAACGATTCGTGAAAGTCACCTTTTAAGAATAACTTCCACTGCAGGCCCATATATAAAAGTTTGCTCCTTTATTACTCTGCACATGGACAATTATTTGCGCTGTTATTTGCCCCAGGCATGTACCTATGTAATTACCGTTTACAGTGTAAAGATGGATGTTATCGGTCGCTGAACGTCGGAGCAGTAGGCGTTTAATGCATTTTCCCATAGGGTCCAATGCAAAATTGACACCTCATTTTCTCCATTCTCAAGAGCTTTGAGTCTCTGCAAAACATATACATGTGTAGACACAAATAAGTGAAATAGAATGAAGGCTATTTCAGCTTTAGCTTTTATTCCGTTTGGGAGCTAAAGTCGCACAAACTTTTGTTTACAAAAATTTCGATGGCCTATAGTTCGCAAGTTATGCAATCAGTTGACATAAGATTGTGCATGCATGTAGACATGTTAATGACCTTTATATATGCCAAGTTTCAGATGGCTACCTACTCATACAAGCAAGCAGTAGCGGTTTGAAATTTTCACAATTTGGGCTACACGTTCGGGACGATTCGTGACCTTAGGTGACTTGCACAATTCGGGCTGAAACTAGTGCCAAATGAGAGGGTTGGGATAAACATTCAATTGACCATATGTGCCAAAAATTCTCGTTCTCTAGTTTTCGAGTTATAGCCCCTGGAAGTCGAAAACTGCACGACTTTGCCCTCGAATATCTCGACAACGGAGAAAGGAGAATTTCAGGGCATTTTCTCCCAAGAAATATATGGGAATTATCTGTAATTTAGCACAGTTTCAGAACGATTCGTGAAAGTCACCTTTTAAGAATAACTTCCACTGCAGGCCCATATATAAAAGTTTGCTCCTTTATTACTCTGCACATGGACAATTATTTGCGCTGTTATTTGCCCCAGGCATGTACCTATGTAATTACCGTTTACAGTGTAAAGATGGATGTTATCGGTCGCTGAACGTCGGAGCAGTAGGCGTTTAATGCATTTTCCCATAGGGTCCAATGCAAAATTGACACCTCATTTTCTCCATTCTCAAGAGCTTTGAGTCTCTGCAAAACATATACATGTGTAGACACAAATAAGTGAAATAGAATGAAGGCTATTTCAGCTTTAGCTTTTATTCCGTTTGGGAGGTAAAGTCGCACAAACTTTTGTTTACAAAAATTTCGATGGCCTATAGTTCGCAAGTTATGCAATCAGTTGACATAAGCTTGTGCATGCATGTAGACATGTTAATGACCTTTATATATGCCAAGTTTCAGATGGCTACCTACTCATACAAGCAAGCAGTAGCGGTTTGAAATTTTCACAATTTGGGCTACACGTTCGGGACGATTCGTGACCTTAGGTGACTTGCACAATTCGGGCTGAAACTAGTGCCAAATGAGAGGGTTGGGATAAACATTCAATTGACCATATGTGCCAAAAATTCTCGTTCTCTAGTTTTCGAGTTATAGCCCCTGGAAGTCGAAAACTGCACGACTTTGCCCTCGAATATCTCGACAACGGAGAAAGGAGAATTTCAGGGCATTTTCTCCCAAGAAATATATGGGAATTATCTGTAATTTAGCACAGTTTCAGAACGATTCGTGAAAGTCACCTTTTAAGAATAACTTCCACTGCAGGCCCATATATAAAAGTTTGCTCCTTTATTACTCTGCACATGGACAATTATTTGCGCTGTTATTTGCCCCAGGCATGTACCTATGTAATTACCGTTTACAGTGTAAAGATGGATGTTATCGGTCGCTGAACGTCGGAGCAGTAGGCGTTTAATGCATTTTCCCATAGGGTCCAATGCAAAATTGACACCTCATTTTCTCCATTCTCAAGAGCTTTGAGTCTCTGCAAAACATATACATGTGTAGACACAAATAAGTGAAATAGAATGAAGGCTATTTCAGCTTTAGCTTTTATTCCGTTTGGGAGCTAAAGTCGCACAAACTTTTGTTTACAAAAATTTCGATGGCCTATAGTTCGCAAGTTATGCAATCAGTTGACATAAGATTGTGCATGCATGTAGACATGTTAATGACCTTTATATATGCCAAGTTTCAGATGGCTACCTACTCATACAAGCAAGCAGTAGCGGTTTGAAATTTTCACAATTTGGGCTACACGTTCGGGACGATTCGTGACCTTAGGTGACTTGCACAATTCGGGCTGAAACTAGTGCCAAATGAGAGGGTTGGGATAAACATTCAATTGACCATATGTGCCAAAAATTATCGTTCTCTAGTTTTCGAGTTATAGCCCCTGGAAGTCGAAAACTGCACGACTTTGCCCTCGAATATCTCGACAACGGAGAAAGGAGAATTTCAGGGCATTTTCTCCCAAGAAATATATGGGAATTATCTGTAATTTAGCACAGTTTCAGAACGATTCGTGAAAGTCACCTTTTAAGAATAACTTCCACTGCAGGCCCATATATAAAAGTTTGCTCCTTTATTACTCTGCACATGGACAATTATTTGCGCTGTTATTTGCCCCAGGCATGTACCTATGTAATTACCGTTTACAGTGTAAAGATGGATGTTATCGGTCGCTGAACGTCAGAGCAGTAGGCGTTTAATGCATTTTCCCATAGGGTCCAATGCAAAATTGACACCTCATTTTCTCCATTCTCAAGAGCTTTGAGTCTCTGCAAAACATATACATGTGTAGACACAAATAAGTGAAATAGAATGAAGGCTATTTCAGCTTTAGCTTTTATTCCGTTTGGGAGCTAAAGTCGCACAAACTTTTGTTTACAAAAATTTCGATGGCCTATTGTTCGCAAGTTATGCAATCAGTTGACATAAGATTGTGCATGCATGTAGACATGTTAATGACCTTTATATATGCCAAGTTTCAGATGGCTACCTACTCATACAAGCAAGCAGTAGCGGTTTGAAATTTTCACAATTTGGGCTACACGTTCGGGACGATTCGTGACCTTAGGTGACTTGCACAATTCGGGCTGAAACTAGTGCCAAATGAGAGGGTTGGGAAAAACATTCAATTGACCATATGTGCCAAAAATTCTCGTTCTCTAGTTTTCGAGTTATAGCCCCTGGAAGTCGAAAACTGCACGACTTTGCCCTCGAATATCTCGACAACGGAGAAAGGAGAATTTCAGGGCATTTTCTCCCAAGAAATATATGGGAATTATCTGTAATTTAGCACAGTTTCAGAACGATTCGTGAAAGTCACCTTTTAAGAATAACTTCCACTGCAGGCCCATATATAAAAGTTTGCTCCTTTATTACTCTGCACATGGACAATTATTTGCGCTGTTATTTGCCCCAGGCATGTACCTATGTAATTACCGTTTACAGTGTAAAGATGGATGTTATCGGTCGCTGAACGTCGGAGCAGTAGGCGTTTAATGCATTTTCCCATAGGGTCCAATGCAAAATTGACACCTCATTTTCTCCATTCTCAAGAGCTTTGAGTCTCTGCAAAACATATACATGTGTAGACACAAATAAGTGAAATAGAATGAAGGCTATTTCAGCTTTAGCTTTTATTCCGTTTGGGAGCTAAAGTCGCACAAACTTTTGTTTACAAAAATTTCGATGGCCTATAGTTCGCAAGTTATGCAATCAGTTGACATAAGATTGTGCATGCATGTAGACATGTTAATGACCTTTATATATGCCAAGTTTCAGATGGCTACCTACTCATACAAGCAAGCAGTAGCGGTTTGAAATTTTCACAATTTGGGCTACACGTTCGGGACGATTCGTGACCTTAGGTGACTTGCACAATTCGGGCTGAAACTAGTGCCAAATGAGAGGGTTGGGATAAACATTCAATTGACCATATGTGCCAAAAATTCTCGTTCTCTAGTTTTCGAGTTATAGCCCCTGGAAGTCGAAAACTGCACGACTTTGCCCTCGAATATCTCGACAACGGAGAAAGGAGAATTTCAGGGCATTTTCTCCCAAGAAATATATGGGAATTATCTGTAATTTAGCACAGTTTCAGAACGATTCGTGAAAGTCACCTTTTAAGAATAACTTCCACTGCAGGCCCATATATAAAAGTTTGCTCCTTTATTACTCTGCACATGGACAATTATTTGCGCTGTTATTTGCCCCAGGCATGTACCTATGTAATTACCGTTTACAGTGTAAAGATGGATGTTATCGGTCGCTGAACGTCGGAGCAGTAGGCGTTTAATGCATTTTCCCATAGGGTCCAATGCAAAATTGACACCTCATTTTCTCCATTCTCAAGAGCTTTGAGTCTCTGCAAAACATATACATGTGTAGACACAAATAAGTGAAATAGAATGAAGGCTATTTCAGCTTTAGCTTTTATTCCGTTTGGGAGCTAAAGTCGCACAAACTTTTGTTTACAAAACTTTCGATGGCCTATAGTTCGCAAGTTATGCAATCAGTTGACATAAGATTGTGCATGCATGTAGAGATGTTAATGACCTTTATATATGCCAAGTTTCAGATGGCTACCTACTCATACAAGCAAACAGTAGCGGTTTGAAATTTTCACAATTTGGGCTACACGTTCGTGACGATTCGTGACCTTAGGTGACTTGCACAATTCGGGCTGAAACTAGTGCCAAATGAGAGGGTTGGGATAAACATTCAATTGACCATATGTGCCAAAAATTCTCGTTCTCTAGTTTTCGAGTTATAGCCCCTGGAAGTCGAAAACTGCACGACTTTGCCCTCGAATATCTCGACAACGGAGAAAGGACAATTTCAGGGCATTTTCTCCCAAGAAATATATGGGAATTATCTGTAATTTAGCACAGTTTCAGAACGATTCGTGAAAGTCACCTTTTAAGAATAACTTCCACTGCAGGCCCATATATAAAAGTTTGCTCCTTTATTACTCTGCACATGGACAATTATTTGCGCTGTTATTTGCCCCAGGCATGTACCTATGTAATTACCGTTTACAGTGTAAAGATGGATGTTATCGGTCGCTGAACGTCGGAGCAGTAGGCGTTTAATGCATTTTCCCATAGGGTCCAATGCAAAATTGACACCTCATTTTCTCCATTCTCAAGAGCTTTGAGTCTCTGCAAAACATATACATGTGTAGACACAAATAAGTGAAATAGAATGAAGGCTATTTCAGCTTTAGCTTTTATTCCTTTTGGGAGCTAAAGTCGCACAAACTTTTGTTTACAAAAATTTCGATGGCCTATAGTTCGCAAGTTATGCAATCAGTTGACATAAGATTGTGCATGCATGTAGACATGTTAATGACCTTTATATATGCCAAGTTTCAGATGGCTACCTACTCATACAAGCAAGCAGTAGCGGTTTGAAATTTTCACAATTTGGGCTACACGTTCGGGACGATTCGTGACCTTAGGTGACTTGCACAATTCGGGCTGAAACTAGTGCCAAATGAGAGGGTTGGGATAAACATTCAATTGACCATATGTGCCAAAAATTCTCGTTCTCTAGTTTTCGAGTTATAGCCCCTGGAAGTCGAAAACTGCACGACTTTGCCCTCGAATATCTCGACAACGGAGAAAGGAGAATTTCAGGGCATTTTCTCCCAAGAAATATATGGGAATTATCTGTAATTTAGCACAGTTTCAGAACGATTCGTGAAAGTCACCTTTTAAGAATAACTTCCACTGCAGGCCCATATATAAAAGTTTGCTCCTTTATTACTCTGCACATGGACAATTATTTGCGCTGTTATTTGCCCCAGGCATGTACCTATGTAATTACCGTTTACAGTGTAAAGATGGATGTTATCGGTCGCTGAACGTCGGAGCAGTAGGCGTTTAATGCATTTTCCCATAGGGTCCAATGCAAAATTGACACCTCATTTTCTCCATTCTCAAGAGCTTTGAGTCTCTGCAAAACATATACATGTGTAGACACAAATAAGTGAAATAGAATGAAGGCTATTTCAGCTTTAGCTTTTATTCCGTTTGGGAGCTAAAGTCGCACAAACTTTTGTTTACAAAAATTTCGATGGCCTATAGTTCGCAAGTTATGCAATCAGTTGACATAAGATTGTGCATGCATGTAGACATGTTAATGACCTTTATATATGCCAAGTTTCAGATGGCTACCTACTCATACAAGCAAGCAGTAGCGGTTTGAAATTTTCACAATTTGGGCTACACGTTCGGGACGATTCGTGACCTTAGGTGACTTGCACAATTCGGGCTGAAACTAGTGCCAAATGAGAGGGTTGGGATAAACATTCAATTGACCATATGTGCCAAAAATTCTCGTTCTCTAGTTTTCGAGTTATAGCCCCTGGAAGTCGAAAACTGCACGACTTTGCCCTCGAATATCTCGACAACGGAGAAAGGAGAATTTCAGGGCATTTTCTCCCAAGAAATATATGGGAATTATCTGTAATTTAGCACAGTTTCAGAACGATTCGTGAAAGTCACCTTTTAAGAATAACTTCCACTGCAGGCCCATATATAAAAGTTTGCTCCTTTATTACTCTGCACATGGACAATTATTTGCGCTGTTATTTGCCCCAGGCATGTACCTATGTAATTACCGTTTACAGTGTAAAGATGGATGTTATCGGTCGCTGAACGTCGGAGCAGTAGGCGTTTAATGCATTTTCCCATAGGGTCCAATGCAAAATTGACACCTCATTTTCTCCATTCTCAAGAGCTTTGAGTCTCTGCAAAACATATACATGTGTAGACACAAATAAGTGGAATAGAATGAAGGCTATATCAGCTTTAGCTTTTATTCCGTTTGGGAGCTAAAGTCGCACAAACTTTTGTTTACAAAAATTTCGATGGCCTATAGTTCGCAAGTTATGCAATCAGTTGACATAAGATTGTGCATGCATGTAGACATGTTAATGACCTTTATATAAGCCAAGTTTCAGATGGCTACCTACTCATACAAGCAAGCAGTAGCGGTTTGAAATTTTCACAATTTGGGCTACACGTTCGGGACGATTCGTGACCTTAGGTGACTTGCACAATTCGGGCTGAAACTAGTGCCAAATGAGAGGGTTGGGATAAACATTCAATTGACCATATGTGCCAAAAATTCTCGTTCTCTAGTTTTCGAGTTATAGCCCCTGGAAGTCGAAAACTGCACGACTTTGCCCTCGAATATCTCGACAACGGAGAAAGGAGAATTTCAGGGCATTTTCTCCCAAGAAATATATGGGAATTATCTGTAATTTAGCACAGTTTCAGAACGATTCGTGAAAGTCACCTTTTAAGAATAACTTCCACTGCAGGCCCATATATAAAAGTTTGCTCCTTTATTACTCTGCACATGGACAATTATTTGCGCTGTTATTTGCCCCAGGCATGTACCTATGTAATTACCGTTTACAGTGTAAAGATGGATGTTATCGGTCGCTGAACGTCAGAGCAGTAGGCGTTTAATGCATTTTCCCATAGGGTCCAATGCAAAATTGACACCTCATTTTCTCCATTCTCAAGAGCTTTGAGTCTCTGCAAAACATATACATGTGTAGACACAAATAAGTGAAATAGAATGAAGGCTATTTCAGCTTTAGCTTTTATTCCGTTTGGGAGCTAAAGTCGCACAAACTTTTGTTTACAAAAATTTCGATGGCCTATTGTTCGCAAGTTATGCAATCAGTTGACATAAGATTGTGCATGCATGTAGACATGTTAATGACCTTTATATATGCCAAGTTTCAGATGGCTACCTACTCATACAAGCAAGCAGTAGCGGTTTGAAATTTTCACAATTTGGGCTACACGTTCGGGACGATTCGTGACCTTAGGTGACTTGCACAATTCGGGCTGAAACTAGTGCCAAATGAGAGGGTTGGGAAAAACATTCAATTGACCATATGTGCCAAAAATTCTCGTTCTCTAGTTTTCGAGTTATAGCCCCTGGAAGTCGAAAACTGCACGACTTTGCCCTCGAATATCTCGACAACGGAGAAAGGAGAATTTCAGGGCATTTTCTCCCAAGAAATATATGGGAATTATCTGTAATTTAGCACAGTTTCAGAACGATTCGTGAAAGTCACCTTTTAAGAATAACTTCCACTGCAGGCCCATATATAAAAGTTTGCTCCTTTATTACTCTGCACATGGACAATTATTTGCGCTGTTATTTGCCCCAGGCATGTACCTATGTAATTACCGTTTACAGTGTAAAGATGGATGTTATCGGTCGCTGAACGTCGGAGCAGTAGGCGTTTAATGCATTTTCCCATAGGGTCCAATGCAAAATTGACACCTCATTTTCTCCATTCTCAAGAGCTTTGAGTCTCTGCAAAACATATACATGTGTAGACACAAATAAGTGAAATAGAATGAAGGCTATTTCAGCTTTAGCTTTTATTCCGTTTGGGAGCTAAAGTCGCACAAACTTTTGTTTACAAAAATTTCGATGGCCTATAGTTCGCAAGTTATGCAATCAGTTGACATAAGATTGTGCATGCATGTAGACATGTTAATGACCTTTATATATGCCAAGTTTCAGATGGCTACCTACTCATACAAGCAAGCAGTAGCGGTTTGAAATTTTCACAATTTGGGCTACACGTTCGGGACGATTCGTGACCTTAGGTGACTTGCACAATTCGGGCTGAAACTAGTGCCAAATGAGAGGGTTGGGATAAACATTCAATTGACCATATGTGCCAAAAATTCTCGTTCTCTAGTTTTCGAGTTATAGCCCCTGGAAGTCGAAAACTGCACGACTTTGCCCTCGAATATCTCGACAACGGAGAAAGGAGAATTTCAGGGCATTTTCTCCCAAGAAATATATGGGAATTATCTGTAATTTAGCACAGTTTCAGAACGATTCGTGAAAGTCACCTTTTAAGAATAACTTCCACTGCAGGCCCATATATAAAAGTTTGCTCCTTTATTACTCTGCACATGGACAATTATTTGCGCTGTTATTTGCCCCAGGCATGTACCTATGTAATTACCGTTTACAGTGTAAAGATGGATGTTATCGGTCGCTGAACGTCGGAGCAGTAGGCGTTTAATGCATTTTCCCATAGGGTCCAATGCAAAATTGACACCTCATTTTCTCCATTCTCAAGAGCTTTGAGTCTCTGCAAAACATATACATGTGTAGACACAAATAAGTGAAATAGAATGAAGGCTATTTCAGCTTTAGCTTTTATTCCGTTTGGGAGCTAAAGTCGCACAAACTTTTGTTTACAAAACTTTCGATGGCCTATAGTTCGCAAGTTATGCAATCAGTTGACATAAGATTGTGCATGCATGTAGAGATGTTAATGACCTTTATATATGCCAAGTTTCAGATGGCTACCTACTCATACAAGCAAACAGTAGCGGTTTGAAATTTTCACAATTTGGGCTACACGTTCGGGACGATTCGTGACCTTAGGTGACTTGCACAATTCGGGCTGAAACTAGTGCCAAATGAGAGGGTTGGGATAAACATTCAATTGACCATATGTGCCAAAAATTCTCGTTCTCTAGTTTTCGAGTTATAGCCCCTGGAAGTCGAAAACTGCACGACTTTGCCCTCGAATATCTCGACAACGGAGAAAGGACAATTTCAGGGCATTTTCTCCCAAGAAATATATGGGAATTATCTGTAATTTAGCACAGTTTCAGAACGATTCGTGAAAGTCACCTTTTAAGAATAACTTCCACTGCAGGCCCATATATAAAAGTTTGCTCCTTTATTACTCTGCACATGGACAATTATTTGCGCTGTTATTTGCCCCAGGCATGTACCTATGTAATTACCGTTTACAGTGTAAAGATGGATGTTATCGGTCGCTGAACGTCGGAGCAGTAGGCGTTTAATGCATTTTCCCATAGGGTCCATTGCAAAATTGACACCTCATTTTCTCCATTCTCAAGAGCTTTGAGTCTCTGCAAAACATATACATGTGTAGACACAAATAAGTGAAATAGAATGAAGGCTATTTCAGCTTTAGCTTTTATTCCGTTTGGGAGCTAAAGTCGCACAAACTTTTGTTTACAAAACTTTCGATGGCCTATAGTTCGCAAGTTATGCAATCAGTTGACATAAGATTGTGCATGCATGTAGAGATGTTAATGACCTTTATATATGCCAAGTTTCAGATGGCTACCTACTCATACAAGCAAACAGTAGCGGTTTGAAATTTTCACAATTTGGGCTACACGTTCGGGACGATTCGTGACCTTAGGTGACTTGCACAATTCGGGCTGAAACTAGTGCCAAATGAGAGGGTTGGGATAAACATTCAATTGACCATATGTGCCAAAAATTCTCGTTCTCTAGTTTTCGAGTTATAGCCCCTGGAAGTCGAAAACTGCACGACTTTGCCCTCGAATATCTCGACAACGGAGAAAGGACAATTTCAGGGCATTTTCTCCCAAGAAATATATGGGAATTATCTGTAATTTAGCACAGTTTCAGAACGATTCGTGAAAGTCACCTTTTAAGAATAACTTCCACTGCAGGCCCATATATAAAAGTTTGCTCCTTTATTACTCTGCACATGGACAATTATTTGCGCTGTTATTTGCCCCAGGCATGTACCTATGTAATTACCGTTTACAGTGTAAAGATGGATGTTATCGGTCGCTGAACGTCGGAGCAGTAGGCGTTTAATGCATTTTCCCATAGGGTCCAATGCAAAATTGACACCTCATTTTCTCCATTCTCAAGAGCTTTGAGTCTCTGCAAAACATATACATGTGTAGACACAAATAAGTGAAATAGAATGAAGGCTATTTCAGCTTTAGCTTTTATTCCTTTTGGGAGCTAAAGTCGCACAAACTTTTGTTTACAAAAATTTCGATGGCCTATAGTTCGCAAGTTATGCAATCAGTTGACATAAGATTGTGCATGCATGTAGACATGTTAATGACCTTTATATATGCCAAGTTTCAGATGGCTACCTACTCATACAAGCAAGCAGTAGCGGTTTGAAATTTTCACAATTTGGGCTACACGTTCGGGACGATTCGTGACCTTAGGTGACTTGCACAATTCGGGCTGAAACTAGTGCCAAATGAGAGGGTTGGGATAAACATTCAATTGACCATATGTGCCAAAAATTCTCGTTCTCTAGTTTTCGAGTTATAGCCCCTGGAAGTCGAAAACTGCACGACTTTGCCCTCGAATATCTCGACAACGGAGAAAGGAGAATTTCAGGGCATTTTCTCCCAAGAAATATATGGGAATTATCTGTAATTTAGCACAGTTTCAGAACGATTCGTGAAAGTCACCTTTTAAGAATAACTTCCACTGCAGGCCCATATATAAAAGTTTGCTCCTTTATTACTCTGCACATGGACAATTATTTGCGCTGTTATTTGCCCCAGGCATGTACCTATGTAATTACCGTTTACAGTGTAAAGATGGATGTTATCGGTCGCTGAACGTCGGAGCAGTAGGCGTTTAATGCATTTTCCCATAGGGTCCAATGCAAAATTGACACCTCATTTTCTCCATTCTCAAGAGCTTTGAGTCTCTGCAAAACATATACATGTGTAGACACAAATAAGTGAAATAGAATGAAGGCTATTTCAGCTTTAGCTTTTATTCCGTTTGGGAGCTAAAGTCGCACAAACTTTTGTTTACAAAAATTTCGATGGCCTATAGTTCGCAAGTTATGCAATCAGTTGACATAAGATTGTGCATGCATGTAGACATGTTAATGACCTTTATATATGCCAAGTTTCAGATGGCTACCTACTCATACAAGCAAGCAGTAGCGGTTTGAAATTTTCACAATTTGGGCTACACGTTCGGGACGATTCGTGACCTTAGGTGACTTGCACAATTCGGGCTGAAACTAGTGCCAAATGAGAGGGTTGGGATAAACATTCAATTGACCATATGTGCCAAAAATTCTCGTTCTCTAGTTTTCGAGTTATAGCCCCTGGAAGTCGAAAACTGCACGACTTTGCCCTCGAATATCTCGACAACGGAGAAAGGAGAATTTCAGGGCATTTTCTCCCAAGAAATATATGGGAATTATCTGTAATTTAGCACAGTTTCAGAACGATTCGTGAAAGTCACCTTTTAAGAATAACTTCCACTGCAGGCCCATATATAAAAGTTTGCTCCTTTATTACTCTGCACATGGACAATTATTTGCGCTGTTATTTGCCCCAGGCATGTACCTATGTAATTACCGTTTACAGTGTAAAGATGGATGTTATCGGTCGCTGAACGTCGGAGCAGTAGGCGTTTAATGCATTTTCCCATAGGGTCCAATGCAAAATTGACACCTCATTTTCTCCATTCTCAAGAGCTTTGAGTCTCTGCAAAACATATACATGTGTAGACACAAATAAGTGGAATAGAATGAAGGCTATATCAGCTTTAGCTTTTATTCCGTTTGGGAGCTAAAGTCGCACAAACTTTTGTTTACAAAAATTTCGATGGCCTATAGTTCGCAAGTTATGCAATCAGTTGACATAAGATTGTGCATGCATGTAGACATGTTAATGACCTTTATATAAGCCAAGTTTCAGATGGCTACCTACTCATACAAGCAAGCAGTAGCGGTTTGAAATTTTCACAATTTGGGCTACACGTTCGGGACGATTCGTGACCTTAGGTGACTTGCACAATTCGGGCTGAAACTAGTGCCAAATGAGAGGGTTGGGATAAACATTCAATTGACCATATGTGCCAAAAATTCTCGTTCTCTAGTTTTCGAGTTATAGCCCCTGGAAGTCGAAAACTGCACGACTTTGCCCTCGAATATCTCGACAACGGAGAAAGGAGAATTTCAGGGCATTTTCTCCCAAGAAATATATGGGAATTATCTGTAATTTAGCACAGTTTCAGAACGATTCGTGAAAGTCACCTTTTAAGAATAACTTCCACTGCAGGCCCATATATAAAAGTTTGCTCCTTTATTACTCTGCACATGGACAATTATTTGCGTTGTTATTTGCCCCAGGCATGTACCTATGTAATTACCGTTTACAGTGTAAAGATGGATGTTATCGGTCGCTGAACGTCAGAGCAGTAGGCGTTTAATGCATTTTCCCATAGGGTCCAATGCAAAATTGACACCTCATTTTCTCCATTCTCAAGAGCTTTGAGTCTCTGCAAAACATATACATGTGTAGACACAAATAAGTGAAATAGAATGAAGGCTATTTCAGCTTTAGCTTTTATTCCGTTTGGGAGCTAAAGTCGCACAAACTTTTGTTTACAAAAATTTCGATGGCCTATAGTTCGCAAGTTATGCAATCAGTTGACATAAGATTGTGCATGCATGTAGACATGTTAATGACCTTTATATATGCCAAGTTTCAGATGGCTACCTACTCATACAAGCAAGCAGTAGCGGTTTGAAATTTTCACAATTTGGGCTACACGTTCGGGACGATTCGTGACCTTAGGTGACTTGCACAATTCGGGCTGAAACTAGTGCCAAATGAGAGGGTTGGGATAAACATTCAATTGACCATATGTGCCAAAAATTCTCATTCTCTAGTTTTCGAGTTATAGCCCCTGGAAGTCGAAAACTGCACGACTTTGCCCTCGAATATCTCGACAACGGAGAAAGGAGAATTTCAGGGCATTTTCTCCCAAGAAATATATGGGAATTATCTGTAATTTAGCACAGTTTCAGAACGATTCGTGAAAGTCACCTTTTAAGAATAACTTCCACTGCAGGCCCATATATAAAAGTTTGCTCCTTTATTACTCTGCACATGGACAATTATTTGCGCTGTTATTTGCCCCAGGCATGTACCTATGTAATTACCGTTTACAGTGTAAAGATGGATGTTATCGGTCGCTGAACGTCGGAGCAGTAGGCGTTTAATGCATTTTCCCATAGGGTCCAATGCAAAATTGACACCTCATTTTCTCCATTCTCAAGAGCTTTGAGTCTCTGCAAAACATATACATGTGTAGACACAAATAAGTGAAATAGAATGAAGGCTATTTCATCTTTAGCTTTTATTCCGTTTGGGAGCTAAAGTCGCACAAACTTTTGTTTACAAAACTTTCGATGGCCTATAGTTCGCAAGTTATGCAATCAGTTGACATAAGATTGTGCATGCATGTAGAGATGTTAATGACCTTTATATATGCCAAGTTTCAGATGGCTACCTACTCATACAAGCAAACAGTAGCGGTTTGAAATTTTCACAATTTGGGCTACACGTTCGGGACGATTCGTGACCTTAGGTGACTTGCACAATTCGGGCTGAAACTAGTGCCAAATGAGAGGGTTGGGATAAACATTCAATTGACCATATGTGCCAAAAATTCTCGTTCTCTAGTTTTCGAGTTATAGCCCCTGGAAGTCGAAAACTGCACGACTTTGCCCTCGAATATCTCGACAACGGAGAAAGGAGAATTTCAGGGCATTTTCTCCCAAGAAATATATGGGAATTATCTGTAATTTAGCACAGTTTCAGAACGATTCGTGAAAGTCACCTTTTAAGAATAACTTCCACTGCAGGCCCATATATAAAAGTTTGCTCCTTTATTACTCTGCACATGGACAATTATTTGCGCTGTTATTTGCCCCAGGCATGTACCTATGTAATTACCGTTTACAGTGTAAAGATGGATGTTATCGGTCGCTGAACGTCGGAGCAGTAGGCGTTTAATGCATTTTCCCATAGGGTCCAATGCAAAATTGACACCTCATTTTCTCCATTCTCAAGAGCTTTGAGTCTCTGCAAAACATATACATGTGTAGACACAAATAAGTGAAATAGAATGAAGGCTATTTCAGCTTTAGCTTTTATTCCGTTTGGGAGCTAAAGTCGCACAAACTTTTGTTTACAAAAATTTCGATGGCCTATAGTTCGCAAGTTATGCAATCAGTTGACATAAGATTGTGCATGCATGTAGACATGTTAATGACCTTTATATATGCCAAGTTTCAGATGGCTACCTACTCATACAAGCAAGCAGTAGCGGTTTGAAATTTTCACAATTTGGGCTACACGTTCGGGACGATTCGTGACCTTAGGTGACTTGCACAATTCGGGCTGAAACTAGTGCCAAATGAGAGGGTTGGGATAAACATTCAATTGACCATATGTGCCAAAAATTCTCGTTCTCTAGTTTTCGAGTTATAGCCCCTGGAAGTCGAAAACTGCACGACTTTGCCCTCGAATATCTCGACAACGGAGAAAGGAGAATTTCAGGGCATTTTCTCCCAAGAAATATATGGGAATTATCTGTAATTTAGCACAGTTTCAGAACGATTCGTGAAAGTCACCTTTTAAGAATAACTTCCACTGCAGGCCCATATATAAAAGTTTGCTCCTTTATTACTCTGCACATGGACAATTATTTGCGCTGTTATTTGCCCCAGGCATGTAACTATGTAATTACCGTTTACAGTGTAAAGATGGATGTTATCGGTCGCTGAACGTCGGAGCAGTAGGCGTTTAATGCATTTTCCCATAGGGTCCAATGCAAAATTGACACCTCATTTTCTCCATTCTCAAGAGCTTTGAGTCTTTGCAAAACATATACATGTGTAGACACAAATAAGTGAAATAGAATGAAGGCTATTTCAGCTTTAGCTTTTATTCCGTTTGGGAGCTAAAGTCGCACAAACTTTTGTTTACAAAACATTCGATGGCCTATAGTTCGCAAGTTATGCAATCAGTTGACATAAGATTGTGCATGCATGTAGACATGTTAATGACCTTTATATATGCCAAGTTTCAGATGGCTACCTACTCATACAAGCAAGCAGTAGCGGTTTGAAATTTTCACAATTTGGGCTACACGTTCGGGACGATTCGTGACCTTAGGTGACTTGCACAATTCGGGCTGAAACTAGTGCCAAATGAGAGGGTTGGGATAAACATTCAATTGACCATATGTGCCAAAAATTCTCGTTCTCTAGTTTTCGAGTTATAGCCCCTGGAAGTCGAAAACTGCACGACTTTGCCCTCGAATATCTCGACAACGGAGAAAGGAGAATTTCAGGGCATTTTCTCCCAAGAAATATATGGGAATTATCTGTAATTTAGCCCAGTTTCAGAACGATTCGTGAAAGTCACCTTTTAAGAATAACTTCCACTGCAGGCCCATATATAAAAGTTTGCTCCTTTATTACTCTGCACATGGACAATTATTTGCGCTGTTATTTGCCCCAGGCATGTACCTATGTAATTACCGTTTACAGTGTAAAGATGGATGTTATCGGTCACTGAACGTCGGAGCAGTAGGCGTTTAATGCATTTTCCCATAGGGTCCAATGCAAAATTGACACCTCATTTTCTCCATTCTCAAGAGCTTTGAGTGCTATTTCAGCTTTAGCTTTATTCCGTTTGGGAGCTAAAGTCGCACAAACTTTTGTTTACAAAAATTTCGATGGCCTATAGTTCGCAAGTTATGCAATCAGTTGACATAAGATTGTGCATGCATGTAGACATGTTAATGACCTTTATATATGCCAAGTTTCAGATGGCTACCTACTCATACAAGCAAGCAGTAGCGGTTTGAAATTTTCACAATTTGGGCTACACGTTCGGGACGATTCGTGACCTTAGGTGACTTGCACAATTCGGGCTGAAACTAGTGCCAAATGAGAGGGTTGGGATAAACATTCAATTGACCATATGTGCCAAAAATTCTCGTTCTCTAGTTTTCGAGTTATAGCCCCTGGAAGTCGAAAACTGCACGACTTTGCCCTCGAATATCTCGACAACGGAGAAAGGAGAATTTCAGGGCATTTTCTCCCAAGAAATATATGGGAATTATCTGTAATTTAGCACAGTTTCAGAACGATTCGTGAAAGTCACCTTTTAAGAATAACTTCCACTGCAGGCCCATATATAAAAGTTTGCTCCTTTATTACTCTGCACATGGACAATTATTTGCGTTGTTATTTGCCCCAGGCATGTACCTATGTAATTACCGTTTACAGTGTAAAGATGGATGTTATCGGTCGCTGAACGTCAGAGCAGTAGGCGTTTAATGCATTTTCCCATAGGGTCCAATGCAAAATTGACACCTCATTTTCTCCATTCTCAAGAGCTTTGAGTCTCTGCAAAACATATACATGTGTAGACACAAATAAGTGAAATAGAATGAAGGCTATTTCAGCTTTAGCTTTTATTCCGTTTGGGAGCTAAAGTCGCACAAACTTTTGTTTACAAAAATTTCGATGGCCTATAGTTCGCAAGTTATGCAATCAGTTGACATAAGATTGTGCATGCATGTAGACATGTTAATGACCTTTATATATGCCAAGTTTCAGATGGCTACCTACTCATACAAGCAAGCAGTAGCGGTTTGAAATTTTCACAATTTGGGCTACACGTTCGGGACGATTCGTGACCTTAGGTGACTTGCACAATTCGGGCTGAAACTAGTGCCAAATGAGAGGGTTGGGAAAAACATTCAATTGACCATATGTGCCAAAAATTCTCGTTCTCTAGTTTTCGAGTTATAGCCCCTGGAAGTCGAAAACTGCACGACTTTGCCCTCGAATATCTCGACAACGGAGAAAGGAGAATTTCAGGGCATTTTCTCCCAAGAAATATATGGGAATTATCTGTAATTTAGCACAGTTTCAGAACGATTCGTGAAAGTCACCTTTTAAGAATAACTTCCACTGCAGGCCCATATATAAAAGTTTGCTCCTTTATTACTCTGCACATGGACAATTATTTGCGCTGTTATTTGCCCCAGGCATGTACCTATGTAATTACCGTTTACAGTGTAAAGATGGATGTTATCGGTCGCTGAACGTCGGAGCAGTAGGCGTTTAATGCATTTTCCCATAGGGTCCAATGCAAAATTGACACCTCATTTTCTCCATTCTCAAGAGCTTTGAGTCTCTGCAAAACATATACATGTGTAGACACAAATAAGTGAAATAGAATGAAGGCTATTTCAGCTTTAGCTTTTATTCCGTTTGGGAGCTAAAGTCGCACAAACTTTTGTTTACAAAAATTTCGATGGCCTATAGTTCGCAAGTTATGCAATCAGTTGACATAAGATTGTGCATGCATGTAGACATGTTAATGACCTTTATATATGCCAAGTTTCAGATGGCTACCTACTCATACAAGCAAGCAGTAGCGGTTTGAAATTTTCACAATTTGGGCTACACGTTCGGGACGATTCGTGACCTTAGGTGACTTGCACAATTCGGGCTGAAACTAGTGCCAAATGAGAGGGTTGGGATAAACATTCAATTGACCATATGTGCCAAAAATTCTCATTCTCTAGTTTTCGAGTTATAGCCCCTGGAAGTCGAAAACTGCACGACTTTGCCCTCGAATATCTCGACAACGGAGAAAGGAGAATTTCAGGGCATTTTCTACCAAGAAATATATGGGAATTATCTGTAATTTAGCACAGTTTCAGAACGATTCGTGAAAGTCACCTTTTAAGAATAACTTCCACTGCAGGCCCATATATAAAAGTTTGCTCCTTTATTACTCTGCACATGGACAATTATTTGCGCTGTTATTTGCCCCAGGCATGTACCTATGTAATTACCGTTTACAGTGTAAAGATGGATGTTATCGGTCGCTGAACGTCGGAGCAGTAGGCGTTTAATGCATTTTCCCATAGGGTCCAATGCAAAATTGACACCTCATTTTCTCCATTCTCAAGAGCTTTGAGTCTCTGCAAAACATATACATGTGTAGACACAAATAAGTGAAATAGAATGAAGGCTATTTCAGCTTTAGCTTTTATTCCGTTTGGGAGCTAAAGTCGCACAAACTTTTGTTTACAAAACTTTCGATGGCCTATAGTTCGCAAGTTATGCAATCAGTTGACATAAGATTGTGCATGCATGTAGAGATGTTAATGACCTTTATATATGCCAAGTTTCAGATGGCTACCTACTCATACAAGCAAACAGTAGCGGTTTGAAATTTTCACAATTTGGGCTACACGTTCGGGACGATTCGTGACCTTAGGTGACTTGCACAATTCGGGCTGAAACTAGTGCCAAATGAGAGGGTTGGGATAAACATTCAATTGACCATATGTGCCAAAAATTCTCGTTCTCTAGTTTTCGAGTTATAGCCCCTGGAAGTCGAAAACTGCACGACTTTGCCCTCGAATATCTCGACAACGGAGAAAGGAGAATTTCAGGGCATTTTCTCCCAAGAAATATATGGGAATTATCTGTAATTTAGCACAGTTTCAGAACGATTCGTGAAAGTCACCTTTTAAGAATAACTTCCACTGCAGGCCCATATATAAAAGTTTGCTCCTTTATTACTCTGCACATGGACAATTATTTGCGCTGTTATTTGCCCCAGGCATGTACCTATGTAATTACCGTTTACAGTGTAAAGATGGATGTTATCGGTCGCTGAACGTCGGAGCAGTAGGCGTTTAATGCATTTTCCCATAGGGTCCAATGCAAAATTGACACCTCATTTTCTCCATTCTCAAGAGCTTTGAGTCTCTGCAAAACATATACATGTGTAGACACAAATAAGTGAAATAGAATGAAGGCTATTTCAGCTTTAGCTTTTATTCCGTTTGGGAGCTAAAGTCGCACAAACTTTTGTTTACAAAAATTTCGATGGCCTATAGTTCGCAAGTTATGCAATCAGTTGACATAAGATTGTGCATGCATGTAGACATGTTAATGACCTTTATATATGCCAAGTTTCAGATGGCTACCTACTCATACAAGCAAGCAGTAGCGGTTTGAAATTTTCACAATTTGGGCTACACGTTCGGGACGATTCGTGACCTTAGGTGACTTGCACAATTCGGGCTGAAACTAGTGCCAAATGAGAGGGTTGGGATAAACATTCAATTGACCATATGTGCCAAAAATTCTCGTTCTCTAGTTTTCGAGTTATAGCCCCTGGAAGTCGAAAACTGCACGACTTTGCCCTCGAATATCTCGACAACGGAGAAAGGAGAATTTCAGGGCATTTTCTCCCAAGAAATATATGGGAATTATCTGTAATTTAGCACAGTTTCAGAACGATTCGTGAAAGTCACCTTTTAAGAATAACTTCCACTGCAGGCCCATATATAAAAGTTTGCTCCTTTATTACTCTGCACATGGACAATTATTTGCGCTGTTATTTGCCCCAGGCATGTAACTATGTAATTACCGTTTACAGTGTAAAGATGGATGTTATCGGTCGCTGAACGTCGGAGCAGTAGGCGTTTAATGCATTTTCCCATAGGGTCCAATGCAAAATTGACACCTCATTTTCTCCATTCTCAAGAGCTTTGAGTCTTTGCAAAACATATACATGTGTAGACACAAATAAGTGAAATAGAATGAAGGCTATTTCAGCTTTAGCTTTTATTCCGTTTGGGAGCTAAAGTCGCACAAACTTTTGTTTACAAAACATTCGATGGCCTATAGTTCGCAAGTTATGCAATCAGTTGACATAAGATTGTGCATGCATGTAGACATGTTAATGACCTTTATATATGCCAAGTTTCAGATGGCTACCTACTCATACAAGCAAGCAGTAGCGGTTTGAAATTTTCACAATTTGGGCTACACGTTCGGGACGATTCGTGACCTTAGGTGACTTGCACAATTCGGGCTGAAACTAGTGCCAAATGAGAGGGTTGGGATAAACATTCAATTGACCATATGTGCCAAAAATTCTCGTTCTCTAGTTTTCGAGTTATAGCCCCTGGAAGTCGAAAACTGCACGACTTTGCCCTCGAATATCTCGACAACGGAGAAAGGAGAATTTCAGGGCATTTTCTCCCAAGAAATATATGGGAATTATCTGTAATTTAGCCCAGTTTCAGAACGATTCGTGAAAGTCACCTTTTAAGAATAACTTCCACTGCAGGCCCATATATAAAAGTTTGCTCCTTTATTACTCTGCACATGGACAATTATTTGCGCTGTTATTTGCCCCAGGCATGTACCTATGTAATTACCGTTTACAGTGTAAAGATGGATGTTATCGGTCACTGAACGTCGGAGCAGTAGGCGTTTAATGCATTTTCCCATAGGGTCCAATGCAAAATTGACACCTCATTTTCTCCATTCTCAAGAGCTTTGAGTGCTATTTCAGCTTTAGCTTTATTCCGTTTGGGAGCTAAAGTCGCACAAACTTTTGTTTACAAAAATTTCGATGGCCTATAGTTCGCAAGTTATGCAATCAGTTGACATAAGATTGTGCATGCATGTAGACATGTTAATGACCTTTATATATGCCAAGTTTCAGATGGCTACCTACTCATACAAGCAAGCAGTAGCGGTTTGAAATTTTCACAATTTGGGCTACACGTTCGGGACGATTCGTGACCTTAGGTGACTTGCACAATTCGGGCTGAAACTAGTGCCAAATGAGAGGGTTGGGATAAACATTCAATTGACCATATGTGCCAAAAATTCTCGTTCTCTAATTTTCGATTTATAGCCCCTGGAAGTCGAAAACTGCACGACTTTGCCCTCGAATATCTCGACAACGGAGAAAGGAGAATTTCAGGGCATTTTCTCCCAATAAATATATGGGAATTATCTGTAATTTAGCACAGTTTCAGAACGATTCGTGAAAGTCACCTTTTAAGAATAACTTCCACTGCAGGCCCATATATAAAAGTTTGCTCCTTTATTACTCTGCACATGGACAATTATTTGCGCTGTTATTTGCCCCAGGCATGTACCTATGTAATTACCGTTTACAGTGTAAAGATGGATGTTATCGGTCGCTGAACGTCGGAGCAGTAGGCGTTTAATGCATTTTCCCATAGGGTCCAATGCAAAATTGACACCTCATTTTCTCCATTCTCAAGAGCTTTGAGTCTCTGCAAAACATATACATGTGTAGACACAAATAAGTGAAATAGAATGAAGGCTATTTCAGCTTTAGCTTTTATTCCGTTTGGGAGCTAAAGTCGCACAAACTTTTGTTTACAAAAATTTCGATGGCCTATAGTTCGCAAGTTATGCAATCAGTTGACATAAGATTGTGCATGCATGTAGACATGTTAATGACCTTTATATATGCCAAGTTTCAGATGGCTACCTACTCATACAAGCAAGCAGTAGCGGTTTGAAATTTTCACAATTTGGGCTACACGTTCGGGACGATTCGTGACCTTAGGTGACTTGCACAATTCGGGCTGAAACTAGTGCCAAATGAGAGGGTTGGGATAAACATTCAATTGACCATATGTGCCAAAAATTCTCGTTCTCTAGTTTTCGAGTTATAGCCCCTGGAAGTCGAAAACTGCACGACTTTGCCCTCGAATATCTCGACAACGGAGAAAGGAGAATTTCAGGGCATTTTCTCCCAAGAAATATATGGGAATTATCTGTAATTTAGCACAGTTTCAGAACGATTCGTGAAAGTCACCTTTTAAGAATAACTTCCACTGCAGGCCCATATATAAAAGTTTGCTCCTTTATTACTCTGCACATGGACAATTATTTGCGCTGTTATTTGCCCCAGGCATGTACCTATGTAATTACCGTTTACAGTGTAAAGATGGATGTTATCGGTCGCTGAACGTCGGAGCAGTAGGCGTTTAATGCATTTTCCCATAGGGTCCAATGCAAAATTGACACCTCATTTTCTCCATTCTCAAGAGCTTTGAGTCTCTGCAAAACATATACATGTGTAGACACAAATAAGTGAAATAGAATGAAGGCTATTTCAGCTTTAGCTTTTATTCCGTTTGGGAGCTAAAGTCGCACAAACTTTTGTTTACAAAAATTTCGATGGCCTATAGTTCGCAAGTTATGCAATCAGTTGACATAAGATTGTGCATGCATGTAGACAGGTTAATGACCTTTATATATGCCAAGTTTCAGATGGCTACCTACTCATACAAGCAAGCAGTAGCGGTTTGAAATTTTCACAATTTGGGCTACACGTTCGGGACGATTCGTGACCTTAGGTGACTTGCACAATTCGGGCTGAAACTAGTGCCAAATGAGAGGGTTGGGATAAACATTCAATTGACCATATGTGCCAAAAATTCTCGTTCTCTAGTTTTCGAGTTATAGCCCCTGGAAGTCGAAAACTGCACGACTTTGCCCTCGAATATCTCGACAACGGAGAAAGGAGAATTTCAGGGCATTTTCTCCCAAGAAATATATGGGAATTATCTGTAATTTAGCACAGTTTCAGAACGATTCGTGAAAGTCACCTTTTAAGAATAACTTCCACTGCAGGCCCATATATAAAAGTTTGCTCCTTTATTACTCTGCACATGGACAATTATTTGCGCTGTTATTTGCCCCAGGCATGTACCTATGTAATTACCGTTTACAGTGTAAAGATGGATGTTATCGGTCGCTGAACGTCGGAGCAGTAGGCGTTTAATGCATTTTCCCATAGGGTCCAATGCAAAATTGACACCTCATTTTCTCCATTCTCAAGAGCTTTGAGTCTCTGCAAAACATATACATGTGTAGACACAAATAAGTGAAATAGAATGAAGGCTATTTCAGCTTTAGCTTTTATTCCGTTTGGGAGCTAAAGTCGCACAAACTTTTGTTTACAAAAATTTCGATGGCCTATAGTTCGCAAGTTATGCAATCAGTTGACATAAAATTGTGCATGCACGTAGACATGTTAATGACCTTTATATATGCCAAGTTTCAGATGGCTACCTACTCATACAAGCAAGCAGTAGCGGTTTGAAATTTTCACAATTTGGGCTACACGTTCGGGACGATTCGTGACCTTAGGTGACTTGCACAATTCGGGCTGAAACTAGTGCCAAATGAGAGGGTTGGGATAAACATTCAATTGACCATATGTGCCAAAAATTCTCGTTCTCTAGTTTTCGAGTTATAGCCCCTGGAAGTCGAAAACTGCACGACTTTGCCCTCGAATATCTCGACAACGGAGAAAGGAGAATTTCAGGGCATTTTCTCCCAAGAAATATATGGGAATTATCTGTAATTTAGCACAGTTTCAGAACGATTCGTGAAAGTCACCTTTTAAGAATAACTTCCACTGCAGGCCCATATATAAAAGTTTGCTCCTTTATTACTCTGCACATGGACAATTATTTGCGCTGTTATTTGCCCCAGGCATGTACCTATGTAATTACCGTTTACAGTGTAAAGATGGATGTTATCGGTCGCTGAACGTCGGAGCAGTAGGCGTTTAATGCATTTTCCCATAGGGTCCAATGCAAAATTGACACCTCATTTTCTCCATTCTCAAGAGCTTTGAGTCTCTGCAAAACATATACATGTGTAGACACAAATAAGTGAAATAGAATGAAGGCTATTTCAGCTTTAGCTTTTATTCAGTTTGGGAGCTAAAGTCGCACAAACTTTTGTTTACAAAAATTTCGATGGCCTATAGTTCGCAAGTTATGCAATCAGTTGACATAAGATTGTGCATGCATGTAGACATGTTAATGACCTTTATATATGCCAAGTTTCAGATGGCTACCTACTCATACAAGCAAGCAGTAGCGGTTTGAAATTTTCACAATTTGGGCTACACGTTCGGGACAATTCGTGACCTTAGGTGACTTGCACAATTCGGGCTGAAACTAGTGCCAAATGAGAGGGTTGGGATAAACATTCAATTGACCATATGTGCCAAAAATTCTCGTTCTCTAGTTTTCGAGTTATAGCCCCTGGAAGTCGAAAACTGCACGACTTTGCCCTCGAATATCTCGACAACGGAGAAAGGAGAATTTCAGGGCATTTTCTCCCAAGAAATATATGGGAATTATCTGTAATTTAGCACAGTTTCAGAACGATTCGTGAAAGTCACCTTTTAAGAATAACTTCCACTGCAGGCCCATATATAAAAGTTTGCTCCTTTATTACTCTGCACATGGACAATTATTTGCGCTGTTATTTGCCCCAGGCATGTACCTATGTAATTACCGTTTACAGTGTAAAGATGGATGTTATCGGTCACTGAACGTCGGAGCAGTAGGCGTTTAATGCATTTTCCCATAGGGTCCAATGCAAAATTGACACCTCATTTTCTCCATTCTCAAGAGCTTTGAGTCTCTGCAAAACATATACATGTGTAGACACAAATAAGTGAAATAGAATGAAGGCTATTTCAGCTTTAGCTTTTATTCCGTTTGGGAGCTAAAGTCGCACAAACTTTTGTTTACAAAAATTTCGATGGCCTATAGTTCGCAAGTTATGCAATCAGTTGACATAAGATTGTGCATGCATGTAGACATGTTAATGACCTTTATATATGCCAAGTTTCAGATGGCTACCTACTCATACAAGCAAGCAGTAGCGGTTTGAAATTTTCACAATTTGGGCTACACGTTCGGGACGATTCGTGACCTTAGGTGACTTGCACAATTCGGGCTGAAACTAGTGCCAAATGAGAGGGTTGGGATAAACATTCAATTGACCATATGTGCCAAAAATTCTCGTTCTCTAGTTTTCGAGTTATAGCCCCTGGAAGTCGAAAACTGCACGACTTTGCCCTCGAATATCTCGACAACGGAGAAAGGAGAATTTCAGGGCATTTTCTCCCAAGAAATATATGGGAATTATCTGTAATTTAGCACAGTTTCAGAACGATTCGTAAAAGTCACCTTTTAAGAATAACTTCCACTGCAGGCCCATATATAAAAGTTTGCTCCTTTATTACTCTGCACATGGACAATTATTTGCGCTGTTATTTGCCCCAGGCATGTACCTATGTAATTACCGTTTACAGTGTAAAGATGGATGTTATCGGTCGCTGAACGTCGGAGCAGTAGGCGTTTAATGCATTTTCCCATAGGGTCCAATGCAAAATTGACACCTCATTTTCTCCATTCTCAAGAGCTTTGAGTCTCTGCAAAACATATACATGTGTAGACACAAATAAGTGAAATAGAATGAAGGCTATTTCAGCTTTAGCTTTTATTCCGTTTGGGAGCTAAAGTCGCACAAACTTTTGTTTACAAAAATTTCGATGGCCTATAGTTCGCAAGTTATGCAATCAGTTGACATAAGATTGTGCATGCATGTAGACATGTTAATGACCTTTATATATGCCAAGTTTCAGATGGCTACCTACTCATACAAGCAAGCAGTAGCGGTTTGAAATTTTCACAATTTGGGCTACACGTTCGGGACGATTCGTGACCTTAGGTGACTTGCACAATTCGGGCTGAAACTAGTGCCAAATGAGAGGGTTGGGATAAACATTCAATTGACCATATGTGCCAAAAATTCTCGTTCTCTAGTTTTCGAGTTATAGCCCCCTGGAAGTCGAAAACTGCACGACTTTGCCCTCGAATATCTCGACAACGGAGAAAGGAGAATTTCAGGGCATTTTCTCCCAAGAAATATATGGGAATTATCTGTAATTTAGCACAGTTTCAGAACGATTCGTGAAAGTCACCTTTTAAGAATAACTTCCACTGCAGGCCCATATATAAAAGTTTGCTCCTTTATTACTCTGCACATGGACAATTATTTGCGCTGCTATTTGCCCCAGGCATGTACCTATGTAATTACCGTTTACAGTGTAAAGATGGATGTTATCGGTCGCTGAACGTCGGAGCAGTAGGCGTTTAATGAAAACTGCACGACTTTGCCCTCGAATATCTCGACAACGGAGAAAGGAGAATTTCAGGGCATTTTCTCCCAAGAAATATATGGGAATTATCTGTAATTTAGCACAGTTTCAGAACGATTCGTGAAAGTCACCTTTTAAGAATAACTTCCACTGCAGGCCCATATATAAAAGTTTGCTCCTTTATTACTCTGCACATGGACAATTATTTGCGCTGCTATTTGCCCCAGGCATGTACCTATGTAATTACCGTTTACAGTGTAAAGATGGATGTTATCGGTCGCTGAACGTCGGAGCAGTAGGCGTTTAATGAAAACTGCACGACTTTGCCCTCGAATATCTCGACAACGGAGAAAGGAGAATTTCAGGGCATTTTCTCCCAAGAAATATATGGGAATTATCTGTAATTTAGCACAGTTTCAGAACGATTCGTGAAAGTCACCTTTTAAGAATAACTTCCACTGCAGGCCCATATATAAAAGTTTGCTCCTTTATTACTCTGCACATGGGCAATTATTTGCGCTGTTATTTGCCCCAGGCATGTACCTATGTAATTACCGTTTACAGTGTAAAGATGGATGTTATCGGTCGCTGAACGTCGGAGCAGTAGGCGTTTAATGAAAACTGCACGACTTTGCCCTCGAATATCTCGACAACGGAGAAAGGAGAATTTCAGGGCATTTTCTCCCAAGAAATATATGGGAATTATCTGTAATTTAGCACAGTTTCAGAACGATTCGTGAAAGTCACCTTTTAAGAATAACTTCCACTGCAGGCCCATATATAAAAGTTTGCTCCTTTATTACTCTGCACATGGACAATTATTTGCGCTGTTATTTGCCCCAGGCATGTACCTATGTAATTACCGTTTACAGTGTAAAGATGGATGTTATCGGTCACTGAACGTCGGAGCAGTAGGCGTTTAATGCATTTTCCCATAGGGTCCAATGCAAAATTGACACCTCATTTTCTCCATTCTCAAGAGCTTTGAGTCTCTGCAAAACATATACATGTGTAGACACAAATAAGTGAAATAGAATGAAGGCTATTTCAGCTTTAGCTTTTATTCCGTTTGGGAGCTAAAGTCGCACAAACTTTTGTTTACAAAAATTTCGATGGCCTATAGTTCGCAAGTTATGCAATCAGTTGACATAAGATTGTGCATGCATGTAGACATGTTAATGACCTTTATATATGCCAAGTTTCAGATGGCTACCTACTCATACAAGCAAGCAGTAGCGGTTTGAAATTTTCACAATTTGGGCTACACGTTCGGGACGATTCGTGACCTTAGGTGACTTGCACAATTCGGGCTGAAACTAGTGCCAAATGAGAGGGTTGGGATAAACATTCAATTGACCATATGTGCCAAAAATTCTCGTTCTCTAGTTTTCGAGTTATAGCCCCTGGAAGTCGAAAACTGCACGACTTTGCCCTCGAATATCTCGACAACGGAGAAAGGAGAATTTCAGGGCATTTTCTCCCAAGAAATATATGGGAATTATCTGTAATTTAGCACAGTTTCAGAACGATTCGTAAAAGTCACCTTTTAAGAATAACTTCCACTGCAGGCCCATATATAAAAGTTTGCTCCTTTATTACTCTGCACATGGACAATTATTTGCGCTGTTATTTGCCCCAGGCATGTACCTATGTAATTACCGTTTACAGTGTAAAGATGGATGTTATCGGTCGCTGAACGTCGGAGCAGTAGGCGTTTAATGCATTTTCCCATAGGGTCCAATGCAAAATTGACACCTCATTTTCTCCATTCTCAAGAGCTTTGAGTCTCTGCAAAACATATACATGTGTAGACACAAATAAGTGAAATAGAATGAAGGCTATTTCAGCTTTAGCTTTTATTCCGTTTGGGAGCTAAAGTCGCACAAACTTTTGTTTACAAAAATTTCGATGGCCTATAGTTCGCAAGTTATGCAATCAGTTGACATAAGATTGTGCATGCATGTAGACATGTTAATGACCTTTATATATGCCAAGTTTCAGATGGCTACCTACTCATACAAGCAAGCAGTAGCGGTTTGAAATTTTCACAATTTGGGCTACACGTTCGGGACGATTCGTGACCTTAGGTGACTTGCACAATTCGGGCTGAAACTAGTGCCAAATGAGAGGGTTGGGATAAACATTCAATTGACCATATGTGCCAAAAATTCTCGTTCTCTAGTTTTCGAGTTATAGCCCCCTGGAAGTCGAAAACTGCACGACTTTGCCCTCGAATATCTCGACAACGGAGAAAGGAGAATTTCAGGGCATTTTCTCCCAAGAAATATATGGGAATTATCTGTAATTTAGCACAGTTTCAGAACGATTCGTGAAAGTCACCTTTTAAGAATAACTTCCACTGCAGGCCCATATATAAAAGTTTGCTCCTTTATTACTCTGCACATGGACAATTATTTGCGCTGCTATTTGCCCCAGGCATGTACCTATGTAATTACCGTTTACAGTGTAAAGATGGATGTTATCGGTCGCTGAACGTCGGAGCAGTAGGCGTTTAATGAAAACTGCACGACTTTGCCCTCGAATATCTCGACAACGGAGAAAGGAGAATTTCAGGGCATTTTCTCCCAAGAAATATATGGGAATTATCTGTAATTTAGCACAGTTTCAGAACGATTCGTGAAAGTCACCTTTTAAGAATAACTTCCACTGCAGGCCCATATATAAAAGTTTGCTCCTTTATTACTCTGCACATGGGCAATTATTTGCGCTGTTATTTGCCCCAGGCATGTACCTATGTAATTACCGTTTACAGTGTAAAGATGGATGTTATCGGTCGCTGAACGTCGGAGCAGTAGGCGTTTTATGCATTTTCCCATAGGGTCCAATGCAAAATTGACACCTCATTTTCTCCATTCTCAAGAGCTTTGAGTCTCTGCAAAACATATACATGTGTAGACACAAATAAGTGAAATAGAATGAAGGCTATTTCAGCTTTAGCTTTTATTCCGTTTGGGAGCTAAAGTCGCACAAACTTTTGTTTACAAAAATTTCGATGGCCTATAGTTCTCAAGTTATGCAAGCAGTTGACATAAGATTGTGCATGCATGTAGACATGTTAATGACCTTTATATATGCCAAGTTTCAGATGGCTACCTACTCATACAAGCAAGCAGTAGCGGTTTGAAATTTTCACAATTTGGGCTACACGTTCGGGACGATTCGTGACCTTAGGTGACTTGCACAATTCGGGCTGAAACTAGTGCCAAATGAGAGGGTTGGGATAAACATTCAATTGACCATATGTGCCAAAAATTCTCGTTCTCTAGTTTTCGAGTTATAGCCCCTGGAAGTCGAAAACTGCACGACTTTGCCCTCGAATATCTCGACAACGGAGAAAGGAGAATTTCAGGGCATTTTCTCCCAAGAAATATATAGGAATTATCTGTAATTTAGCACAGTTTCAGAACGATTCGTGAAAGTCACCTTTTAAGAATAACTTCCACTGCAGGCCCATATATAAAAGTTTGCTCCTTTATTACTCTGCACATGGACAATTATTTGCGCTGTTATTTGCCCCAGGCATGTACCTATGTAATTACCGTTTACAGTGTAAAGATGGATGTTATCGGTCGCTGAACGTCGGAGCAGTAGGCGTTTAATGCATTTTCCCATAGGGTCCAATGCAAAATTGACACCTCATTTTCTCCATTCTCAAGAGCTTTGAGTCTCTGCAAAACATATACATGTGTAGACACAAATAAGTGAAATAGAATGAAGGCTATTTCAGCTTTAGCTTTTATTCCGTTTGGGAGCTAAAGTCGCACAAACTTTTGTTTACAAAAATTTCGATGGCCTATAGTTCGCAAGTTATGCAATCAGTTGACATAAGATTGTGCATGCATGTAGACATGTTAATGACCTTTATATATGCCAAGTTTCAGATGGCTACCTACTCATACAAGCAAGCAGTAGCGGTTTGAAATTTTCACAATTTGGGCTACACGTTCGGGACGATTCGTGACCTTAGGTGACTTGCACAATTCGGGCTGAAACTAGTGCCAAATGAGAGGGTTGGGATAAACATTCAATTGACCATATGTGCCAAAAATTCTCGTTCTCTAGTTTTCGAGTTATAGCCCCTGGAAGTCGAAAACTGCACGACTTTGCCCTCGAATATCTCGACAACGGAGAAAGGAGAATTTCAGGGCATTTTCTCCCAAGAAATATATGGGAATTATCTGTAATTTAGCACAGTTTCAGAACGATTCGTGAAAGTCACCTTTTAAGAATAACTTCCACTGCAGGCCCATATATAAAAGTTTGCTCCTTTATTACTCTGCACATGGACAATTATTTGCGCTGTTATTTGCCCCAGGCATGTACCTATGTAATTACCGTTTACAGTGTAAAGATGGATGTTATCGGTCGCTGAACGTCGGAGCAGTAGGCGTTTTATGCATTTTCCCATAGGGTCCAATGCAAAATTGACACCTATTTCAGCTTTAGCTTTTATTCCGTTTGGGAGCTAAAGTCGCACAAACTTTTGTTTACAAAAATTTCGATGGCCTATAGTTCGCAAGTTATGCAATCAGTTGACATAAGATTGTGCATGCATGTAGACATGTTAATGACCTTTCTCCGTTGTCGAGATATTCGAGGGCAAAGTCGTGCAGTTTTCGACTTCCAGGGGCTATAACTCGAAAACTAGAGAACGAGAATTTTTGGCACATATGGTCAATTGAATGTTTATCCCAACCCTCTCATTTGGCACTAGTTTCAGCCCAAATTGTGCAAGTCACCTAAGGTCACGAATCGTCCCGAACGTGTAGCCCAAATTGTGAAAATTTCAAACCGCTACTGCTTGCTTGTATGAGTAGGTAGCCATCTGAAACTTGGCATATATAAAGGTCATTAACATGTCTACATGCATGCACAATCTTATGTCAACTGATTGCATAACTTGCGAACTATAGGCCATCGAAATTTTTGTAAACAAAAGTTTGTGCGACTTTAGCTCCCAAACGGAATAAAAGCTAAAGCTGAAATAGCCTTCATTCTATTTCACTTATTTGTGTCTACACATGTATATGTTTTGCAGAGACTCAAAGCTCTTGAGAATGGAGAAAATGAGGTGTCAATTTTGCATTGGACCCTATGGGAAAATGCATTAAACGCCTACTGCTCCGACGTTCAGCGACCGATAACATCCATCTTTACACTGTAAACGGTAATTACATAGGTACATGCCTGGGGCAAATAACAGCGCAAATAATTGTCCATGTGCAGAGTAATGAGGGAGCAAACTTTTATATATGGGCCTGCAGTGGAAGTTATTCTTAAAAGGTGACTTTCACGAATCGTTCTGAAACTGTGCTAAATTACAGATAATTCCCATATATTTCTTGGGAGAAAATGCCCTGAAATTCTCCTTTCTCCGTTGTCGAGATATTCGAGGGCAAAGTCGTGCAGTTTTCGACTTCCAGGGGCTATAACTCGAAAACTAGAGAACGAGAATTTTTGGCACATATGGTCAATTGAATGTTTATCCCAACCCTCTCATTTGGCACTAGTTTCAGCCCGAATTGTGCAAGTCACCTAAGGTCACGAATCGTCCCGAACGTGTAGCCCAAATTGTGAAAATTTCAAACCGCTACTGCTTGCTTGTATGAGTAGGTAGCCATCTGAAACTTGGCATATATAAAGGTCATTAACATGTCTACATGCATGCACAATCTTATGTCAACTGATTGCATAACTTGAGAACTATAGGCCATCGAAAATTTTGTAAACAAAAGTTTGTGCGACTTTAGCTCCCAAACGGAATAAAAGCTAATGCTGAAATAGCCTTCATTCTATTTCACTTATTTGTGTCTACACATGTATATGTTTTGCAGAGACTCAAAGCTCTTGAGAATGGAGAAAATGAGGTGTCAATTTTGCATTGGACCCTATGGGAAAATGCATAAAACGCCTACTGCTCCGACGTTCAGCGACCGATAACATCCATCTTTACACTGTAAACGGTAATTACATAGGTACATGCCTGGGGCAAATAACAGCGCAAATAATTGTCCATGTGCAGAGTAATAAAGGAGCAAACTTTTATATATGGGCCTGCAGTGGAAGTTATTCTTAAAAGGTGACTTTCACGAATCGTTCTGAAACTGTGCTAAATTACAGATAATTCCCATATATTTCTTGGGAGAAAATGCCCTGAAATTCTCCTTTCTCCGTTGTCGAGATATTCGAGGGCAAAGTCGTGCAGTTTTCGACTTCCAGGGGCTATAACTCGAAAACTAGAGAACGAGAATTTTTGGCACATATGGTCAATTGAATGTTTATCCAACCCTCTCATTTGGCACTAGTTTCAGCCCGAATTGTGCAAGTCACCTAAGGTCACGAATCGTCCCGAACGTGTAGCCCAAATTGTGAAAATTTCAAACCGCTACTGCTTGCTTGTATGAGTAGGTAGCCATCTGAAACTTGGCATATATAAAGGTCATTAACATGTCTACATGCATGCACAATCTTATGTCAACTGATTGCATAACTTGCGAACTATAGGCCATCGAAATTTTTGTAAACAAAAGTTTGTGCGACTTTAGCTCCCAAACGGAATAAAAGCTAAAGCTGAAATAGCCTTCATTCTATTTCACTTATTTGTGTCTACACATGTATATGTTTTGCAGAGACTCAAAGCTCTTGAGAATGGAGAAAATGAGGTGTCAATTTTGCATTGGACCCTATGGGAAAATGCATTAAACGCCTACTGCTCCGACGTTCAGCGACCGATAACATCCATCTTTACACTGTAAACGGTAATTACATAGGTACATGCCTGGGGCAAATAACAGCGCAAATAATTGTCCATGTGCAGAGTAATAAAGGAGCAAACTCTTATATATGGGCCTGCAGTGGAAGTTATTCTTAAAAGGTGACTTTCACGAATCGTTCTGAAACTGTGCTAAATTACAGATAATTCCCATATATTTCTTGGGAGAAAATGCCCTGAAATTCTCCTTTCTCCGTTGTCGAGATATTCGAGGGCAAAGTCGTGCAGTTTTCGACTTCCAGGGGCTATAACTCGAAAACTAGAGAACGAGAATTTTTGGCACATATGGTCAATTGAATGTTTATCCAACCCTCTCATTTGGCACTAGTTTCAGCCCGAATTGTGCAAGTCACCTAAGGTCACGAATCGTCCCGAACGTGTAGCCCAAATTGTGAAAATTTCAAACCGCTACTGCTTGCTTGTATGAGTAGGTAGCCATCTGAAACTTGGCATATATAAAGGTCATTAACATGTCTACATGCATGCACAATCTTATGTCAACTGATTGCATAACTTGCGAACTATAGGCCATCGAAATTTTTGTAAACAAAAGTTTGTGCGACTTTAGTTCCCAAACGGAATAAAAGCTAAAGCTGAAATAGCCTTCATTCTATTTCACTTATTTGTGTCTACACATGTATATGTTTTGCAGAGACTCAAAGCTCTTGAGAATGGAGAAAATGAGGTGTCAATTTTGCATTGGACCCTATGGGAAAATGCATTAAACGCCTACTGCTCCGACGTTCAGCGACCGATAACATCCATCTTTACACTGTAAACGGTAATTACATAGGTACATGCCTGGGGCAAATAACAGCGCAAATAATTGTCCATGTGCAGAGTAATAAAGGAGCAAACTTTTATATATGGGCCTGCAGTGGAAGTTATTCTTAAAAGGTGACTTTCACGAATCGTTCTGAAACTGTGCTAAATTACAGATAATTCCCATATATTTCTTGGGAGAAAATGCCCTGAAATTCTCCTTTCTCCGTTGTCGAGATATTCGAGGGCAAAGTCGTGCAGTTTTCGACTTCCAGGGGCTATAACTCGAAAACTAGAGAACGAGAATTTTTGGCACATATGGTCAATTGAATGTTTATCCCAACCCTCTCATTTGGCACTAGTTTCAGCCCGAATTGTGCAAGTCACCTAAGGTCACGAATCGTCCCGAACGTGTAGCCCAAATTGTGAAAATTTCAAACCGCTACTGCTTGCTTGTATGAGTAGGTAGCCATCTGAAACTTGGCATATATAAAGGTCATTAACATGTCTACATGCATGCACAATCTTATGTCAACTGATTGCATAACTTGCGAACTATAGGCCATCGAAATTTTTGTAAACAAAAGTTTGTGCGACTTTAGCTCCCAAACGGAATAAAAGCTAAAGCTGAAATAGCCTTCATTCTATTTCACTTATTTGTGTCTACACATGTATATGTTTTGCAGAGACTCAAAGCTCTTGAGAATGGAGAAAATGAGGTGTCAATTTTGCATTGGACCCTATGGGAAAATGCATTAAACGCCTACTGCTCCGACGTTCAGCGACCGATAACATCCATCTTTACACTGTAAACGGTAATTACATAGGTACATGCCTGGGGCAAATAACAGCGCAAATAATTGTCCATGTGCAGAGTAATAAAGGAGCAAACTTTTATATATGGACCTGCAGTGGAAGTTATTCTTAAAAGGTGACTTTCACGAATCGTTCTGAAACTGTGCTAAATTACAGATAATTCCCATATATTTCTTGGGAGAAAATGCCCTGAAATTCTCCTTTCTCCGTTGTCGAGATATTCGAGGGCAAAGTCGTGCAGTTTTCGACTTCCAGGGGCTATAACTCGAAAACTGGAGAACGAGAATTTTTGGCACATATGGTCAATTGAATGTTTATCCCAACCCTCTCATTTGGCACTAGTTTCAGCCCGAATTGTGCAAGTCACCTAAGGTCACGAATCGTCCCGAACGTGTAGCCCAAATTGTGAAAATTTCAAACAGCTACTGCTTGCTTGTATGAGTAGGTAGCCATCTGAAACTTGGCATATATAAAGGTCATTAACATGTCTACATGCATGCACAATCTTATGTCAACTGATTGCATAACTTGCGAACTATAGGCCATCGAAATTTTTGTAAACAAAAGTTTGTGCGACTTTAGCTCCCAAACGGAATAAAAGCTAAAGCTGAAATAGCCTTCATTCTATTTCACTTATTTGTGTCTACACATGTATATGTTTTGCAGAGACTCAAAGCTCTTGAGAATGGAGAAAATGAGGTGTCAATTTTGCATTGGACCCTATGGGAAAATGCATTAAACGCCTACTGCTCCGACGTTCAGCGACCGATAACATCCATCTTTACACTGTAAACGGTAATTACATAGGTACATGCCTGGGGCAAATAACAGCGCAAATAATTGTCCATGTGCAGAGTAATAAAGGAGCAAACTTTTATATATGGGCCTGCAGTGGAAGTTATTCTTAAAAGGTGACTTTCACGAATCGTTCTGAAACTGTGCTAAATTACAGATAATTCCCATATATTTCTTGGGAGAAAATGCCCTGAAATTCTCCTTTCTCCGTTGTCGAGATATTCGAGGGCAAAGTCGTGCAGTTTTCGACTTCCAGGGGCTATAACTCGAAAACTAGAGAACGAGAATTTTTGGCACATATGGTCAATTGAATGTTTATCCCAACCCTCTCATTTGGCACTAGTTTCAGCCCGAATTGTGCAAGTCACCTAAGGTCACGAATCGTCCCGAACGTGTAGCCCAAATTGTGAAAATTTCAAACCGCTACTGCTTGCTTGTATGAGTAGGTAGCCATCTGAAACTTGGCATATATAAAGGTCATTAACATGTCTACATGCATGCACAATCTTATGTCAACTGATTGCATAACTTGCGAACTATAGGCCATCGAAATTTTTGTAAACAAAAGTTTGTGCGACTTTAGCTCCCAAACGGAATAAAAGCTAAAGCTGAAATAGCCTTCATTCTATTTCACTTATTTGTGTCTACACATGTATATGTTTTGCAGAGACTCAAAGCTCTTGAGAATGGAGAAAATGAGGTGTCAATTTTGCATTGGACCCTATGGGAAAATGCATTAAACGCCTACTGCTCCGACGTTCAGCGACCGATAACATCCATCTTTACACTGTAAACGGTAATTACATAGGTACATGCCTGGGGCAAATAACAGCGCAAATAATTGTCCATGTGCAGAGTAATGAGGGAGCAAACTTTTATATATGGGCCTGCAGTGGAAGTTATTCTTAAAAGGTGACTTTCACGAATCGTTCTGAAACTGTGCTAAATTACAGATAATTCCCATATATTTCTTGGGAGAAAATGCCCTGAAATTCTCCTTTCTCCGTTGTCGAGATATTCGAGGGCAAAGTCGTGCAGTTTTCGACTTCCAGGGGCTATAACTCGAAAACTAGAGAACGAGAATTTTTGGCACATATGGTCAATTGAATGTTTATCCCAACCCTCTCATTTGGCACTAGTTTCAGCCCGAATTGTGCAAGTCACCTAAGGTCACGAATCGTCCCGAACGTGTAGCCCAAATTGTGAAAATTTCAAACCGCTACTGCTTGCTTGTATGAGTAGGTAGCCATCTGAAACTTGGCATATATAAAGGTCATTAACATGTCTACATGCATGCACAATCTTATGTCAACTGATTGCATAACTTGCGAACTATAGGCCATCGAAATTTTTGTAAACAAAAGTTTGTGCGACTTTAGCTCCCAAACGGAATAAAAGCTAAAGCTGAAATAGCCTTCATTCTATTTCACTTATTTGTGTCTACACATGTATATGTTTTGCAGAGACTCAAAGCTCTTGAGAATGGAGAAAATGAGGTGTCAATTTTGCATTGGACCCTATGGGAAAATGCATTAAACGCCTACTGCTCCGACGTTCAGCGACCGATAACATCCATCTTTACACTGTAAACGGTAATTACATAGGTACATGCCTGGGGCAAATAACAGCGCAAATAATTGTCCATGTGCAGAGTAATAAAGGAGCAAACTTTTATATATGGGCCTGCAGTGGAAGTTATTCTTAAAAGGTGACTTTCACGAATCGTTCTGAAACTGTGCTAAATTACAGATAATTCCCATATATTTCTTGGGAGAAAATGCCCTGAAATTCTCCTTTCTCCGTTGTCGAGATATTCGAGGGCAAAGTCGTGCAGTTTTCGACTTCCAGGGGCTATAACTCGAAAACTAGAGAACGAGAATTTTTGGCACATATGGTCAATTGAATGTTTATCCCAACCCTCTCATTTGGCACTAGTTTCAGCCCGAATTGTGCAAGTCACCTAAGGTCACGAATCGTCCCGAACGTGTAGCCCAAATTGTGAAAATTTCAAACCGCTACTGCTTGCTTGTATGAGTAGGTAGCCATCTGAAACTTGGCATATATAAAGGTCATTAACATGTCTACATGCATGCACAATCTTATGTCAACTGATTGCATAACTTGCGAACTATAGGCCATCGAAATTTTTGTAAACAAAAGTTTGTGCGACTTTAGCTCCCAAACGGAATAAAAGCTAAAGCTGAAATAGCCTTCATTCTATTTCACTTATTTGTGTCTACACATGTATATGTTTTGCAGAGACTCAAAGCTCTTGAGAATGGAGAAAATGAGGTGTCAATTTTGCATTGGACCCTATGGGAAAATGCATTAAACGCCTACTGCTCCGACGTTCAGCGACCGATAACATCCATCTTTACACTGTAAACGGTAATTACATAGGTACATGCCTGGGGCAAATAACAGCGCAAATAATTGTCCATGTGCAGAGTAATAAAGGAGCAAACTTTTATATATGGGCCTGCAGTGGAAGTTATTCTTAAAAGGTGACTTTCACGAATCGTTCTGAAACTGTGCTAAATTACAGATAATTCCCATATATTTCTTGGGAGAAAATGCCCTGAAATTCTCCTTTCTCCGTTGTCGAGATATTCGAGGGCAAAGTCGTGCAGTTTTCGACTTCCAGGGGCTATAACTCGAAAACTAGAGAACGAGAATTTTTGGCACATATGGTCAATTGAATGTTTATCCCAACCCTCTCATTTGGCACTAGTTTCAGCCCGAATTGTGCAAGTCACCTAAGGTCACGAATCGTCCCGAACGTGTAGCCCAAATTGTGAAAATTTCAAACCGCTACTGCTTGCTTGTATGAGTAGGTAGCCATCTGAAACTTGGCATATATAAAGGTCATTAACATGTCTACATGCATGCACAATCTTATGTCAACTGATTGCATAACTTGCGAACTATAGGCCATCGAAATTTTTGTAAACAAAAGTTTGTGCGACTTTAGCTCCCAAACGGAATAAAAGCTAAAGCTGAAATAGCCTTCATTCTATTTCACTTATTTGTGTCTACACATGTATATGTTTTGCAGAGACTCAAAGCTCTTGAGAATGGAGAAAATGAGGTGTCAATTTTGCATTGGACCCTATGGGAAAATGCATTAAACGCCTACTGCTCCGACGTTCAGCGACCGATAACATCCATCTTTACACTGTAAACGGTAATTACATAGGTACATGCCTGGGGCAAATAACAGCGCAAATAATTGTCCATGTGCAGAGTAATAAAGGAGCAAACTTTTATATATGGGCCTGCAGTGGAAGTTATTCTTAAAAGGTGACTTTCACGAATCGTTCTGAAACTGCGCTAAATTACAGATAATTCCCATATATTTCTTGGGAGAAAATGCCCTGAAATTCTCCTTTCTCCGTTGTCGAGATATTCGAGGGCAAAGTCGTGCAGTTTTCGACTTCCAGGGGCTATAACTCGAAAACTAGAGAACGAGAATTTTTGGCACATATGGTCAATTGAATGTTTATCCCAACCCTCTCATTTGGCACTAGTTTCAGCCCGAATTGTGCAAGTCACCTAAGGTCACGAATCGTCCCGAACGTGTAGCCCAAATTGTGAAAATTTCAAACCGCTACTGCTTGCTTGTATGAGTAGGTAGCCATCTGAAACTTGGCATATATAAAGGTCATTAACATGTCTACATGCATGCACAATCTTATGTCAACTGATTGCATAACTTGCGAACTATAGGCCATCGAAATTTTTGTAAACAAAAGTTTGTGCGACTTTAGCTCCCAAACGGAATAAAAGCTAAAGCTGAAATAGCCTTCATTCTATTTCACTTATTTGTGTCTACACATGTATATGTTTTGCAGAGACTCAAAGCTCTTGAGAATGGAGAAAATGAGGTGTCAATTTTGCATTGGACCCTATGGGAAAATGCATTAAACGCCTACTGCTCCGACGTTCAGCGACCGATAACATCCATCTTTACACTGTAAACGGTAATTACATAGGTACATGCCTGGGGCAAATAACAGCGCAAATAATTGTCCATGTGCAGAGTAATAAAGGAGCAAACTTTTATATATGGGCCTGCAGTGGAAGTTATTCTTAAAAGGTGACTTTCACGAATCGTTCTGAAACTGTGCTAAATTACAGATAATTCCCATATATTTCTTGGGAGAAAATGCCCTGAAATTCTCCTTTCTCCGTTGTCGAGATATTCGAGGGCAAAGTCGTGCAGTTTTCGACTTCCAGGGGCTATAACTCGAAAACTAGAGAACGAGAATTTTTGGCACATATGGTCAATTGAATGTTTATCCCAACCCTCTCATTTGGCACTAGTTTCAGCCCGAATTGTGCAAGTCACCTAAGGTCACGAATCGTCCCGAACGTGTAGCCCAAATTGTGAAAATTTCAAACCGCTACTGCTTGCTTGTATGAGTAGGTAGCCATCTGAAACTTGGCATATATAAAGGTCATTAACATGTCTACATGCATGCACAATCTTATGTCAACTGATTGCATAACTTGCGAACTATAGGCCATCGAAATTTTTGTAAACAAAAGTTTGTGCGACTTTAGCTCCCAAACGGAATAAAAGCTAAAGCTGAAATAGCCTTCATTCTATTTCACTTATTTGTGTCTACACATGTATATGTTTTGCAGAGACTCAAAGCTCTTGAGAATGGAGAAAATGAGGTGTCAATTTTGCATTGGACCCTATGGGAAAATGCATTAAACGCCTACTGCTCCGACGTTCAGCGACCGATAACATCCATCTTTACACTGTAAACGGTAATTACATAGGTACATGCCTGGGGCAAATAACAGCGCAAATAATTGTCCATGTGCAGAGTAATAAAGGAGCAAACTTTTATATATGGGCCTGCAGTGGAAGTTATTCTTAAAAGGTGACTTTCACGAATCGTTCTGAAACTGTGCTAAATTACAGATAATTCCCATATATTTCTTGGGAGAAAATGCCCTGAAATTCTCCTTTCTCCGTTGTCGAGATATTCGAGGGCAAAGTCGTGCAGTTTTCGACTTCCAGGGGCTATAACTCGAAAACTAGAGAACGAGAATTTTTGGCACATATGGTCAATTGAATGTTTATCCCAACCCTCTCATTTGGCACTAGTTTCAGCCCGAATTGTGCAAGTCACCTAAGGTCACGAATCGTCCCGAACGTGTAGCCCAAATTGTGAAAATTTCAAACCGCTACTGCTTGCTTGTATGAGTAGGTAGCCATCTGAAACTTGGCATATATAACTTGGCCTACTGCTCCGACGTTCAGCGACCGATAACATCCATCTTTACACTGTAAACGGTAATTACATAGGTACATGCCTGGGGCAAATAACAGCGCAAATAATTGTCCATGTGCAGAGTAATAAAGGAGCAAACTTTTATATAAGGGCCTGCAGTGGAAGTTATTCTTAAAAGGTGACTTTCACGAATCGTTCTGAAAACTGTGCTAAATTACAGATAATTCCCATATATTTCTTGGGAGAAGAGGATGGAGACGGACAGACGGACAGATACGCAATCACAAACATAAACACACAAACACGCACGCAAGCCGGCATACACGCAAACACGCATGCACGCAAAAAATAACAAGTACACGCACATTGTGCTAGCACAAAATAAGTAGGCACACACACACGCAAAACATACTAACAACCAAACTTGATGCTCTGCCACCCCTGGGTGAGGCGTGTTTTTGTGTTTTTAATAGCGACAGCCCTATGGTGGCATCATCATACTCACAAGAAAACTTACTAACGGCCCATCAACTTATCAATATTATATACCTAACTAACTGGGGTTAGTATAAAACAGCCACATCTTTATTATATATGCTTGACCATACAGTGCGAGACCCATCCCTATGCAAAAAAAACTTTAAGCCATTCCCAACTAATTTCTGCGCTTTTTAATATCCTTTAGGATCATAAATGATAAATGAGCAAGGCGCTAGCATCCTAAAGCCGGCACCACGCTAGATGCTCACTTTTGACGGGGGAGTTCAAAATTCAAACTTAATGTTGCACTCATCGCTTGGCAAAATTACTCGACCAAAATAACTGAAGTGCAGCAGCCCTAAAGGTACCTGAAAAGGTTCCTACCTGTGACTGCGTCAATCCCCACCTAAGGGTAAGGTCAGAATAAGGGACCTCCATCCGGAACCAAATTACTTGGATACGGGGGAGGGTTAAAATTAAGGGCTGTAAGTAATATGGGACCCCAACAGGTCCCTTCCTTGAAACCTAAGGAACGCCTGCGTGTTCTCTCGTTGGGACCTGGGTTTCGGTGTGCTCCTCCTCTGCGGGCGGGGTTGGCCTGTGTTTCCCTGGACTTTCCGCTGGGGTGGCTTTCATGTGGCGCGCGCCTCCTTCTCCGGACAGAATCTGACTTGGAGCCGTAGAAGGCAAACATCTATGCATAAATACTGGTTAGGCAGCACTGACCGACGAGACATTTACAGACTGAATGACATTGGACGGACACACGGCGCCAAATGTGTGCAACTATGGTTACGTACCGTTGAGCCACTTGGGTAACGTCGATACGAGAATTGAACAGAACAGAACAGAACAGAAAATGGCAGATCATATCAAAACTAAACACAAGTACAAGCACTGGATCATACCAAATGAAGTTCTTTTGAAAATACGTTACGTTCTGGTGACGTGGGTTGTAAGGGTTTCTGAATGACCACTGTCTGGTTTGATTTACCATGCGTGTGTTTCGTGAACTTTGGCAGTTTTTGTATGTACTTTTTGCGTGTCAACCCCACATTTTCGTCAAGATTTTCAAAACGAACGCCTAGTGATGGAACGCACAAGAATAGCCTTAAAAGACTGTAGTTAACATTTTAGTTTAAGTGCCGAAACTGTACTAAACCCATTGGTGCATAACACTGAAAAGATAATAATAATAATAATAATAATAAATGATAATAAAGACTTTATTTTCAGTGGGCGACACAATTAGTTACAAGCTACTCTTATTTGAGGCCCACTTAAAAAATATGTACAAATCAAAAGATCTATCAAATACAAATATACAACAGACACTGGTCAGCGGAACCAAACATTTACTGTTTCAGGCCTCATGACTCAAGAAAAGAAAAAGCACTGGCAGCAATCAGTACTACCGTAAAATTCTAAATATTGGGACACCAAAAATAATCGCCGCAACTGTCTCAAACACGGAACAGCCTGGTTTTACAAAGCGGTAGCCAAAAGATTCAGGCGGAATAGCAAACAATGTAGACACTGATCAGACTGCTCCTCTAGGATAGCCTGATAGGAGTCTGCACTGTCCGCTCAGACCTATCTATCCCAATACATAGAATTTTTTATGGTATAACGGAATGAAAAGAAAGAAGCCCAATCCAGTAGCCTACCCTACCCGAAAACGAAAAGTTAAAACGAGCCCCGGTTTCTGGGTATCTTCAAAAAAAAAAAAAAAAAAAGAAACGGGTCACTTTAAATGTACATAAAAGTAAATCGATCATATGCCATATGTACGCTCAAAAACAATCACACAAAATATGAATTTACATAGTTTTACAATATATGCGCTACGCAACATCTGACGGAGAAATGGAGAAAATGAGGTGTCAATTTTGCATTGGACCCTATGGGAAAATGCATTAAACGCCTACTGCTCCGACGTTCAGCGACCGATAACATCCATCTTTACACTGTAAACGGTAATTACATAGGTACATGCCTGGGGCAAATAACAGCGCAAATAATTGTCCATGTGCAGAGTAATAAAGGAGCAAACTTTTATATATGGGCCTGCAGTGGAAGTTATTCTTAAAAGGTGACTTTCACGAATCGTTCTGAAACTGTGCTAAATTACAGATAATTCCCATATATTTCTTGGGAGAAAATGCCCTGAAATTCTCCTTTCTCCGTTGTCGAGATATTCGAGGGCAAAGTCGTGCAGTTTTCGACTTCCAGGGGCTATAACTCGAAAACTAGAGAACGAGAATTTTTGGCACATATGGTCAATTGAATGTTTATCCCAACCCTCTCATTTGGCACTAGTTTCAGCCCGAATTGTGCAAGTCACCTAAGGTCACGAATCGTCCCGAACGTGTAGCCCAAATTGTGAAAATTTCAAACCGCTACTGCTTGCTTGTATGAGTAGGTAGCCATCTGAAACTTGGCATATATAAAGGTCATTAACATGTCTACATGCATGCACAATCTTATGTCAACTGATTGCATAACTTGCGAACTATAGGCCATCGAAATTTTTGTAAACAAAAGTTTGTGCGACTTTAGCTCCCAAACGGAATAAAAGCTAAAGCTGAAATAGCCTTCATTCTATTTCACTTATTTGTGTCTACACATGTATATGTTTTGCAGAGACTCAAAGCTCTTGAGAATGGAGAAAATGAGGTGTCAATTTTGCATTGGACCCTATGGGAAAATGCATTAAACGCCTACTGCTCCGACGTTCAGCGACCGATAACATCCATCTTTACACTGTAAACGGTAATTACATAGGTACATGCCTGGGGCAAATAACAGCGCAAATAATTGTCCATGTGCAGAGTAATAAAGGAGCAAACTTTTATATATGGGCTTGCAGTGGAAGTTATTCTTAAAAGGTGACTTTCACGAATCGTTCTGAAACTGTGCTAAATTACAGATAATTCCCATATATTTCTTGGGAGAAAATGCCCTGAAATTCTCCTTTCTCCGTTGTCGAGATATTCGAGGGCAAAGTCGTGCAGTTTTCGACTTCCAGGGGCTATAACTCGAAAACTAGAGAACGAGAATTTTTGGCACATATGGTCAATTGAATGTTTATCCCAACCCTCTCATTTGGCACTAGTTTCAGCCCGAATTGTGCAAGTCACCTAAGGTCACGAATCGTCCCGAACGTGTAGCCCAAATTGTGAAAATTTCAAACCGCTACTGCTTGCTTGTATGAGTAGGTAGCCATCTGAAACTTGGCATATATAAAGGTCATTAACATGTCTACATGCATGCACAATCTTATGTCAACTGATTGCATAACTTGCGAACTATAGGCCATCGAAATTTTTGTAAACAAAAGTTTGTGCGACTTTAGCTCCCAAACGGAATAAAAGCTAAAGCTGAAATAGCCTTCATTCTATTTCACTTATTTGTGTCTACACATGTATATGTTTTGCAGAGACTCAAAGCTCTTGAGAATGGAGAAAATGAGGTGTCAATTTTGCATTGGACCCTATGGGAAAATGCATTAAACGCCTACTGCTCCGACGTTCAGCGACCGATAACATCCATCTTTACACTGTAAACGGTAATTACATAGGTACATGCCTGGGGCAAATAACAGCGCAAATAATTGTCCATGTGCAGAGTAATAAAGGAGCAAACTTTTATATATGGGCCTGCAGTGGAAGTTATTCTTAAAAGGTGACTTTCACGAATCGTTCTGAAACTGTGCTAAATTACAGATAATTCCCATATATTTCTTGGGAGAAAATGCCCTGAAATTCTCCTTTCTCCGTTGTCGAGATATTCGAGGGCAAAGTCGTGCAGTTTTCGACTTTCAGGGGCTATAACTCGAAAACTAGAGAACGAGAATTTTTGGCACATATGGTCAATTGAATGTTTATCCCAACCCTCTCATTTGGCACTAGTTTCAGCCCGAATTGTGCAAGTCACCTAAGGTCACGAATCGTCCCGAACGTGTAGCCCAAATTGTGAAAATTTCAAACCGCTACTGCTTGCTTGTATGAGTAGGTAGCCATCTGAAACTTGGCATATATAAAGGACATTAACATGTCTACATGCATGCACAATCTTATGTCAACTGATTGCATAACTTGCGAACTATAGGCAATCGAAATTTTTGTAAACAAAAGTTTGTGCGACTTTAGCTCCCAAACGGAATAAAAGCTAAAGCTGAAATAGCCTTCATTCTATTTCACTTATTTGTGTCTACACATGTATATGTTTTGCAGAGACTCAAAGCTCTTGAGAATGGAGAAAATGAGGTGTCAATTTTGCATTGGACCCTATGGGAAAATGCATTAAACGCCTACTGCTCCGACGTTCAGCGACCGATAACATCCATCTTTACACTGTAAACGGTAATTACATAGGTACATGCCTGGGGCAAATAACAGCGCAAATAATTGTCCATGTGCAGAGTAATAAAGGAGCAAACTTTTATATATGGGCCTGCAGTGGAAGTTATTCTTAAAAGGTGACTTTCACGAATCGTTCTGAAACTGTGCTAAATTACAGATAATTCCCATATATTTCTTGGGAGAAAATGCCCTGAAATTCTCCTTTCTCCGTTGTCGAGATATTCGAGGGCAAAGTCGTGCAGTTTTCGACTTTCAGGGGCTATAACTCGAAAACTAGAGAACGAGAATTTTTGGCACATATGGTCAATTGAATGTTTATCCCAACCCTCTCATTTGGCACTAGTTTCAGCCCGAATTGTGCAAGTCACCTAAGGTCACGAATCGTCCCGAACGTGTAGCCCAAATTGTGAAAATTTCAAACCGCTACTGCTTGCTTGTATGAGTAGGTAGCCATCTGAAACTTGGCATATATAAAGGTCATTAACATGTCTACATGCATGCACAATCTTATGTCAACTGATTGCATAACTTGCGAACTATAGGCCATCGAAATTTTTGTAAACAAAAGTTTGTGCGACTTTAGCTCCCAAACGGAATAAAAGCTAAAGCTGAAATAGCCTTCATTCTATTTCACTTATTTGTGTCTACACATGTATATGTTTTGCAGAGACTCAAAGCTCTTGAGAATGGAGAAAATGAGGTGTCAATATTGCATTGGACCCTATGGGAAAATGCATTAAACGCCTACTGCTCCGACGTTCAGCGACCGATAACATCCATCTTTACACTGTAAACGGTAATTACATAGGTACATGCCTGGGGCAAATAACAGCGCAAATAATTGTCCATGTGCAGAGTAATAAAGGAGCAAACTTTTATATATGGGCCTGCAGTGGAAGTTATTCTTAAAAGGTGACTTTCACGAATCGTTCTGAAACTGTGCTAAATTACAGATAATTCCCATATATTTCTTGGGAGAAAATGCCCTGAAATTCTCCTTTCTCCGTTGTCGAGATATTCGAGGGCAAAGTCGTGCAGTTTTCGACTTTCAGGGGCTATAACTCGAAAACTAGAGAACGAGAATTTTTGGCACATATGGTCAATTGAATGTTTATCCCAACCCTCTCATTTGGCACTAGTTTCAGCCCGAATTGTGCAAGTCACCTAAGGTCACGAATCGTCCCGAACGTGTAGCCCAAATTGTGAAAATTTCAAACCGCTACTGCTTGCTTGTATGAGTAGGTAGCCATCTGAAACTTGGCATATATAAAGGTCATTAACATGTCTACATGCATGCACAATCTTATGTCAACTGATTGCATAACTTGCGAACTATAGGCCATCGAAATTTTTGTAAACAAAAGTTTGTGCGACTTTAGCTCCCAAACGGAATAAAAGCTAAAGCTGAAATAGCCTTCATTCTATTTCACTTATTTGTGTCTACACATGTATATGTTTTGCAGAGACTCAAAGCTCTTGAGAATGGAGAAGATGAGGTGTCAATTTTGCATTGGACCCTATGGGAAAATGCATTAAACGCCTACTGCTCCGACGTTCAGCGACCGATAACATCCATCTTTACACTGTAAACGGTAATTACATAGGTACATGCCTGGGGCAAATAACAGCGCAAATAATTGTCCATGTGCAGAGTAATAAAGGAGCAAACTTTTATATATGGGCCTGCAGTGGAAGTTATTCTTAAAAGGTGACTTTCACGAATCGTTCTGAAACTGCGCTAAATTACAGATAATTCCCATATATTTCTTGGGAGAAAATGCCCTGAAATTCTCCTTTCTCCGTTGTCGAGATATTCGAGGGCAAAGTCGTGCAGTTTTCGACTTTCAGGGGCTATGACTCGAAAACTAGAGAACGAAAATTTTTGGCACATATGGTCAATTGAATGTTTATCCCAACCCTCTCATTTGGCACTAGTTTCAGCCCGAATTGTGCAAGTCACCTAAGGTCACGAATCGTCCCGAACGTGTAGCCCAAATTGTGAAAATTTCAAACCGCTACTGCTTGCTTGTATGAGTAGGTAGCCATCTGAAACTTGGCATATATAAAGGTCATTAACATGTCTACATGCATGCACAATCTTATGTCAACTGATTGCATAACTTGCGAACTATAGGCCATCGAAATTTTTGTAAACAAAAGTTTGTGCGACTTTAGCTCCCAAACGGAATAAAAGCTAAAGCTGAAATAGCCTTCATTCTATTTCACTTATTTGTGTCTACACATGTATATGTTTTGCAGAGACTCAAAGCTCTTGAGAATGGAGAAGATGAGGTGTCAATTTTGCATTGGACCCTATGGGAAAATGCATTAAACGCCTACTGCTCCGACGTTCAGCGACCGATAACATCCATCTTTACACTGTAAACGGTAATTACATAGGTACATGCCTGGGGCAAATAACAGCGCAAATAATTGTCCATGTGCAGAGTAATAAAGGAGCAAACTTTTATATATGGGCCTGCAGTGGAAGTTATTCTTAAAAGGTGACTTTCACGAATCGTTCTGAAACTGCGCTAAATTACAGATAATTCCCATATATTTCTTGGGAGAAAATGCCCTGAAATTCTCCTTTCTCCGTTGTCGAGATATTCGAGGGCAAAGTCGTGCAGTTTTCGACTTTCAGGGGCTATAACTCGAAAACTAGAGAACGAGAATTTTTGGCACATATGGTCAATTGAATGTTTATCCCAACCCTCTCATTTGGCACTAGTTTCAGCCCGAATTGTGCAAGTCACCTAAGGTCACGAATCGTCCCGAACGTGTAGCCCAAATTGTGAAAATTTCAAACCGCTACTGCTTGCTTGTATGAGTAGGTAGCCATCTGAAACTTGGCATATATAAAGGTCATTAACATGTCTACATGCATGCACAATCTTATGTCAACTGATTGCATAACTTGCGAACTATAGGCCATCGAAATTTTTGTAAACAAAAGTTTGTGCGACTTTAGCTCCCAAACGGAATAAAAGCTAAAGCTGAAATAGCCTACATTCTATTTCACTTATTTGTGTCTACACATGTATATGTTTTGCAGAGACTCAAAGCTCTTGAGAATGGAGAAAATGAGGTGTCAATTTTGCATTGGACCCTATGGGAAAATGCATTAAACGCCTACTGCTCCGACGTTCAGCGACCGATAACATCCATCTTTACACTGTAAACGGTAATTACATAGGTACATGCCTGGGGCAAATAACAGCGCAAATAATTGTCCATGTGCAGAGTAATAAAGGAGCAAACTTTTATATATGGGCCTGCAGTGGAAGTTATTCTTAAAAGGTGACTTTCACGAATCGTTCTGAAACTGTGCTAAATTACAGATAATTCCCATATATTTCTTGGGAGAAAATGCCCTGAAATTCTCCTTTCTCCGTTGTCGAGATATTCGAGGGCAAAGTCGTGCAGTTTTCGACTTCCAGGGGCTAAAACTCGAAAACTAGAGAACGAGAATTTTTGGCACATATGGTCAATTGAATGTTTATCCCAACCCTCTCATTTGGCACTAGTTTCAGCCCGAATCGTGCAAGTCACCTAAGGTCACGAATCGTCCCGAACGTGTAGCCCAAATTGTGAAAATTTCAAACCGCTACTGCTTGCTTGTATGAGTAGGTAGCCATCTGAAACTTGGCATATATAAAGGTCATTAACATGTCTACATGCATGCACAATCTTATGTCAACTGATTGCATAACTGCGAACTATAGGCCATCGAAATTTTTGTAAACAAAAGTTTGTGCGACTTTAGCTCCCAAACGGAATAAAAGCTAAAGCTGAAATAGCCTTCATTCTATTTCACTTATTTGTGTCTACACATGTATATGTTTTGCAGAGACTCAAAGCTCTTGAGAATGGAGAAAATGAGGTGTCAATTTTGCATTGGACCCTATGGGAAAATGCATTAAACGCCTACTGCTCCGACGTTCAGCGACCGATAACATCCATCTTTATACTGTAAACGGTAATTACATAGGTACATGCCTGGGGCAAATAACAGCGCAAATAATTGTCCATGTGCAGAGTAATAAAGGAGCAAACTTTTATATATGGGCCTGCAGTGGAAGTTATTCTTAAAAGGTGACTTTCACGAATCGTTCTGAAACTGTGCTAAATTACAGATAATTCCCATATATTTCTTGGGAGAAAATGCCCTGAAATTCTCCTTTCTCCGTTGTCGAGATATTCGAGGGCAAAGTCGTGCAGTTTTCGACTTCCAGGGGCTATAACTCGAAAACTAGAGAACGAGAATTTTTGGCACATATGGTCAATTGAATGTTTATCCCAACCCTCTCATTTGGCACTAGTTTCAGCCCGAATTGTGCAAGTCACCTAAGGTCACGAATCGTCCCGAACGTGTAGCCCAAATTGTGAAAATTTCAAACCGCTACTGCTTGCTTGTATGAGTAGGTAGCCATCTGAAACTTGGCATATATAAAGGTCATAAACATGTCTACATGCATGCACAATTTTATGTCAACTGATTGCATAACTTGCGAACTATAGGCCATCGAAATTTTTGTAAACAAAAGTTTGTGCGACTTTAGCTCCCAAACGGAATAAAAGCTAAAGCTGAAATAGCCTTCATTCTATTTCACTTATTTGTGTCTACACATGTATATGTTTTGCAGAGACTCAAAGCTCTTGAGAATGGAGAAAATGAGGTGTCAATTTTGCATTGGACCCTATGGGAAAATGCATTAAACGCCTACTGCTCCGACGTTCAGCGACCGATAACATCCATCTTTACACTGTAAACGGTAATTACATAGGTACATGCCTGGGGCAAATAACAGCGCAAATAATTGTCCATGTGCAGAGTAATAAAGGAGCAAACTTTTATATATGGGCCTGCAGTGGAAGTTATTCTTAAAAGGTGACTTTCACGAATCGTTCTGAAACTGTGCTAAATTACAGATAATTCCCATATATTTCTTGGGAGAAAATGCCCTGAAATTCTCCTTTCTCCGTTGTCGAGATATTCGAGGGCAAAGTCGTGCAGTTTTCGACTTCCAGGGGCTAAAACTCGAAAACTAGAGAACGAGAATTTTTGGCACATATGGTCAATTGAATGTTTATCCCAACCCTCTCATTTGGCACTAGTTTCAGCCCGAATTGTGCAAGTCACCTAAGGTCACGAATCGTCCCGAACGTGTAGCCCAAATTGTGAAAATTTCAAACCGCTACTGCTTGCTTGTATGAGTAGGTAGCCATCTGAAACTTGGCATATATAAAGGTCATTAACATGTCTACATGCATGCACAATCTTATGTCAACTGATTGCATAACTTGCGAACTATAGGCCATCGAAATTTTTGTAAACAAAAGTTTGTGCGACTTTAGCTCCCAAACGGAATAAAAGCTAAAGCTGAAATAGCCTTCATTCTATTTCACTTATTTGTGTCTACACATGTATATGTTTTGCAGAGACTCAAAGCTCTTGAGAATGGAGAAAATGAGGTGTCAATTTTGCATTGGACCCTATGGGAAAATGCATTAAACGCCTACTGCTCCGACGTTCAGCGACCGATAACATCCATCTTTACACTGTAAACGGTAATTACATAGGTACATGCCTGGGGCAAATAACAGCGCAAATAATTGTCCATGTGCAGAGTAATAAAGGAGCAAACTTTTATATATGGGCCTGCAGTGGAAGTTATTCTTAAAAGGTGACTTTCACGAATCGTTCTGAAACTGTGCTAAATTACAGATAATTCCCATATATTTCTTGGGAGAAAATGCCCTGAAATTCTCCTTTCTCCGTTGTCGAGATATTCGAGGGCAAAGTCGTGCAGTTTTCGACTTCCAGGGGCTATAACTCGAAAACTAGAGAACGAGAATTTTTGGCACATATGGTCAATTGAATGTTTATCCCAACCTTCTCATTTGGCACTAGTTTCAGCCCGAATTGTGCAAGTCACCTAAGGTCACGAATCGTCCCGAACGTGTAGCCCAAATTGTGAAAATTTCAAACCGCTACTGCTTGCTTGTATGAGTAGGTAGCCATCTGAAACTTGGCATATATAAAGGTCATTAACATGTCTATATGCATGCACAATCTTATGTCAACTGATTGCATAACTTGCGAACTATAGGCCATCGAAATGTTTGTAAACAAAAGTTTGTGCGACTTTAGCTCCCAAACGGAATAAAAGCTAAAGCTGAAATAGCCTTCATTCTATTTCACTTATTTGTGTCTACACATGTATATGTTTTGCAGAGACTCAAAGCTCTTGAGAATGGAGAAAATGAGGTGTCAATTTTGCATTGGACCCTATGGGAAAATGCATTAAACGCCTACTGCTCCGACGTTCAGCGACCGATAACATCCATCTTTACACTGTAAACGGTAATTACATAGGTACATGCCTGGGGCAAATAACAGCGCAAATAATTGTCCATGTGCAGAGTAATAAAGGAGCAAACTTTTATATATGGGCCTGCAGTGGAAGTTATTCTTAAAAGGTGACTTTCACGAATCGTTCTGAAACTGTGCTAAATTACAGATAATTCCCATATATTTCTTGGGAGAAAATGCCCTGAAATTCTCCTTTCTCCGTTGTCGAGATATTCGAGGGCAAAGTCGTGCAGTTTTCGACTTCCAGGGGCTATAACTCGAAAACTAGAGAACGAGAATTTTTGGCACATATGGTCAATTGAATGTTTATCCCAACCCTCTCATTTGGCACTAGTTTCAGCCCGAATTGTGCAAGTCACCTAAGGTCACGAATCGTCCCGAACGTGTAGCCCAAATTGTGAAAATTTCAAACCGCTACTGCTTGCTTGTATGAGTAGGTAGCCATCTGAAACTTGGCATATATAAAGGTCATTAACATGTCTACATGCATGCACAATCTTATGTCAACTGATTGCATAACTTGCGAACTATAGGCCATCGAAATTTTTGTAAACAAAAGTTTGTGCGACTTTAGCTCCCAAACGGAATAAAAGCTAAAGCTGAAATAGCCTTCATTCTATTTCACTTATTTGTGTCTACACATGTATATGTTTTGCAGAGACTCAAAGCTCTTGAGAATGGAGAAAATGAGGTGTCAATTTTGCATTGGACCCTATGGGAAAATGCATTAAACGCCTACTGCTCCGACGTTCAGCGACCGATAACATCCATCTTTACACTGTAAACGGTAATTACATAGGTACATGCCTGGGGCAAATAACAGCGCAAATAATTGTCCATGTGCAGAGTAATAAAGGAGCAAACTTTTATATATGGGCCTGCAGTGGAAGTTATTCTTAAAAGGTGACTTTCACGAATCGTTCTGAAACTGTGCTAAATTACAGATAATTCCCATATATTTCTTGGGAGAAAATGCCCTGAAATTCTCCTTTCTCCGTTGTCGAGATATTCGAGGGCAAAGTCGTGCAGTTTTCGACTTCCAGGGGCTATAACTCGAAAACTAGAGAACGAGAATTTTTGGCACATATGGTCAATTGAATGTTTATCCCAACCCTCTTATTGGCACTAGTTTCAGCCCGAAATGTGCAAGTCACCTAAGGTCACGAATCGTCCCGAACGTGTAGCCCAAATTGTGAAAATTTCAAACCGCTACTGCTTGCTTGTATGAGTAGGTAGCCATCTGAAACTTGGCATATATAAAGGTCATTAACATGTCTACATGCATGCACAATCTTATGTCAACTGATTGCATAACTTGCGAACTATAGGCCATCGAAATTTTTGTAAACAAAAGTTTGTGCGACTTTAGCTCCCAAACGGAATAAAAGCTAAAGCTGAAATAGCCTTCATTCTATTTCACTTATTTGTGTCTACACATGTATATGTTTTGCAGAGACTCAAAGCTCTTGAGAATGGAGAAAATGAGGTGTCAATTTTGCATTGGACCCTATGGGAAAATGCATTAAACGCCTACTGCTCCGACGTTCAGCGACCGATAACATCCATCTTTACACTGTAAACGGTAATTACATAGGTACATGCCTGGGGCAAATAACAGCGCAAATAATTGTCCATGTGCAGAGTAATAAAGGAGCAAACTTTTATATATGGGCCTGCAGTGGAAGTTATTCTTAAAAGGTGACTTTCACGAATCGTTCTGAAACTGTGCTAAATTACAGATAATTCCCATATATTTCTTGGGAGAAAATGCCCTGAAATTCTCCTTTCTCCGTTGTCGAGATATTCGAGGGCAAAGTCGTGCAGTTTTCGACTTCCAGGGGCTATAACTCGAAAACTAGAGAACGAGAATTTTTGGCACATATGGTTAATTGAATGTTTATCCCAACCCTCTCATTTGGCACTAGTTTCAGCCCGAATTGTGCAAGTCACCTAAGGTCACGAATCGTCCCGAACGTGTAGCCCAAATTGTGAAAATTTCAAACCGCTACTGCTTGCTTGTATGAGTAGGTAGCCATCTGAAACTTGGCATATATAAAGGTCATTAACATGTCTACATGCATGCACAATCTTATGTCAACTGATTGCATAACTTGCGAACTATAGGCCATCGAAATTTTTGTAAACAAAAGTTTGTGCGACTTTAGCTCCCAAACGGAATAAAAGCTAAAGCTGAAATAGCCTTCATTCTATTTCACTTATTTGTGTCTACACATGTATATGTTCTGCAGAGACTCAAAGCTCTTGAGAATGGAGAAAATGAGGTGTCAATTTTGCATTGGACCCTATGGGAAAATGCATTAAACGCCTACTGCTCCGACGTTCAGCGACCGATAACATCCATCTTTACACTGTAAACGGTAATTACATAGGTACATGCCTGGGGCAAATAACAGCGCAAATAATTGTCCATGTGCAGAGTAATAAAGGAGCAAACTTTTATATATGGGCCTGCAGTGGAAGTTATTCTTAAAAGGTGACTTTCACGAATCGTTCTGAAACTGTGCTAAATTACAGATAATTCCCATATATTTCTTGGGAGAAAATGCCCTGAAATTCTCCTTTCTCCGTTGTCGAGATATTCGAGGGCAAAGTCGTGCAGTTTTCGACTTCCAGGGGCTATAACTCGAAAACTAGAGAACGAGAATTTTTGGCACATATGGTCAATTGAATGTTTATCCCAACCCTCTCATTTGGCACTAGTTTCAGCCCGAATTGTGCAAGTCACCTAAGGTCACGAATCGTCCCGAACGTGTAGCCCAAATTGTGAAAATTTCAAACCGCTACTGCTTGCTTGTATGAGTAGGTAGCCATCTGAAACTTGGCATATATAAAGGTCATTAACATGTCTACATGCATGCACAATCTTATGTCAACTGATTGCATAACTTGCGAACTATAGGCCATCGAAATTTTTGTAAACAAAAGTTTGTGCGACTTTAGCTCCCAAACGGAATAAAAGCTAAAGCTGAAATAGCCTTCATTCTATTTCACTTATTTGTGTCTACACATGTATATGTTTTGCAGAGACTCAAAGCTCTTGAGAATGGAGAAAATGAGGTGTCAATTTTGCATTGGACCCTATGGGAAAATGCATTAAACGCCTACTGCTCCGACGTTCAGCGACCGATAACATCCATCTTTACACTGTAAACGGTAATTACATAGGTACATGCCTGGGGCAAATAACAGCGCAAATAATTGTCCATGTGCAGAGTAATAAAGGAGCAAACTTTTATATATGGGCCTGCAGTGGAAGTTATTCTTAAAAGGTGACTTTCACGAATCGTTCTGAAACTGTGCTAAATTACAGATAATTCCCATATATTTCTTGGGAGAAAATGCCCTGAAATTCTCCTTTCTCCGTTGTCGAGATATTCGAGGGCAAAGTCGTGCAGTTTTCGACTTCCAGGGGCTATAACTCGAAAACTAGAGAACGAAAATTTTTGGCACATATGGTCAATTGAATGTTTATCCCAACCCTCTCATTTGGCACTAGTTTCAGCCCGAATTGTGCAAGTCACCTAAGGTCACGAATCGTCCCGAACGTGTAGCCCAAATTGTGAAAATTTCAAACCGCTACTGCTTGCTTGTATGAGTAGGTAGCCATCTGAAACTTGGCATATATAAAGGTCATTAACATGTCTACATGCATGCACAATCTTATGTCAACTGATTGCATAACTTGCGAACTATAGGCCATCGAAATTTTTGTAAACAAAAGTTTGTGCGACTTTAGCTCCCAAACGGAATAAAAGCTAAAGCTGAAATAGCCTTCATTCTATTTCACTTATTTGTGTCTACACATGTATATGTTTTGCAGAGACTCAAAGCTCTTGAGAATGGAGAAAATGAGGTGTCAATTTTGCATTGGACCCTATGGGAAAATGCATTAAACGCCTACTGCTCCGACGTTCAGCGACCGATAACATCCATCTTTACACTGTAAACGGTAATTACATAGGTACATGCCTGGGGCAAATAACAGCGCAAATAATTGTCCATGTGCAGAGTAATAAAGGAGCAAACTTTTATATATGGGCCTGCAGTGGAAGTTATTCTTAAAAGGTGACTTTCACGAATCGTTCTGAAACTGTGCTAAATTACAGATAATTCCCATATATTTCTTGGGAGAAAATGCCCTGAAATTCTCCTTTCTCCGTTGTCGAGATATTCGAGGGCAAAGTCGTGCAGTTTTCGACTTCCAGGGGCTATAACTCGAAAACTAGAGAACGAGAATTTTTGGCACATATGGTCAATTGAATGTTTATCCCAACCCTCTTATTGGCACTAGTTTCAGCCCGAAATGTGCAAGTCACCTTAGGTCACGAATCGTCCCGAACGTGTAGCCCAAATTGTGAAAATTTCAAACCGCTACTGCTTGCTTGTATGAGTAGGTAGCCATCTGAAACTTGGCATATATAAAGGTCATTAACATGTCTACATGCATGCACAATCTTATGTCAACTGATTGCATAACTTGCGAACTATAGGCCATCGAAATTTTTGTAAACAAAAGTTTGTGCGACTTTAGCTCCCAAACGGAATAAAAGCTAAAGCTGAAATAGCCTTCATTCTATTTCACTTATTTGTGTCTACACATGTATATGTTTTGCAGAGACTCAAAGCTCTTGAGAATGGAGAAAATGAGGTGTCAATTTTGCATTGGACCCTATGGGAAAATGCATTAAACGCCTACTGCTCCGACGTTCAGCGACCGATAACATCCATCTTTACACTGTAAACGGTAATTACATAGGTACATGCCTGGGGCAAATAACAGCGCAAATAATTGTCCATGTGCAGAGTAATAAAGGAGCAAACTTTTATATATGGGCCTGCAGTGGAAGTTATTCTTAAAAGGTGACTTTCACGAATCGTTCTGAAACTGTGCTAAATTACAGATAATTCCCATATATTTCTTGGGAGAAAATGCCCTGAAATTCTCCTTTCTCCGTTGTCGAGATATTCGAGGGCAAAGTCGTGCAGTTTTCGACTTCCAGGGGCTATAACTCGAAAACTAGAGAACGAGAATTTTTGGCACATATGGTCAATTGAATGTTTATCCCAACCCTCTCATTTGGCACTAGTTTCAGCCCGAATTGTGCAAGTCACCTAAGGTCACGAATCGTCCCGAACGTGTAGCCCAAATTGTGAAAATTTCAAACCGCTACTGCTTGCTTGTATGAGTAGGTAGCCATCTGAAACTTGGCATATATAAAGGTCATTAACATGTCTACATGCATGCACAATCTTATGTCAACTGATTGCATAACTTGCGAACTATAGGCCATCGAAATTTTTGTAAACAAAAGTTTGTGCGACTTTAGCTCCCAAACGGAATAAAAGCTAAAGCTGAAATAGCCTTCATTCTATTTCACTTATTTGTGTCTACACATGTATATGTTTTGCAGAGACTCAAAGCTCTTGAGAATGGAGAAAATGAGGTGTCAATTTTGCATTGGACCCTATGGGAAAATGCATTAAACGCCTACTGCTCCGACGTTCAGCGACCGATAACATCCATCTTTACACTGTAAACGGTAATTACATAGGTACATGCCTGGGGCAAATAACAGCGCAAATAATTGTCCATGTGCAGAGTAATAAAGGAGCAAACTTTTATATATGGGCCTGCAGTGGAAGTTATTCTTAAAAGGTGACTTTCACGAATCGTTCTGAAACTGTGCTAAATTACAGATAATTCCCATATATTTCTTGGGAGAAAATGCCCTGAAATTCTCCTTTCTCCGTTGTCGAGATATTCGAGGGCAAAGTCGTGCAGTTTTCGACTTCCAGGGGCTATAACTCGAAAACTAGAGAACGAGAATTTTTGGCACATATGGTCAATTGAATGTTTATCCCAACCCTCTCATTTGGCACTAGTTTCAGCCCGAATTGTGCAAGTCACCTAAGGTCACGAATCGTCCCGAACGTGTAGCCCAAATTGTGAAAATTTCAAACCGATACTGCTTGCTTGTATGAGTAGGTAGCCATCTGAAACTTGGCATATATAAAGGTCATTAACATGTCTACATGCATGCACAATCTTATGTCAACTGATTGCATAACTTGCGAACTATAGGCCATCGAAAATTTTGTAAACAAAAGTTTGTGCGACTTTAGCTCCCAAACGGAATAAAAGCTAAAGCTGAAATAGCCTTCATTCTATTTCACTTATTTGTGTCTACACATGTATATGTTCTGCAGAGACTCAAAGCTCTTGAGAATGGAGAAAATGAGGTGTCAATTTTGCATTGGACCCTATGGGAAAATGCATTAAACGCCTACTGCTCCGACGTTCAGCGACCGATAACATCCATCTTTACACTGTAAACGGTAATTACATAGGTACATGCCTGGGGCAAATAACAGCGCAAATAATTGTCCATGTGCAGAGTAATAAAGGAGCAAACTTTTATATATGGGCCTGCAGTGGAAGTTATTCTTAAAAGGTGACTTTCACGAATCGTTCTGAAACTGTGCTAAATTACAGATAATTCCCATATATTTCTTGGGAGAAAATGCCCTGAAATTCTCCTTTCTCCGTTGTCGAGATATTCGAGGGCAAAGTCGTGCAGTTTTCGACTTCCAGGGGCTATAACTCGAAAACTAGAGAACGAGAATTTTTGGCACATATGGTCAATTGAATGTTTATCCCAACCCTCTCATTTGGCACTAGTTTCAGCCCGAATTGTGCAAGTCACCTAAGGTCACGAATCGTCCCGAACGTGTAGCCCAAATTGTGAAAATTTCAAACCGATACTGCTTGCTTGTATGAGTAGGTAGCCATCTGAAACTTGGCATATATAAAGGTCATTAACATGTCTACATGCATGCACAATCTTATGTCAACTGATTGCATAACTTGCGAACTATAGGCCATCGAAATTTTTGTAAACAAAAGTTTGTGCGACTTTAGCTCCCAAACGGAATAAAAGCTAAAGCTGAAATAGCCTTCATTCTATTTCACTTATTTGTGTCTACACATGTATATGTTTTGCAGAGACTCAAAGCTCTTGAGAATGGAGAAAATGAGGTGTCAATTTTGCATTGGACCCTATGGGAAAATGCATTAAACGCCTACTGCTCCGACGTTCAGCGACCGATAACATCCATCTTTACACTGTAAACGGTAATTACATAGGTACATGCCTGGGGCAAATAACAGCGCAAATAATTGTCCATGTGCAGAGTAATAAAGGAGCAAACTTTTATATATGGGCCTGCAGTGGAAGTTATTCTTAAAAGGTGACTTTCACGAATCGTTCTGAAACTGTGCTAAATTACAGATAATTCCCATATATTTCTTGGGAGAAAATGCCCTGAAATTCTCCTTTCTCTGTTGTCGAGATATTCGAGGGCAAAGTCGTGCAGTTTTCGACTTCCAGGGGCTATAACTCGAAAACTAGAGAACGAGAATTTTTGGCACATATGGTCAATTGAATGTTTATCCCAACCCTCTCATTTGGCACTAGTTTCAGCCCGAATTGTGCAAGTCACCTAAGGTCACGAATCGTCCCGAACGTGTAGCCCAAATTGTGAAAATTTCAAACCGCTACTGCTTGCTTGTATGAGTAGGTAGCCATCTGAAACTTGGCATATATAAAGGTCATTAACATGTCTACATGCATGCACAATCTTATGTCAACTGATTGCATAACTTGCGAACTATAGGCCATCGAAATTTTTGTAAACAAAAGTTTGTGCGACTTTAGCTCCCAAACGGAATAAAAGCTAAAGCTGAAATAGCCTTCATTCTATTTCACTTATTTGTGTCTACACATGTATATGTTTTGCAGAGACTCAAAGCTCTTGAGAATGGAGAAAATGAGGTGTCAATTTTGCATTGGACCCTATGGGAAAATGCATTAAACGCCTACTGCTCCGACGTTCAGCGACCGATAACATCCATCTTTACACTGTAAACGGTAATTACATAGGTACATGCCTGGGGCAAATAACAGCGCAAATAATTGTCCATGTGCAGAGTAATAAAGGAGCAAACTTTTATATATGGGCCTGCAGTGGAAGTTATTCTTAAAAGGTGACTTTCACGAATCGTTCTGAAACTGTGCTAAATTACAGATAATTCCCATATATTTCTTGGGAGAAAATGCCCTGAAATTCTCCTTTCTCCGTTGTCGAGATATTCGAGGGCAAAGTCGTGCAGTTTTCGACTTCCAGGGGCTATAACTCGAAAACTAGAGAACGAGAATTTTTGGCACATATGGTCAATTGAATGTTTATCCCAACCCTCTCATTTGGCACTAGTTTCAGCCCGAATTGTGCAAGTCACCTAAGGTCACGAATCGTCCCGAACGTGTAGCCCAAATTGTGAAAATTTCAAACCGCTACTGCTTGCTTGTATGAGTAGGTAGTCATCTGAAACTTGGCATATATAAAGGTCATTAACATGTCTACATGCATGCACAATCTTATGTCAACTGATTGCATAACTTGCGAACTATAGGCCATCGAAATTTTTGTAAACAAAAGTTTGTGCGACTTTAGCTCCCAAACGGAATAAAAGCTAAAGCTGAAATAGCCTTCATTCTATTTCACTTATTTGTGTCTACACATGTATATGTTTTGCAGAGACTCAAAGCTCTTGAGAATGGAGAAAATGAGGTGTCAATTTTGCATTGGACCCTATGGGAAAATGCATTAAACGCCTACTGCTCCGACGTTCAGCGACCGATAACATCCATCTTTACACTGTAAACGGTAATTACATAGGTACATGCCTGGGGCAAATAACAGCGCAAATAATTGTCCATGTGCAGAGTAATAAAGGAGCAAACTTTTATATATGGGCCTGCAGTGGAAGTTATTCTTAAAAGGTGACTTTCACGAATCGTTCTGAAACTGTGCTAAATTACAGATAATTCCCATATATTTCTTGGGAGAAAATGCCCTGAAATTCTCCTTTCTCCGTTGTCGAGATATTCGAGGGCAAAGTCGTGCAGTTTTCGACTTCCAGGGGCTAAAACTCGAAAACTAGAGAACGAGAATTTTTGGCACATATGGTCAATTGAATGTTTATCCCAACCCTCTCATTTGGCACTAGTTTCAGCCCGAATTGTGCAAGTCACCTAAGGTCACGAATCGTCCCGAACGTGTAGCCCAAATTGTGAAAATTTCAAACCGCTACTGCTTGCTTGTATGAGTAGGTAGCCATCTGAAACTTGGCATATATAAAGGTCATTAACATGTCTACATGCATGCACAATCTTATGTCAACTGATTGCATAACTTGCGAACTATAGGCCATCGAAATTTTTGTAAACAAAAGTTTGTGCGACTTTAGCTCCCAAACGGAATAAAAGCTAAAGCTGAAATAGCCTTCATTCTATTTCACTTATTTGTGTCTACACATGTATATGTTTTGCAGAGACTCAAAGCTCTTGAGAATGGAGAAAATGAGGTGTCAATTTTGCATTGGACCCTATGGGAAAATGCATTAAACGCCTACTGCTCCGACGTTCAGCGACCGATAACATCCATCTTTACACTGTAAACGGTAATTACATAGGTACATGCCTGGGGCAAATAACAGCGCAAATAATTGTCCATGTGCAGAGTAATAAAGGAGCAAACTTTTATATATGGGCCTGCAGTGGAAGTTATTCTTAAAAGGTGACTTTCACGAATCGTTCTGAAACTGTGCTAAATTACAGATAATTCCCATATATTTCTTTGGAGAAAATGCCCTGAAATTCTCCTTTCTCCGTTGTCGAGATATTCGAGGGCAAAGTCGTGCAGTTTTCGACTTCCAGGGGCTATAACTCGAAAACTAGAGAACGAGAATTTTTGGCACATATGGTCAATTGAATGTTTATCCCAACCCTCTCATTTGGCACTAGTTTCAGCCCGAATTGTGCAAGTCACCTAAGGTCACGAATCGTCCCGAACGTGTAGCCCAAATTGTGAAAATTTCAAACCGCTACTGCTTGCTTGTATGAGTAGGTAGCCATCTGAAACTTGGCATATATAAAGGTCATTAACATGTCTACATGCATGCACAATCTTATGTCAACTGATTGCATAACTTGCGAACTATAGGCCATCGAAATTTTTGTAAACAAAAGTTTGTGCGACTTTAGCTCCCAAACGGAATAAAAGCTAAAGCTGAAATAGCCTTCATTCTATTTCACTTATTTGTGTCTACACATGTATATGTTTTGCAGAGACTCAAAGCTCTTGAGAATGGAGAAAATGAGGTGTCAATTTTGCATTGGACCCTATGGGAAAATGCATTAAACGCCTACTGCTCCGACGTTCAGCGACCGATAACATCCATCTTTACACTGTAAACGGTAATTACATAGGTACATGCCTGGGGCAAATAACAGCGCAAATAATTGTCCATATGCAGAGTAATAAAGGAGCAAACTTTTATATATGGGCCTGCAGTGGAAGTTATTCTTAAAAGGTGACTTTCACGAATCGTTCTGAAACTGTGCTAAATTACAGATAATTCCCATATATTTCTTGGGAGAAAATGCCCTGAAATTCTCCTTTCTCCGTTGTCGAGATATTCGAGGGCAAAGTCGTGCAGTTTTCGACTTCCAGGGGCTATAACTCGAAAACTAGAGAACGAGAATTTTTGGCACATATGGTCAATTGAATGTTTATCCCAACCCTCTCATTTGGCACTAGTTTCAGCCCGAATTGTGCAAGTCACCTAAGGTCACGAATCGTCCCGAACGTGTAGCCCAAATTGTGAAAATTTCAAACCGCTACTGCTTGCTTGTATGAGTAGGTAGTCATCTGAAACTTGGCATATATAAAGGTCATTAACATGTCTACATGCATGCACAATCTTATGTCAACTGATTGCATAACTTGCGAACTATAGGCCATCGAAATTTTTGTAAACAAAAGTTTGTGCGACTTTAGCTCCCAAACGGAATAAAAGCTAAAGCTGAAATAGCCTTCATTCTATTTCACTTATTTGTGTCTACACATGTATATGTTTTGCAGAGACTCAAAGCTCTTGAGAATGGAGAAAATGAGGTGTCAATTTTGCATTGGACCCTATGGGAAAATGCATTAAACGCCTACTGCTCCGACGTTCAGCGACCGATAACATCCATCTTTACACTGTAAACGGTAATTACATAGGTACATGCCTGGGGCAAATAACAGCGCAAATAATTGTCCATGTGCAGAGTAATAAAGGAGCAAACTTTTATATATGGGCCTGCAGTGGAAGTTATTCTTAAAAGGTGACTTTCACGAATCGTTCTGAAACTGTGCTAAATTACAGATAATTCCCATATATTTCTTGGGAGAAAATGCCCTGAAATTCTCCTTTCTCCGTTGTCGAGATATTCGAGGGCAAAGTCGTGCAGTTTTCGACTTCCAGGGGCTATAACTCGAAAACTAGAGAACGAGAATTTTTGGCACATATGGTCAATTGAATGTTTATCCCAACCCTCTCATTTGGCACTAGTTTCAGCCCGAATTGTGCAAGTCACCTAAGGTCACGAATCGTCCCGAACGTGTAGCCCAAATTGTGAAAATTTCAAACCGCTACTGCTTGCTTGTATGAGTAGGTAGCCATCTGAAACTTGGCATATATAAAGGTCATTAACATGTCTACATGCATGCACAATCTTATGTCAACTGATTGCATAACTTGCGAACTATAGGCCATCGAAATTTTTGTAAACAAAAGTTTGTGCGACTTTAGCTCCCAAACGGAATAAAAGCTAAAGCTGAAATAGCCTTCATTCTATTTCACTTATTTGTGTCTACACATGTATATGTTTTGCAGAGACTCAAAGCTCTTGAGAATGGAGAAAATGAGGTGTCAATTTTGCATTGGACCCTATGGGAAAATGCATTAAACGCCTACTGCTCCGACGTTCAGCGACCGATAACATCCATCTTTACACTGTAAACGGTAATTACATAGGTACATGCCTGGGGCAAATAACAGCGCAAATAATCGTCCATGTGCAGAGTAATAAAGGAGCAAACTTTTATATATGGGCCTGCAGTGGAAGTTATTCTTAAAAGGTGACTTTCACGAATCGTTCTGAAACTGTGCTAAATTACAGATAATTCCCATATATTTCTTGGGAGAAAATGCCCTGAAATTCTCCTTTCTCCGTTGTCGAGATATTCGAGGGCAAAGTCGTGCAGTTTTCGACTTCCAGGGGCTATAACTCGAAAACTAGAGAACGAGAATTTTTGGCACATATGGTCAATTGAATGTTTATCCCAACCCTCTCATTTGGCACTAGTTTCAGCCCGAATTGTGCAAGTCACCTAAGGTCACGAATCGTCCCGAACGTGTAGCCCAAATTGTGAAAATTTCAAACCGCTACTGCTTGCTTGTATGAGTAGGTAGCCATCTGAAACTTGGCATATATAAAGGTCATTAACATGTCTACATGCATGCACAATCTTATGTCAACTGATTGCATAACTTGCGAACTATAGGCCATCGAAATTTTTGTAAACAAAAGTTTGTGCGACTTTAGCTCCCAAACGAAATAAAAGCTAAAGCTGAAATAGCCTTCATTCTATTTCACTTATTTGTGTCTACACATGTATATGTTTTGCAGAGACTCAAAGCTGATGAGAATGGAGAAAATGAGGTGTCAATTTTGCATTGGACCCTATGGGAAAATGCATTAAACGCCTACTGCTCCGACGTTCAGCGACCGATAACATCCATCTTTACACTGTAAACGGTAATTACATAGGTACATGCCTGGGGCAAATAACAGCGCAAATAATTGTCCATGTGCAGAGTAATAAAGGAGCAAACTTTTATATATGGGCCTGCAGTGGAAGTTATTCTTAAAAGGTGACTTTCACGAATCGTTCTGAAACTGTGCTAAATTACAGATAATTCCCATATATTTCTTGGGAGAAAATGCCCTGAAATTCTCCTTTCTCCGTTGTCGAGATATTCGAGGGCAAAGTCGTGCAGTTTTCGACTTCCAGGGGCTATAACTCGAAAACTAGAGAACGAGAATTTTTGGCACATATGGTCAATTGAATGTTTATCCCAACCCTCTCATTTGGCACTAGTTTCAGCCCGAATTGTGCAAGTCACCTAAGGTCACGAATCGTCCCGAACGTGTAGCCCAAATTGTGAAAATTTCAAACCGCTACTGCTTGCTTGTATGAGTAGGTAGCCATCTGAAACTTGGCATATATAAAGGTCATTAACATGTCTACATGCATGCACAATCTTATGTCAACTGATTGCATAACTTGCGAACTATAGGCCATCGAAATTTTTGTAAACAAAAGTTTGTGCGACTTTAGCTCCCAAACGGAATAAAAGCTAAAGCTGAAATAGCCTTCATTCTATTTCACTTATTTGTGTCTACACATGTATATGTTTTGCAGAGACTCAAAGCTCTTGAGAATGGAGAAAATGAGGTGTCAATTTTGCATTGGACCCTATGGGAAAATGCATTAAACGCCTATTGCTCCGACGTTCAGCGACCGATAACATCCATCTTTACACTGTAAACGGTAATTACATAGGTACATGCCTGGGGCAAATAACAGCGCAAATAATTGTCCATGTGCAGAGTAATAAAGGAGCAAACTTTTATATATGGGCCTGCAGTGGAAGTTATTCTTAAAAGGTGACTTTCACGAATCGTTCTGAAACTGTGCTAAATTACAGATAATTCCCATATATTTCTTGGGAGAAAATGCCCTGAAATTCTCCTTTCTCCGTTGTCGAGATATTCGAGGGCAAAGTCGTGCAGTTTTCGACTTCCAGGGGCTATAACTCGAAAACTAGAGAACGAGAATTTTTGGCACATATGGTCAATTGAATGTTTATCCCAACCCTCTCATTTGGCACTAGTTTCAGCCCGAATTGTGCAAGTCACCTAAGGTCACGAATCGTCCCGAACGTGTAGCCCAAATTGTGAAAATTTCAAACCGCTACTGCTTGCTTGTATGAGTAGGTAGCCATCTGAAACTTGGCATATATAAAGGTCATTAACATGTCTACATGCATGCACAATCTTATGTCAACTGATTGCATAACTTGCGAACTATAGGCCATCGAAATTTTTGTAAACAAAAGTTTGTGCGACTTTAGCTCCCAAACGGAATAAAAGCTAAAGCTGAAATAGCCTTCATTCTATTTCACTTATTTGTGTCTACACATGTATATGTTTTGCAGAGACTCAAAGCTCTTGAGAATGGAGAAAATGAGGTGTCAATTTGGCATTGGACCCTATGGGAAAATGCATTAAACGCCTACTGCTCCGACGTTCAGCGACCGATGACATCCATCTTTACACTGTAAACGGTAATTACATAGGTACATGCCTGGGGCAAATAACAGCGCAAATAATTGTCCATGTGCAGAGTAATAAAGGAGCAAACTTTTATATATGGGCCTGCAGTGGAAGTTATTCTTAAAAGGTGACTTTCACGAATCGTTCTGAAACTGTGCTAAATTACAGATAATTCCCATATATTTCTTGGGAGAAAATGCCCTGAAATTCTCCTTTCTCCGTTGTCGAGATATTCGAGGGCAAAGTCGTGCAGTTTTCGACTTCCAGGGGCTATAACTCGAAAACTAGAGAACGAGAATTTTTGGCACATATGGTCAATTGAATGTTTATCCCAACCCTCTCATTTGGCACTAGTTTCAGCCCGAATTGTGCAAGTCACCTAAGGTCACGAATCGTCCCGAACGTGTAGCCCAAATTGTGAAAATTTCAAACCGCTACTGCTTGCTTGTATGAGTAGGTAGCCATCTGAAACTTGGCATATATAAAGGTCATTAACATGTCTACATGCATGCACAATCTTATGTCAACTGATTGCATAACTTGCGAACTATAGGCCATCGAAATTTTTGTAAACAAAAGTTTGTGCGACTTTAGCTCCCAAACGGAATAAAAGCTAAAGCTGAAATAGCCTTCATTCTATTTCACTTATTTGTGTCTACACATGTATATGTTTTGCAGAGACTCAAAGCTCTTGAGAATGGAGAAAATGAGGTGTCAATTTTGCATTGGACCCTATGGGAAAATGCATTAAACGCCTACTGCTCCGACGTTCAGCGACCGATAACATCCATCTTTACACTGTAAACGGTTATTACATAGGTACATGCCTGGGGCAAATAACAGCGCAAATAATTGTCCATGTGCAGAGTAATAAAGGAGCAAACTTTTATATATGGGCCTGCAGTGGAAGTTATTCTTAAAAGGTGACTTTCACGAATCGTTCTGAAACTGTGCTAAATTACAGATAATTCCCATATATTTCTTGGGAGAAAATGCCCTGAAATTCTCCTTTCTCCGTTGTCGAGATATTCGAGGGCAAAGTCGTGCAGTTTTCGACTTCCAGGGGCTATAACTCGAAAACTAGAGAACGAGAATTTTTGGCACATATGGTCAATTGAATGTTTATCCCAACCCTCTCATTTGGCACTAGTTTCAGCCCGAATTGTGCAAGTCACCTAAGGTCACGAATCGTCCCGAACGTGTAGCCCAAATTGTGAAAATTTCAAACCGCTACTGCTTGCTTGTATGAGTAGGTAGCCATCTGAAACTTGGCATATATAAAGGTCATTAACATGTCTACATGCATGCACAATCTTATGTCAACTGATTGCATAACTTGCGAACTATAGGCCATCGAAATTTTTGTAAACAAAAGTTTGTGCGACTTTAGCTCCCAAACGGAATAAAAGCTAAAGCTGAAATAGCCTTCATTCTATTTCACTTATTTGTGTCTACACATGTATATGTTTTGCAGAGACTCAAAGCTCTTGAGAATGGAGAAAATGAGGTGTCAATTTTGCATTGGACCCTATGGGAAAATGCATTAAACGCCTACTGCTCCGACGTTCAGCGACCGATAACATCCATCTTTACACTGTAAACGGTAATTACATAGGTACATGCCTGGGGCAAATAACAGCGCAAATAATTGTCCATGTGCAGAGTAATAAAGGAGCAAACTTTTATATATGGGCCTGCAGTGGAAGTTATTCTTAAAAGGTGACTTTCACGAATCGTTCTGAAACTGTGCTAAATTACAGATAATTCCCATATATTTCTTGGGAGAAAATGCCCTGAAATTCTCCTTTCTCCGTTGTCGAGATATTCGAGGGCAAAGTCGTGCAGTTTTCGACTTCCAGGGGCTATAACTCGAAAACTAGAGAACGAGAATTTTTGGCACATATGGTCAATTGAATGTTTATCCCAACCCTCTCATTTGGCACTAGTTTCAGAACGAATAGTGCAAGTCACCTAAGGTCACGAATCGTCCCGAACGTGTAGCCCAAATTGTGAAAATTTCAAACCGCTACTGCTTGCTTGTATGAGTAGTTAGCCATCTGAAACTTGGCATATATAAAGGTCATTAACATGTCTACATGCATGCACAATCTTATGTCAACTGATTGCATAACTTGCGAACTATAGGCCATCGAAATTTTTGTAAACAAAAGTTTGTGCGACTTTAGCTCCCAAACGGAATAAAAGCTAAAGCTGAAATAGCCTTCATTCTATTTCACTTATTTGTGTCTACACATGTATATGTTTTGCAGAGACTCAAAGCTCTTGAGAATGGAGAAAATGAGGTGTCAATTTTGCATTGGACCCTATGGGAAAATGCATTAAACGCCTACTGCTCCGACGTTCAGCGACCGATAACATCCATCTTTACACTGTAAACGGTAATTACATAGGTACATGCCTGGGGCAAATAACAGCGCAAATAATTGTCCATGTGCAGAGTAATAAAGGAGCAAACTTTTATATATGGGCCTGCAGTGGAAGTTATTCTTAAAAGGTGACTTTCACGAATCGTTCTGAAACTGTGCTAAATTACAGATAATTCCCATATATTTCTTGGGAGAAAATGCCCTGAAATTCTCCTTTCTCCGTTGTCGAGATATTCGAGGGCAAAGTCGTGCAGTTTTCGACTTCCAGGGGCTAAAACTCGAAAACTAGAGAACGAGAATTTTTGGCACATATGGTCAATTGAATGTTTATCCCAACCCTCTCATTTGGCACTAGTTTCAGCCCGAATTGTGCAAGTCACCTAAGGTCACGAATCGTCCCGAACGTGTAGCCCAAATTGTGAAAATTTCAAACCGCTACTGCTTGCTTGTATGAGTAGGTAGCCATCTGAAACTTGGCATATATAAAGGTCATTAACATGTCTACATGCATGCACAATCTTATGTCAACTGATTGCATAACTTGCGAACTATAGGCCATCGAAATTTTTGTAAACAAAAGTTTGTGCGACTTTAGCTCCCAAACGGAATAAAAGCTAAAGCTGAAATAGCCTTCATTCTATTTCACTTATTTGTGTCTACACATGTATATGTTTTGCAGAGACTCAAAGCTCTTGAGAATGGAGAAAATGAGGTGTCAATTTTGCATTGGACCCTATGGGAAAATGCATTAAACGCCTACTGCTCCGACGTTCAGCGACCGATAACATCCATCTTTACACTGTAAACGGTAATTACATAGGTACATGCCTGGGGCAAATAACAGCGCAAATAATTGTCCATGTGCAGAGTAATAAAGGAGCAAACTTTTATATATGGGCCTGCAGTGGAAGTTATTCTTAAAAGGTGACTTTCACGAATCGTTCTGAAACTGTGCTAAATTACAGATAATTCCCATATATTTCTTGGGAGAAAAAGCCCTGAAATTCTCCTTTCTCCGTTGTCGAGATATTCGAGGGCAAAGTCGTGCAGTTTTCGACTTCCAGGGGCTATAACTCGAAAACTAGAGAACGAGAATTTTTGGCACATATGGTCAATTGAATGTTTATCCCAACCCTCTCATTTGGCACTAGTTTCAGCCCGAATTGTGCAAGTCACCTAAGGTCACGAATCGTCCCGAACGTGTAGCCCAAATTGTGAAAATTTCAAACCGCTACTGCTTGCTTGTATGAGTAGGTAGCCATCTGAAACTTGGCATATATAAAGGTCATTAACATGTCTACATGCATGCACAATCTTATGTCAACTGATTGCATAACTTGCGAACTATAGGCCATCGAAATTTTTGTAAACAAAAGTTTGTGCGACTTTAGCTCCCAAACGGAATAAAAGCTAAAGCTGAAATAGCCTTCATTCTATTTCACTTATTTGTGTCTACACATGTATATGTTTTGCAGAGACTCAAAGCTCTTGAGAATGGAGAAAATGAGGTGTCAATTTTGCATTGGACCCTATGGGAAAATGCATTAAACGCCTACTGCTCCGACGTTCAGCGACCGATAACATCCATCTTTACACTGTAAACGGTAATTACATAGGTACATGCCTGGGGCAAATAACAGCGCAAATAATTGTCCATGTGCAGAGTAATAAAGGAGCAAACTTTTATATATGGGCCTGCAGTGGAAGTTATTCTTAAAAGGTGACTTTCACGAATCGTTCTGAAACTGTGCTAAATTACAGATAATTCCCATATATTTCTTGGGAGAAAATGCCCTGAAATTCTCCTTTCTCCGTTGTCGAGATATTCGAGGGCAAAGTCGTGCAGTTTTCGACTTCCAGGGGCTATAACTCGAAAACTAGAGAACGAGAATTTTTGGCACATATGGTCAATTGAATGTTTATCCCAACCCTCTCATTTGGCACTAGTTTCAGCCCGAATTGTGCAAGTCACCTAAGGTCACGAATCGTCCCGAACGTGTAGCCCAAATTGTGAAAATTTCAAACCGCTACTGCTTGCTTGTATGAGTAGGTAGTCATCTGAAACTTGGCATATATAAAGGTCATTAACATGTCTACATGCATGCACAATCTTATGTCAACTGATTGCATAACTTGCGAACTATAGGCCATCGAAATTTTTGTAAACAAAAGTTTGTGCGACTTTAGCTCCCAAACGGAATAAAAGCTAAAGCTGAAATAGCCTTCATTCTATTTCACTTATTTGTGTCTACACATGTATATGTTTTGCAGAGACTCAAAGCTCTTGAGAATGGAGAAAATGAGGTGTCAATTTTGCATTGGACCCTATGGGAAAATGCATTAAACGCCTACTGCTCCGACGTTCAGCGACCGATAACATCCATCTTTACACTGTAAACGGTAATTACATAGGTACATGCCTGGGGCAAATAACAGCGCAAATAATTGTCCATGTGCAGAGTAATAAAGGAGCAAACTTTTATATATGGGCCTGCAGTGGAAGTTATTCTTAAAAGGTGACTTTCACGAATCGTTCTGAAACTGTGCTAAATTACAGATAATTCCCATATATTTCTTGGGAGAAAATGCCCTGAAATTCTCCTTTCTCCGTTGTCGAGATATTCGAGGGCAAAGTCGTGCAGTTTTCGACTTCCAGGGGCTATAACTCGAAAACTAGAGAACGAGAATTTTTGGCACATATGGTCAATTGAATGTTTATCCCAACCCTCTCATTTGGCACTAGTTTCAGCCCGAATTGTGCAAGTCACCTAAGGTCACGAATCGTCCCGAACGTGTAGCCCAAATTGTGAAAATTTCAAACCGCTACTGCTTGCTTGTATGAGTAGGTAGCCATCTGAAACTTGGCATATATAAAGGTCATTAACATGTCTACATGCATGCACAATCTTATGTCAACTGATTGCATAACTTGCGAACTATAGGCCATCGAAATTTTTGTAAACAAAAGTTTGTGCGACTTTAGCTCCCAAACGGAATAAAAGCTAAAGCTGAAATAGCCTTCATTCTATTTCACTTATTTGTGTCTACACATGTATATGTTTTGCAGAGACTCAAAGCTCTTGAGAATGGAGAAAATGAGGTGTCAATTTTGCATTGGACCCTATGGGAAAATGCATTAAACGCCTACTGCTCCGACGTTCAGCGACCGATAACATCCATCTTTACACTGTAAACGGTAATTACATAGGTACATGCCTGGGGCAAATAACAGCGCAAATAATTGTCCATGTGCAGAGTAATAAAGGAGCAAACTTTTATATATGGGCCTGCAGTGGAAGTTATTCTTAAAAGGTGACTTTCACGAATCGTTCTGAAACTGTGCTAAATTACAGATAATTCCCATATATTTCTTGGGAGAAAATGCCCTGAAATTCTCCTTTCTCCGTTGTCGAGATATTCGAGGGCAAAGTCGTGCAGTTTTCGACTTCCAGGGGCTATAACTCGAAAACTAGAGAACGAGAATTTTTGGCACATATGGTCAATTGAATGTTTATCCCAACCCTCTCATTTGGCACTAGTTTCAGAACGAATAGTGCAAGTCACCTAAGGTCACGAATCGTCCCGAACGTGTAGCCCAAATTGTGAAAATTTCAAACCGCTACTGCTTGCTTGTATGAGTAGTTAGCCATCTGAAACTTGGCATATATAAAGGTCATTAACATGTCTACATGCATGCACAATCTTATGTCAACTGATTGCATAACTTGCGAACTATAGGCCATCGAAATTTTTGTAAACAAAAGTTTGTGCGACTTTAGCTCCCAAACGGAATAAAAGCTAAAGCTGAAATAGCCTTCATTCTATTTCACTTATTTGTGTCTACACATGTATATGTTTTGCAGAGACTCAAAGCTCTTGAGAATGGAGAAAATGAGGTGTCAATGCATTGGACCCTATGGGAAAATGCATTAAACGCCTACTGCTCCGACGTTCAGCGACCGATAACATCCATCTTTACACTGTAAACGGTAATTACATAGGTACATGCCTGGGGCAAATAACAGCGCAAATAATTGTCCATGTGCAGAGTAATAAAGGAGCAAACTTTTATATATGGGCCTGCAGTGGAAGTTATTCTTAAAAGGTGACTTTCACGAATCGTTCTGAAACTGTGCTAAATTACAGATAATTCCCATATATTTCTTGGGAGAAAATGCCCTGAAATTCTCCTTTCTCCGTTGTCGAGATATTCGAGGGCAAAGTCGTGCAGTTTTCGACTTCCAGGGGCTAAAACTCGAAAACTAGAGAACGAGAATTTTTGGCACATATGGTCAATTGAATGTTTATCCCAACCCTCTCATTTGGCACTAGTTTCAGCCCGAATTGTGCAAGTCACCTAAGGTCACGAATCGTCCCGAACGTGTAGCCCAAATTGTGAAAATTTCAAACCGCTACTGCTTGCTTGTATGAGTAGGTAGCCATCTGAAACTTGGCATATATAAAGGTCATTAACATGTCTACATGCATGCACAATCTTATGTCAACTGATTGCATAACTTGCGAACTATAGGCCATCGAAATTTTTGTAAACAAAAGTTTGTGCGACTTTAGCTCCCAAACGGAATAAAAGCTAAAGCTGAAATAGCCTTCATTCTATTTCACTTATTTGTGTCTACACATGTATATGTTTTGCAGAGACTCAAAGCTCTTGAGAATGGAGAAAATGAGGTGTCAATTTTGCATTGGACCCTATGGGAAAATGCATTAAACGCCTACTGCTCCGACGTTCAGCGACCGATAACATCCATCTTTACACTGTAAACGGTAATTACATAGGTACATGCCTGGGGCAAATAACAGCGCAAATAATCGTCCATGTGCAGAGTAATAAAGGAGCAAACTTTTATATATGGGCCTGCAGTGGAAGTTATTCTTAAAAGGTGACTTTCACGAATCGTTCTGAAACTGTGCTAAATTACAGATAATTCCCATATATTTCTTGGGAGAAAATGCCCTGAAATTCTCCTTTCTCCGTTGTCGAGATATTCGAGGGCAAAGTCGTGCAGTTTTCGACTTCCAGGGGCTATAACTCGAAAACTAGAGAACGAGAATTTTTGGCACATATGGTCAATTGAATGTTTATCCCAACCCTCTCATTTGGCACTAGTTTCAGCCCGAATTGTGCAAGTCACCTAAGGTCACGAATCGTCCCGAACGTGTAGCCCAAATTGTGAAAATTTCAAACCGCTACTGCTTGCTTGTATGAGTAGGTAGCCATCTGAAACTTGGCATATATAAAGGTCATTAACATGTCTACATGCATGCACAATCTTATGTCAACTGATTGCATAACTTGCGAACTATAGGCCATCGAAATTTTTGTAAACAAAAGTTTGTGCGACTTTAGCTCCCAAACGGAATAAAAGCTAAAGCTGAAATAGCCTTCATTCTATTTCACTTATTTGTGTCTACACATGTATATGTTTTGCAGAGACTCAAAGCTCTTGAGAATGGAGAAAATGAGGTGTCAATTTTGCATTGGACCCTATGGGAAAATGCATTAAACGCCTACTGCTCCGACGTTCAGCGACCGATAACATCCATCTTTACACTGTAAACGGTAATTACATAGGTACATGCCTGGGGCAAATAACAGCGCAAATAATTGTCCATGTGCAGAGTAATAAAGGAGCAAACTTTTATATATGGGCCTGCAGTGGAAGTTATTCTTAAAAGGTGACTTTCACGAATCGTTCTGAAACTGTGCTAAATTACAGATAATTCCCATATATTTCTTGGGAGAAAATGCCCTGAAATTCTCCTTTCTCCGTTGTCGAGATATTCGAGGGCCAAGTCGTGCAGTTTTCGACTTCCAGGGGCTATAACTCGAAAACTAGAGAACGAGAATTTTTGGCACATATGGTCAATTGAATGTTTATCCCAACCCTCTCATTTGGCACTAGTTTCAGCCCGAATTGTGCAAGTCACCTAAGGTCACGAATCGTCCCGAACGTGTAGCCCAAATTGTGAAAATTTCAAACCGCTACTGCTTGCTTGTATGAGTAGGTAGCCATCTGAAACTTGGCATATATAAAGGTCATTAACATGTCTACATGCATGCACAATCTTATGTCAACTGATTGCATAACTTGCGAACTATAGGCCATCGAAATTTTTGTAAACAAAAGTTTGTGCGACTTTAGCTCCCAAACGGAATAAAAGCTAAAGCTGAAATAGCCTTCATTCTATTTCACTTATTTCTGTCTACACATGTATATGTTTTGCAGAGACTCAAAGCTCTTGAGAATGGAGAAAATGAGGTGTCAATTTTGCATTGGACCCTATGGGAAAATGCATTAAACGCCTATTGCTCCGACGTTCAGCGACCGATAACATCCATCTTTACACTGTAAACGGTAATTACATAGGTACATGCCTGGGGCAAATAACAGCGCAAATAATTGTCCATGTGCAGAGTAATAAAGGAGCAAACTTTTATATATGGGCCTGCAGTGGAAGTTATTCTTAAAAGGTGACTTTCACGAATCGTTCTGAAACTGTGCTAAATTACAGATAATTCCCATATATTTCTTGGGAGAAAATGCCCTGAAATTCTCCTTTCTCCGTTGTCGAGATATTCGAGGGCAAAGTCGTGCAGTTTTCGACTTCCAGGGGCTATAACTCGAAAACTAGAGAACGAGAATTTTTGGCACATATGGTCAATTGAATGTTTATCCCAACCCTCTCATTTGGCACTAGTTTCAGCCCGAATTGTGCAAGTCACCTAAGGTCACGAATCGTCCCGAACGTGTAGCCCAAATTGTGAAAATTTCAAACCGCTACTGCTTGCTTGTATGAGTAGGTAGCCATCTGAAACTTGGCATATATAAAGGTCATTAACATGTCTACATGCATGCACAATCTTATGTCAACTGATTGCATAACTTGCGAACTATAGGCCATCGAAATTTTTGTAAACAAAAGTTTGTGCGACTTTAGCTCCCAAACGGAATAAAAGCTAAAGCTGAAATAGCCTTCATTCTATTTCACTTATTTGTGTCTACACATGTATATGTTTTGCAGAGACTCAAAGCTCTTGAGAATGGAGAAAATGAGGTGTCAATTTGGCATTGGACCCTATGGGAAAATGCATTAAACGCCTACTGCTCCGACGTTCAGCGACCGATAACATCCATCTTTACACTGTAAACGGTAATTACATAGGTACATGCCTGGGGCAAATAACAGCGCAAATAATTGTCCATGTGTAGAGTAATAAAGGAGCAAACTTTTATATATGGGCCTGCAGTGGAAGTTATTCTTAAAAGGTGACTTTCACGAATCGTTCTGAAACTGTGCTAAATTACAGATAATTCCCATATATTTCTTGGGAGAAAATGCCCTGAAATTCTCCTTTCTCCGTTGTCGAGATATTCGAGGGCAAAGTCGTGCAGTTTTCGACTTCCAGGGGCTATAACTCGAAAACTAGAGAACGAGAATTTTTGGCACATATGGTCAATTGAATGTTTATCCCAACCCTCTCATTTGGCACTAGTTTCAGCCCGAATTGTGCAAGTCACCTAAGGTCACGAATCGTCCCGAACGTGTAGCCCAAATTGTGAAAATTTCAAACCGCTACTGCTTGCTTGTATGAGTAGGTAGCCATCTGAAACTTGGCATATATAAAGGTCATTAACATGTCTACATGCATGCACAATCTTATGTCAACTGATTGCATAACTTGCGAACTATAGGCCATCGAAATTTTTGTAAACAAAAGTTTGTGCGACTTTAGCTCCCAAACGGAATAAAAGCTAAAGCTGAAATAGCCTTCATTCTATTTCACTTATTTGTGTCTACACATGTATATGTTTTGCAGAGACTCAAAGCTCTTGAGAATGGAGAAAATGAGGTGTCAATTTTGCATTGGACCCTATGGGAAAATGCATTAAACGCCTACTGCTCCGACGTTCAGCGACCGATAACATCCATCTTTACACTGTAAACGGTAATTACATAGGTACATGCCTGGGGCAAATAACAGCGCAAATAATTGTCCATGTGCAGAGTAATAAAGGAGCAAACTTTTATATATGGGCCTGCAGTGGAAGTTATTCTTAAAAGGTGACTTTCACGAATCGTTCTGAAACTGTGCTAAATTACAGATAATTCCCATATATTTCTTGGGAGAAAATGCCCTGAAATTCTCCTTTCTCCGTTGTCGAGATATTCGAGGGCAAAGTCGTGCAGTTTTCGACTTCCAGGGGCTATAACTCGAAAACTAGAGAACGAGAATTTTTGGCACATATGGTCAATTGAATGTTTATCCCAACCCTCTCATTTGGCACTAGTTTCAGAACGAATAGTGCAAGTCACCTAAGGTCACGAATCGTCCCGAACGTGTAGCCCAAATTGTGAAAATTTCAAACCGCTACTGCTTGCTTGTATGAGTAGTTAGCCATCTGAAACTTGGCATATATAAAGGTCATTAACATGTCTACATGCATGCACAATCTTATGTCAACTGATTGCATAACTTGCGAACTATAGGCCATCGAAATTTTTGTAAACAAAAGTTTGTGCGACTTTAGCTCCCAAACGGAATAAAAGCTAAAGCTGAAATAGCCTTCATTCTATTTCACTTATTTGTGTCTACACATGTATATGTTTTGCAGAGACTCAAAGCTCTTGAGAATGGAGAAAATGAGGTGTCAATTTTGCATTGGACCCTATGGGAAAATGCATTAAACGCCTACTGCTCCGACGTTCAGCGACCGATAACATCCATCTTTACACTGTAAACGGTAATTACATAGGTACATGCCTGGGGCAAATAACAGCGCAAATAATTGTCCATGTGCAGAGTAATAAAGGAGCAAACTTTTATATATGGGCCTGCAGTGGAAGTTATTCTTAAAAGGTGACTTTCACGAATCGTTCTGAAACTGTGCTAAATTACAGATAATTCCCATATATTTCTTGGGAGAAAATGCCCTGAAATTCTCCTTTCTCCGTTGTCGAGATATTCGAGGGCAAAGTCGTGCAGTTTTCGACTTCCAGGGGCTAAAACTCGAAAACTAGAGAACGAGAATTTTTGGCACATATGGTCAATTGAATGTTTATCCCAACCCTCTCATTTGGCACTAGTTTCAGAACGAATAGTGCAAGTCACCTAAGGTCACGAATCGTCCCGAACGTGTAGCCCAAATTGTGAAAATTTCAAACCGCTACTGCTTGCTTGTATGAGTAGGTAGCCATCTGAAACTTGGCATATATAAAGGTCATTAACATGTCTACATGCATGCACAATCTTATGTCAACTGATTGCATAACTTGCGAACTATAGGCCATCGAAATTTTTGTAAACAAAAGTTTGTGCGACTTTAGCTCCCAAACGGAATAAAAGCTAAAGCTGAAATAGCCTTCATTCTATTTCACTTATTTGTGTCTACACATGTATATGTTTTGCAGAGACTCAAAGCTCTTGAGAATGGAGAAAATGAGGTGTCAATTTTGCATTGGACCCTATGGGAAAATGCATTAAACGCCTACTGCTCCGACGTTCAGCGACCGATAACATCCATCTTTACACTGTAAACGGTAATTACATAGGTACATGCCTGGGGCAAATAACAGCGCAAATAATTGTCCATGTGCAGAGTAATAAAGGAGCAAACTTTTATATATGGGCCTGCAGTGGAAGTTATTCTTAAAAGGTGACTTTCACGAATCGTTCTGAAACTGTGCTAAATTACAGATAATTCCCATATATTTCTTGGGAGAAAATGCCCTGAAATTCTCCTTTCTCCGTTGTCGAGATATTCGAGGGCAAAGTCGTGCAGTTTTCGACTTCCAGGGGCTAAAACTCGAAAACTAGAGAACGAGAATTTTTGGCACATATGGTCAATTGAATGTTTATCCCAACCCTCTCATTTGGCACTAGTTTCAGCCCGAATTGTGCAAGTCACCTAAGGTCACGAATCGTCCCGAACGTGTAGCCCAAATTGTGAAAATTTCAAACCGCTACTGCTTGCTTGTATGAGTAGGTAGCCATCTGAAACTTGGCATATATAAAGGTCATTAACATGTCTACATGCATGCACAATCTTATGTCAACTGATTGCATAACTTGCGAACTATAGGCCATCGAAATTTTTGTAAACAAAAGTTTGTGCGACTTTAGCTCCCAAACGGAATAAAAGCTAAAGCTGAAATAGCCTTCATTCTATTTCACTTATTTGTGTCTACACATGTATATGTTTTGCAGAGACTCAAAGCTCTTGAGAATGGAGAAAATGAGGTGTCAATTTTGCATTGGACCCTATGGGAAAATGCATTAAACGCCTACTGCTCCGACGTTCAGCGACCGATAACATCCATCTTTACACTGTAAACGGTAATTACATAGGTACATGCCTGGGGCAAATAACAGCGCAAATAATTGTCCATGTGCAGAGTAATAAAGGAGCAAACTTTTATATATGGGCCTGCAGTGGAAGTTATTCTTAAAAGGTGACTTTCACGAATCGTTCTGAAACTGTGCTAAATTACAGATAATTCCCATATATTTCTTGGGAGAAAATGCCCTGAAATTCTCCTTTCTCCGTTGTCGAGATATTCGAGGGCAAAGTCGTGCAGTTTTCGACTTCCAGGGGCTATAACTCGAAAACTAGAGAACGAGAATTTTTGGCACATATGGTCAATTGAATGTTTATCCCAACCCTCTCATTTGGCACTAGTTTCAGCCCGAATTGTGCAAGTCACCTAAGGTCACGAATCGTCCCGAACGTGTAGCCCAAATTGTGAAAATTTCAAACCGCTACTGCTTGCTTGTATGAGTAGGTAGCCATCTGAAACTTGGCATATATAAAGGTCATTAACATGTCTACATGCATGCACAATCTTATGTCAACTGATTGCATAACTTGCGAACTATAGGCCATCGAAATTTTTGTAAACAAAAGTTTGTGCGACTTTAGCTCCCAAACGGAATAAAAGCTAAAGCTGAAATAGCCTTCATTCTATTTCACTTATTTGTGTCTACACATGTATATGTTTTGCAGAGACTCAAAGCTCTTGAGAATGGAGAAAATGAGGTGTCAATTTTGCATTGGACCCTATGGGAAAATGCATTAAACGCCTACTGCTCCGACGTTCAGCGACCGATAACATCCATCTTTACACTGTAAACGGTAATTACATAGGTACATGCCTGGGGCAAATAACAGCGCAAATAATTGTCCATGTGCAGAGTAATAAAGGAGCAAACTTTTATATATGGGCCTGCAGTGGAAGTTATTCTTAAAAGGTGACTTTCACGAATCGTTCTGAAACTGTGCTAAATTACAGATAATTCCCATATATTTCTTGGGAGAAAATGCCCTGAAATTCTCCTTTCTCCGTTGTCGAGATATTCGAGGGCAAAGTCGTGCAGTTTTCGACTTCCAGGGGCTATAACTCGAAAACTAGAGAACGAGAATTTTTGGCACATATGGTCAATTGAATGTTTATCCCAACCCTCTCATTTGGCACTAGTTTCAGCCCGAATTGTGCAAGTCACCTAAGGTCACGAATTCTCCCGAACGTGTAGCCCAAATTGTGAAAATTTCAAACCGCTACTGCTTGCTTGTATGAGTAGGTAGCCATCTGAAACTTGGCATATATAAAGGTCATTAACATGTCTACATGCATGCACAATCTTATGTCAACTGATTGCATAACTTGCGAACTATAGGCCATCGAAATTTTTGTAAACAAAAGTTTGTGCGACTTTAGCTCCCAAACGGAATAAAAGCTAAAGCTGAAATAGCCTTCATTCTATTTCACTTATTTGTGTCTACACATGTATATGTTTTGCAGAGACTCAAAGCTCTTGAGAATGGAGAAAATGAGGTGTCAATTTTGCATTGGACCCTATGGGAAAATGCATTAAACGCCTACTGCTCCGACGTTCAGCGACCGATAACATCCATCTTTACACTGTAAACGGTAATTACATAGGTACATGCCTGGGGCAAATAACAGCGCAAATAATTGTCCATGTGCAGAGTAATAAAGGAGCAAACTTTTATATATGGGCCTGCAGTGGAAGTTATTCTTAAAAGGTGACTTTCACGAATCGTTCTGAAACTGTGCTAAATTACAGATAATTCCCATATATTTCTTGGGAGAAAATGCCCTGAAATTCTCCTTTCTCCGTTGTCGAGATATTCGAGGGCAAAGTCGTGCAGTTTTCGACTTCCAGGGGCTATAACTCGAAAACTAGAGAACGAGAATTTTTGGCACATATGGTCAATTGAATGTTTATCCCAACCCTCTCATTTGGCACTAGTTTCAGAACGAATAGTGCAAGTCACCTAAGGTCACGAATCGTCCCGAACGTGTAGCCCAAATTGTGAAAATTTCAAACCGCTACTGCTTGCTTGTATGAGTAGTTAGCCATCTGAAACTTGGCATATATAAAGGTCATTAACATGTCTACATGCATGCACAATCTTATGTCAACTGATTGCATAACTTGCGAACTATAGGCCATCGAAATTTTTGTAAACAAAAGTTTGTGCGACTTTAGCTCCCAAACGGAATAAAAGCTAAAGCTGAAATAGCCTTCATTCTATTTCACTTATTTGTGTCTACACATGTATATGTTTTGCAGAGACTCAAAGCTCTTGAGAATGGAGAAAATGAGGTGTCAATTTTGCATTGGACCCTATGGGAAAATGCATTAAACGCCTACTGCTCCGACGTTCAGCGACCGATAACATCCATCTTTACACTGTAAACGGTAATTACATAGGTACATGCCTGGGGCAAATAACAGCGCAAATAATTGTCCATGTGCAGAGTAATAAAGGAGCAAACTTTTATATATGGGCCTGCAGTGGAAGTTATTCTTAAAAGGTGACTTTCACGAATCGTTCTGAAACTGTGCTAAATTACAGATAATTCCCATATATTTCTTGGGAGAAAATGCCCTGAAATTCTCCTTTCTCCGTTGTCGAGATATTCGAGGGCAAAGTCGTGCAGTTTTCGACTTCCAGGGGCTAAAACTCGAAAACTAGAGAACGAGAATTTTTGGCACATATGGTCAATTGAATGTTTATCCCAACCCTCTCATTTGGCACTAGTTTCAGCCCGAATTGTGCAAGTCACCTAAGGTCACGAATCGTCCCGAACGTGTAGCCCAAATTGTGAAAATTTCAAACCGCTACTGCTTGCTTGTATGAGTAGGTAGCCATCTGAAACTTGGCATATATAAAGGTCATTAACATGTCTACATGCATGCACAATCTTATGTCAACTGATTGCATAACTTGCGAACTATAGGCCATCGAAATTTTTGTAAACAAAAGTTTGTGCGACTTTAGCTCCCAAACGGAATAAAAGCTAAAGCTGAAATAGCCTTCATTCTATTTCACTTATTTGTGTCTACACATGTATATGTTTTGCAGAGACTCAAAGCTCTTGAGAATGGAGAAAATGAGGTGTCAATTTTGCATTGGACCCTATGGGAAAATGCATTAAACGCCTACTGCTCCGACGTTCAGCGACCGATAACATCCATCTTTACACTGTAAACGGTAATTACATAGGTACATGCCTGGGGCAAATAACAGCGCAAATAATTGTCCATGTGCAGAGTAATAAAGGAGCAAACTTTTATATATGGGCCTGCAGTGGAAGTTATTCTTAAAAGGTGACTTTCACGAATCGTTCTGAAACTGTGCTAAATTACAGATAATTCCCATATATTTCTTGGGAGAAAATGCCCTGAAATTCTCCTTTCTCCGTTGTCGAGATATTCGAGGGCAAAGTCGTGCAGTTTTCGACTTCCAGGGGCTAAAACTCGAAAACTAGAGAACGAGAATTTTTGGCACATATGGTCAATTGAATGTTTATCCCAACCCTCTCATTTGGCACTAGTTTCAGCCCGAATTGTGCAAGTCACCTAAGGTCACGAATCGTCCCGAACGTGTAGCCCAAATTGTGAAAATTTCAAACCGCTACTGCTTGCTTGTATGAGTAGGTAGCCATCTGAAACTTGGCATATATAAAGGTCATTAACATGTCTACATGCATGCACAATCTTATGTCAACTGATTGCATAACTTGCGAACTATAGGCCATCGAAATTTTTGTAAACAAAAGTTTGTGCGACTTTAGCTCCCAAACGGAATAAAAGCTAAAGCTGAAATAGCCTTCATTCTATTTCACTTATTTGTGTCTACACATGTATATGTTTTGCAGAGACTCAAAGCTCTTGAGAATGGAGAAAATGAGGTGTCAATTTTGCATTGGACCCTATGGGAAAATGCATTAAACGCCTACTGCTCCGACGTTCAGCGACCGATAACATCCATCTTTACACTGTAAACGGTAATTACATAGGTACATGCCTGGGGCAAATAACAGCGCAAATAATTGTCCATGTGCAGAGTAATAAAGGAGCAAACTTTTATATATGGGCCTGCAGTGGAAGTTATTCTTAAAAGGTGACTTTCACGAATCGTTCTGAAACTGTGCTAAATTACAGATAATTCCCATATATTTCTTGGGAGAAAATACCCTGAAATTCTCCTTTCTCCGTTGTCGAGATATTCGAGGGCAAAGTCGTGCAGTTTTCGACTTCCAGGGGCTATAACTCGAAAACTAGAGAACGAGAATTTTTGGCACATATGGTCAATTGAATGTTTATCCCAACCCTCTCATTTGGCACTAGTTTCAGCCCGAATTGTGCAAGTCACCTAAGGTCACGAATCGTCCCGAACGTGTAGCCCAAATTGTGAAAATTTCAAACCGCTACTGCTTGCTTGTATGAGTAGGTAGCCATCTGAAACTTGGCATATATAAAGGTCATTAACATGTCTACATGCATGCACAATCTTATGTCAACTGATTGCATAACTTGCGAACTATAGGCCATCGAAATTTTTGTAAACAAAAGTTTGTGCGACTTTAGCTCCCAAACGGAATAAAAGCTAAAGCTGAAATAGCCTTCATTCTATTTCACTTATTTGTGTCTACACATGTATATGTTTTGCAGAGACTCAAAGCTCTTGAGAATGGAGAAAATGAGGTGTCAATTTTGCATTGGACCCTATGGGAAAATGCATTAAACGCCTACTGCTCCGACGTTCAGCGACCGATAACATCCATCTTTACACTGTAAACGGTAATTACATAGGTACATGCCTGGGGCAAATAACAGCGCAAATAATTGTCCATGTGCAGAGTAATAAAGGAGCAAACTTTTATATATGGGCCTGCAGTGGAAGTTATTCTTAAAAGGTGACTTTCACGAATCGTTCTGAAACTGTGCTAAATTACAGATAATTCCCATATATTTCTTGGGAGAAAATGCCCTGAAATTCTCCTTTCTCCGTTGTCGAGATATTCGAGGGCAAAGTCGTGCAGTTTTCGACTTCCAGAGGCTATAACTCGAAAACTAGAGAACGAGAATTTTTGGCACATATGGTCAATTGAATGTTTATCCCAACCCTCTCATTTGGCACTAGTTTCAGCCCGAATTGTGCAAGTCACCTAAGGTCACGAATCGTCCCGAACGTGTAGCCCAAATTGTGAAAATTTCAAACCGCTACTGCTTGCTTGTATGAGTAGGTAGTCATCTGAAACTTGGCATATATAAAGGTCATTAACATGTCTACATGCATGCACAATCTTATGTCAACTGATTGCATAACTTGCGAACTATAGGCCATCGAAATTTTTGTAAACAAAAGTTTGTGCGACTTTAGCTCCCAAACGGAATAAAAGCTAAAGCTGAAATAGCCTTCATTCTATTTCACTTATTTGTGTCTACACATGTATATGTTTTGCAGAGACTCAAAGCTCTTGAGAATGGAGAAAATGAGGTGTCAATTTTGCATTGGACCCTATGGGAAAATGCATTAAACGCCTACTGCTCCGACGTTCAGCGACCGATAACATCCATCTTTACACTGTAAACGGTAATTACATAGGTACATGCCTGGGGCAAATAACAGCGCAAATAATTGTCCATGTGCAGAGTAATAAAGGAGCAAACTTTTATATATGGGCCTGCAGTGGAAGTTATTCTTAAAAGGTGACTTTCACGAATCGTTCTGAAACTGTGCTAAATTACAGATAATTCCCATATATTTCTTGGGAGAAAATGCCCTGAAATTCTCCTTTCTCCGTTGTCGAGATATTCGAGGGCAAAGTCGTGCAGTTTTCGACTTCCAGGGGCTATAACTCGAAAACTAGAGAACGAGAATTTTTGGCACATATGGTCAATTGAATGTTTATCCCAACCCTCTCATTTGGCACTAGTTTCAGCCCGAATTGTGCAAGTCACCTAAGGTCACGAATCGTCCCGAACGTGTAGCCCAAATTGTGAAAATTTCAAACCGCTACTGCTTGCTTGTATGAGTAGGTAGCCATCTGAAACTTGGCATATATAAAGGTCATTAACATGTCTACATGCATGCACAATCTTATGTCAACTGATTGCATAACTTGCGAACTATAGGCCATCGAAATTTTTGTAAACAAAAGTTTGTGCGACTTTAGCTCCCAAACGGAATAAAAGCTAAAGCTGAAATAGCCTTCATTCTATTTCACTTATTTGTGTCTACACATGTATATGTTTTGCAGAGACTCAAAGCTCTTGAGAATGGAGAAAATGAGGTGTCAATTTTGCATTGGACCCTATGGGAAAATGCATTAAACGCCTACTGCTCCGACGTTCAGCGACCGATAACATCCATCTTTACACTGTAAACGGTAATTACATAGGTACATGCCTGGGGCAAATAACAGCGCAAATAATTGTCCATGTGCAGAGTAATAAAGGAGCAAACTTTTATATATGGGCCTGCAGTGGAAGTTATTCTTAAAAGGTGACTTTCACGAATCGTTCTGAAACTGTGCTAAATTACAGATAATTCCCATATATTTCTTGGGAGAAAATGCCCTGAAATTCTCCTTTCTCCGTTGTCGAGATATTCGAGGGCAAAGTCGTGCAGTTTTCGACTTCCAGGGGCTATAACTCGAAAACTAGAGAACGAGAATTTTTGGCACATATGGTCAATTGAATGTTTATCCCAACCCTCTCATTTGGCACTAGTTTCAGCCCGAATTGTGCAAGTCACCTAAGGTCACGAATCGTCCCGAACGTGTAGCCCAAATTGTGAAAATTTCAAACCGCTACTGCTTGCTTGTATGAGTAGGTAGCCATCTGAAACTTGGCATATATAAAGGTCATTAACATGTCTACATGCATGCACAATCTTATGTCAACTGATTGCATAACTTGCGAACTATAGGCCATCGAAATTTTTGTAAACAAAAGTTTGTGCGACTTTAGCTCCCAAACGGAATAAAAGCTAAAGCTGAAATAGCCTTCATTCTATTTCACTTATTTGTGTCTACACATGTATATGTTTTGCAGAGACTCAAAGCTCTTGAGAATGGAGAAAATGAGGTGTCAATTTGGCATTGGACCCTATGGGAAAATGCATTAAACGCCTACTGCTCCGACGTTCAGCGACCGATAACATCCATCTTTACACTGTAAACGGTAATTACATAGGTACATGCCTGGGGCAAATAACAGCGCAAATAATTGTCCATGTGCAGAGTAATAAAGGAGCAAACTTTTATATATGGGCCTGCAGTGGAAGTTATTCTTAAAAGGTGACTTTCACGAATCGTTCTGAAACTGTGCTAAATTACAGATAATTCCCATATATTTCTTGGGAGAAAATGCCCTGAAATTCTCCTTTCTCCATTGTCGAGATATTCGAGGGCAAAGTCGTGCAGTTTTCGACTTCCAGGGGCTATAACTCGAAAACTAGAGAACGAGAATTTTTGGCACATATGGTCAATTGAATGTTTATCCCAACCCTCTCATTTGGCACTAGTTTCAGCCCGAATTGTGCAAGTCACCTAAGGTCACGAATCGTCCCGAACGTGTAGCCCAAATTGTGAAAATTTCAAACCGCTACTGCTTGCTTGTATGAGTAGGTAGCCATCTGAAACTTGGCATATATAAAGGTCATTAACATGTCTACATGCATGCACAATCTTATGTCAACTGATTGCATAACTTGCGAACTATAGGCCATCGAAATTTTTGTAAACAAAAGTTTGTGCGACTTTAGCTCCCAAACGGAATAAAAGCTAAAGCTGAAATAGCCTTCATTCTATTTCACTTATTTGTGTCTACACATGTATATGTTTTGCAGAGACTCAAAGCTCTTGAGAATGGAGAAAATGAGGTGTCAATTTTGCATTGGACCCTATGGGAAAATGCATTAAACGCCTACTGCTCCGACGTTCAGCGACCGATAACATCCATCTTTACACTGTAAACGGTAATTACATAGGTACATGCCTGGGGCAAATAACAGCGCAAATAATTGTCCATGTGCAGAGTAATAAAGGAGCAAACTTTTATATATGGACCTGCAGTGGAAGTTATTCTTAAAAGGTGACTTTCACGAATCGTTCTGAAACTGTGCTAAATTACAGATAATTCCCATATATTTCTTGGGAGAAAATGCCCTGAAATTCTCCTTTCTCCGTTGTCGAGATATTCGAGGGCAAAGTCGTGCAGTTTTCGACTTCCAGGGGCTATAACTCGAAAACTAGAGAACGAGAATTTTTGGCACATATGGTCAATTGAATGTTTATCCCAACCCTCTCATTTGGCACTAGTTTCAGCCCGAATTGTGCAAGTCACCTAAGGTCACGAATCGTCCCGAACGTGTAGCCCAAATTGTGAAAATTTCAAACCGCTACTGCTTGCTTGTATGAGTAGGTAGTCATCTGAAACTTGGCATATATAAAGGTCATTAACATGTCTACATGCATGCACAATCTTATGTCAACTGATTGCATAACTTGCGAACTATAGGCCATCGAAATTTTTGTAAACAAAAGTTTGTGCGACTTTAGCTCCCAAACGGAATAAAAGCTAAAGCTGAAATAGCCTTCATTCTATTTCACTTATTTGTGTCTACACATGTATATGTTTTGCAGAGACTCAAAGCTCTTGAGAATGGAGAAAATGAGGTGTCAATTTTGCATTGGACCCTATGGGAAAATGCATTAAACGCCTACTGCTCCGACGTTCAGCGACCGATAACATCCATCTTTACACTGTAAACGGTAATTACATAGGTACATGCCTGGGGCAAATAACAGCGCAAATAATTGTCCATGTGCAGAGTAATAAAGGAGCAAACTTTTATATATGGGCCTGCAGTGGAAGTTATTCTTAAAAGGTGACTTTCACGAATCGTTCTGAAACTGTGCTAAATTACAGATAATTCCCATATATTTCTTGGGAGAAAATGCCCTGAAATTCTCCTTTCTCCGTTGTCGAGATATTCGAGGGCAAAGTCGTGCAGTTTTCGACTTCCAGGGGCTATAACTCGAAAACTAGAGAACGAGAATTTTTGGCACATATGGTCAATTGAATGTTTATCCCAACCCTCTCATTTGGCACTAGTTTCAGCCCGAATTGTGCAAGTCACCTAAGGTCACGAATCGTCCCGAACGTGTAGCCCAAATTGTGAAAATTTCAAACCGCTACTGCTTGCTTGTATGAGTAGGTAGCCATCTGAAACTTGGCATATATAAAGGTCATTAACATGTCTACATGCATGCACAATCTTATGTCAACTGATTGCATAACTTGCGAACTATAGGCCATCGAAATTTTTGTAAACAAAAGTTTGTGCGACTTTAGCTCCCAAACGGAATAAAAGCTAAAGCTGAAATAGCCTTCATTCTATTTCACTTATTTGTGTCTACACATGTATATGTTTTGCAGAGACTCAAAGCTCTTGAGAATGGAGAAAATGAGGTGTCAATTTTGCATTGGACCCTATGGGAAAATGCATTAAACGCCTACTGCTCCGACGTTCAGCGACCGATAACATCCATCTTTACACTGTAAACGGTAATTACATAGGTACATGCCTGGGGCAAATAACAGCGCAAATAATTGTCCATGTGCAGAGTAATAAAGGAGCAAACTTTTATATATGGGCCTGCAGTGGAAGTTATTCTTAAAAGGTGACTTTCACGAATCGTTCTGAAACTGTGCTAAATTACAGATAATTCCCATATATTTCTTGGGAGAAAATGCCCTGAAATTCTCCTTTCTCCGTTGTCGAGATATTCGAGGGCAAAGTCGTGCAGTTTTCGACTTCCAGGGGCTATAACTCGAAAACTAGAGAACGAGAATTTTTGGCACATATGGTCAATTGAATGTTTATCCCAACCCTCTCATTTGGCACTAGTTTCAGAACGAATAGTGCAAGTCACCTAAGGTCACGAATCGTCCCGAACGTGTAGCCCAAATTGTGAAAATTTCAAACCGCTACTGCTTGCTTGTATGAGTAGGTAGCCATCTGAAACTTGGCATATATAAAGGTCATTAACATGTCTACATGCATGCACAATCTTATGTCAACTGATTGCATAACTTGCGAACTATAGGCCATCGAAATTTTTGTAAACAAAAGTTTGTGCGACTTTAGCTCCCAAACGGAATAAAAGCTAAAGCTGAAATAGCCTTCATTCTATTTCACTTATTTGTGTCTACACATGTATATGTTTTGCAGAGACTCAAAGCTCTTGAGAATGGAGAAAATGAGGTGTCAATTTTGCATTGGACCCTATGGGAAAATGCATTAAACGCCTACTGCTCCGACGTTCAGCGACCGATAACATCCATCTTTACACTGTAAACGGTAATTACATAGGTACATGCCTGGGGCAAATAACAGCGCAAATAATTGTCCATGTGCAGAGTAATAAAGGAGCAAACTTTTATATATGGGCCTGCAGTGGAAGTTATTCTTAAAAGGTGACTTTCACGAATCGTTCTGAAACTGTGCTAAATTACAGATAATTCCCATATATTTCTTGGGAGAAAATGCCCTGAAATTCTCCTTTCTCCGTTGTCGAGATATTCGAGGGCAAAGTCGTGCAGTTTTCGACTTCCAGGGGCTATAACTCGAAAACTAGAGAACGAGAATTTTTGGCACATATGGTCAATTGAATGTTTATCCCAACCCTCTCATTTGGCACTAGTTTCAGCCCGAATTGTGCAAGTCACCTAAGGTCACGAATCGTCCCGAACGTGTAGCCCAAATTGTGAAAATTTCAAACCGCTACTGCTTGCTTGTATGAGTAGGTAGTCATCTGAAACTTGGCATATATAAAGGTCATTAACATGTCTACATGCATGCACAATCTTATGTCAACTGATTGCATAACTTGCGAACTATAGGCCATCGAAATTTTTGTAAACAAAAGTTTGTGCGACTTTAGCTCCCAAACGGAATAAAAGCTAAAGCTGAAATTGCCTTCATTCTATTTCACTTATTTGTGTCTACACATGTATATGTTTTGCAGAGACTCAAAGCTCTTGAGAATGGAGAAAATGAGGTGTCAATTTTGCATTGGACCCTATGGGAAAATGCATTAAACGCCTACTGCTCCGACGTTCAGCGACCGATAACATCCATCTTTACACTGTAAACGGTAATTACATAGGTACATGCCTGGGGCAAATAACAGCGCAAATAATTGTCCATGTGCAGAGTAATAAAGGAGCAAACTTTTATATATGGGCCTGCAGTGGAAGTTATTCTTAAAAGGTGACTTTCACGAATCGTTCTGAAACTGTGCTAAATTACAGATAATTCCCATATATTTCTTGGGAGAAAATGCCCTGAAATTCTCCTTTCTCCGTTGTCGAGATATTCGAGGGCAAAGTCGTGCAGTTTTCGACTTCCAGGGGCTATAACTCGAAAACTAGAGAACGAGAATTTTTGGCACATATGGTCAATTGAATGTTTATCCCAACCCTCTTATTTGGCACTAGTTTCAGCCCGAATTGTGCAAGTCACCTAAGGTCACGAATCGTCCCGAACGTGTAGCCCAAATTGTGAAAATTTCAAACCGCTACTGCTTGCTTGTATGAGTAGGTAGCCATCTGAAACTTGGCATATATAAAGGTCATTAACATGTCTACATGCATGCACAATCTTATGTCAACTGATTGCATAACTTGCGAACTATAGGCCATCGAAATTTTTGTGAACAAAAGTTTGTGCGACTTTAGCTCCCAAACGGAATAAAAGCTAAAGCTGAAATAGCCTTCATTCTATTTCACTTATTTGTGTCTACACATGTATATGTTTTGCAGAGACTCAAAGCTCTTGAGAATGGAGAAAATGAGGTGTCAATTTTGCATTGGACCCTATGGGAAAATGCATTAAACGCCTACTGCTCCGACGTTCAGCGACCGATAACATCCATCTTTACACTGTAAACGGTAATTACATAGGTACATGCCTGGGGCAAATAACAGCGCAAATAATTGTCCATGTGCAGAGTAATAAAGGAGCAAACTTTTATATATGGGCCTGCAGTGGAAGTAATTCTTAAAAGGTGACTTTCACGAATCGTTCTGAAACTGTGCTAAATTACAGATAATTCCCATATATTTCTTGGGAGAAAATGCCCTGAAATTCTCCTTTCTCCGTTGTCGAGATATTCGAGGGCAAAGTCGTGCAGTTTTCGACTTCCAGGGGCTATAACTCGAAAACTAGAGAACGAGAATTTTTGGCACATATGGTCAATTGAATGTTTATCCCAACCCTCTGATTTGGCACTAGTTTCAGCCCGAATTGTGCAAGTTACCTAAGGTCACGAATCGTCCCGAACGTGTAGCCCAAATTGTGAAAATTTCAAACCGCTACTGCTTGCTTGTATGAGTAGGTAGCCATCTGAAACTTGGCATATATAAAGGTCATTAACATGTCTACATGCATGCACAATCTTATGTCAACTGATTGCATAACTTGCGAACTATAGGCCATCGAAATTTTTGTAAACAAAAGTATGTGCGACTTTAGCTCCCAAACGGAATAAAAGCTAAAGCTGAAATAGCCTTCATTCTATTTCACTTATTTGTGTCTACACATGTATATGTTTTGCAGAGACTCAAAGCTCTTGAGAATGGAGAAAATGAGGTGTCAATTTTGCATTGGACCCTATGGGAAAATGCATTAAACGCCTACTGCTCCGACGTTCAGCGACCGATAACATCCATCTTTACACTGTAAACGGTAATTACATAGGTACATGCCTGGGGCAAATAACAGCGCAAATAATTGTCCATGTGCAGAGTAATAAAGGAGCAAACTTTTATATATGGGCCTGCAGTGGAAGTTATTCTTAAAAGGTGACTTTCACGAATCGTTCTGAAACTGTGCTAAATTACAGATAATTCCCATATATTTCTTGGGAGAAAATGCCCTGAAATTCTCCTTTCTCCGTTGTCGAGATATTCGAGGGCAAAGTCGTGCAGTTTTCGACTTCCAGGGGCTATAACTCGAAAACTAGAGAACGAGAATTTTTGGCACATATGGTCAATTGAATGTTTATCCCAACCCTCTGATTTGGCACTAGTTTCAGCCCGAATTGTGCAAGTCACCTAAGGTCACGAATCGTCCCGAACGTGTAGCCCAAATTGTGAAAATTTCAAACCGCTACTGCTTGCTTGTATGAGTAGGTAGCCATCTGAAACTTGGCATATATAAAGGTCATTAACATGTCTACATGCATGCACAATCTTATGTCAACTGATTGCATAACTTGCGAACTATAGGCCATCGAAATTTTTGTAAACAAAAGTTTGTGCGACTTTAGCTCCCAAACGGAAAAAAAGCTAAAGCTGAAATAGCCTTCATTCTATTTCACTTATTTGTGTCTACACATGTATATGTTTTGCAGAGACTCAAAGCTCTTGAGAATGGAGAAAATGAGGTGTCAATTTTGCATTGGACCCTATGGGAAAATGCATTAAACGCCTACTGCTCCGACGTTCAGCGACCGATAACATCCATCTTTACACTGTAAACGGTAATTACATAGGTACATGCCTGGGGCAAATAACAGCGCAAATAATTGTCCATGTGCAGAGTAATAAAGGAGCAAACTTTTATATATGGGCCTGCAGTGGAAGTTATTCTTAAAAGGTGACTTTCACGAATCGTTCTGAAACTGTGCTAAATTACAGATAATTCCCATATATTTCTTGGGAGAAAATGCCCTGAAATTCTCCTTTCTCCGTTGTCGAGATATTCGAGGGCAAAGTCGTGCAGTTTTCGACTTCCAGGGGCTATAACTCGAAAACTAGAGAACGAGAATTTTTGGCACATATGGTCAATTGAATGTTTATCCCAACCCTCTCATTTGGCACTAGTTTCAGCCCGAATTGTGCAAGTCACCTAAGGTCACGAATCGTCCCGAACGTGTAGCCCAAATTGTGAAAATTTCAAACCGCTACTGCTTGCTTGTATGAGTAGGTAGCCATCTGAAACTTGGCATATATAAAGGTCATTAACATGTCTACATGCATGCACAATCTTATGTCAACTGATTGCATAACTTGCGAACTATAGGCCATCGAAATTTTTGTAAACAAAAGTATGTGCGACTTTAGCTCCCAAACGGAATAAAAGCTAAAGCTGAAATAGCCTTCATTCTATTTCACTTATTTGTGTCTACACATGTATATGTTTTGCAGAGACTCAAAGCTCTTGAGAATGGAGAAAATGAGGTGTCAATTTGGCATTGGACCCTATGGGAAAATGCATTAAACGCCTACTGCTCCGACGTTCAGCGACCGATAACATCCATCTTTACACTGTAAACGGTAATTACATAGGTACATGCCTGGGGCAAATAACAGCGCAAATAATTGTCCATGTGCAGAGTAATAAAGGAGCAAACTTTTATATATGGGCCTGCAGTGGAAGTTATTCTTAAAAGGTGACTTTCACGAATCGTTCTGAAACTGTGCTAAATTACAGATAATTCCCATATATTTCTTGGGAGAAAATGCCCTGAAATTCTCCTTTCTCCGTTGTCGAGATATTCGAGGGCCAAGTCGTGCAGTTTTCGACTTCCAGGGGCTATAACTCGAAAACTAGAGAACGAGAATTTTTGGCACATATGGTCAATTGAATGTTTATCCCAACCCTCTCATTTGGCACTAGTTTCAGCCCGAATTGTGCAAGTCACCTAAGGTCACGAATCGTCCCGAACGTGTAGCCCAAATTGTGAAAATTTCAAACCGCTACTGCTTGCTTGTATGAGTAGGTAGCCATCTGAAACTTGGCATATATAAAGGTCATTAACATGTCTACATGCATGCACAATCTTATGTCAACTGATTGCATAACTTGCGAACTATAGGCCATCGAAATTTTTGTAAACAAAAGTTTGTGCGACTTTAGCTCCCAAACGGAATAAAAGCTAAAGCTGAAATAGCCTTCATTCTATTTCACTTATTTGTGTCTACACATGTATATGTTTTGCAGAGACTCAAAGCTCTTGAGAATGGAGAAAATGAGGTGTCAATTTTGCATTGGACCCTATGGGAAAATGCATTAAACGCCTACTGCTCCGACGTTCAGCGACCGATAACATCCATCTTTACACTGTAAACGGTAATTACATAGGTACATGCCTGGGGCAAATAACAGCGCAAATAATTGTCCATGTGCAGAGTAATAAAGGAGCAAACTTTTATATATGGGCCTGCAGTGGAAGTTATTCTTAAAAGGTGACTTTCACGAATCGTTCTGAAACTGTGCTAAATTACAGATAATTCCCATATATTTCTTGGGAGAAAATGCCCTGAAATTCTCCTTTCTCCGTTGTCGAGATATTCGAGGGCAAAGTCGTGCAGTTTTCGACTTCCAGGGGCTATAACTCGAAAACTAGAGAACGAGAATTTTTGGCACATATGGTCAATTGAATGTTTATCCCAACCCTCTCATTTGGCACTAGTTTCAGCCCGAATTGTGCAAGTCACCTAAGGTCACGAATCGTCCCGAACGTGTAGCCCAAATTGTGAAAATTTCAAACCGCTACTGCTTGCTTGTATGAGTAGGTAGCCATCTGAAACTTGGCATATATAAAGGTCATTAACATGTCTACATGCATGCACAATCTTATGTCAACTGATTGCATAACTTGCGAACTATAGGCCATCGAAATTTTTGTAAACAAAAGTTTGTGCGACTTTAGCTCCCAAACGGAATAAAAGCTAAAGCTGAAATAGCCCTCATTCTATTTCACTTATTTGTGTCTACACATGTATATGTTTTGCAGAGACTCAAAGCTCTTGAGAATGGAGAAAATGAGGTGTCACTTTTGCATTGGACCCTATGGGAAAATGCATTAAACGCCTACTGCTCCGACGTTCAGCGACCGATAACATCCATCTTTACACTGTAAACGGTAATTACATAGGTACATGCCTGGGGCAAATAACAGCGCAAATAATTGTCCATGTGCAGAGTAATAAAGGAGCAAACTTTTATATATGGGCCTGCAGTGGAAGTTATTCTTAAAAGGTGACTTTCACGAATCGTTCTGAAACTGTGCTAAATTACAGATAATTCCCATATATTTCTTGGGAGAAAATGCCCTGAAATTCTCCTTTCTCCGTTGTCGAGATATTCGAGGGCAAAGTCGTGCAGTTTTCGACTTCCAGGGGCTATAACTCGAAAACTAGAGAACGAGAATTTTTGGCACATATGGTCAATTGAATGTTTATCCCAACCCTCTCATTTGGCACTAGTTTCAGCCCGAATTGTGCAAGTCACCTAAGGTCACGAATCGTCCCGAACGTGTAGCCCAAATTGTGAAAATTTCAAACCGCTACTGCTTGCTTGTATGAGTAGGTAGCCATCTGAAACTTGGCATATATAAAGGTCATTAACATGTCTACATGAATGCACAATCTTATGTCAACTGATTGCATAACTTGAGAACTATAGGCCATCGAAATTTTTGTAAACAAAAGTTTGTGCGACTTTAGCTCCCAAACGGAATAAAAGCTAAAGCTGAAATAGCCTTCATTCTATTTCACTTATTTGTGTCTACACATGTATATGTTTTGCAGAGACTCAAAGCTCTTGAGAATGGAGAAAATGAGGTGTCAATTTTGCATTGGACCCTATGGGAAAATGCATTAAACGCCTACTGCTCCGACGTTCAGCGACCGATAACATCCATCTTTACACTGTAAACGGTAATTACATAGGTACATGCCTGGGGCAAATAACAGCGCAAATAATTGTCCATGTGCAGAGTAATAAAGGAGCAAACTTTTATATATGGGCCTGCAGTGGAAGTTATTCTTAAAAGGTGACTTTCACGAATCGTTCTGAAACTGTGCTAAATTACAGATAATTCCCATATATTTCTTGGGAGAAAATGCCCTGAAATTCTCCTTTCTCCGTTGTCGAGATATTCGAGGGCAAAGTCGTGCAGTTTTCGACTTCCAGGGGCTATAACTCGAAAACTAGAGAACGAGAATTTTTGGCACATATGGTCAATTGAATGTTTATCCCAACCCTCTGATTTGGCACTAGTTTCAGCCCGAATTGTGCAAGTCACCTAAGGTCACGAATCGTCCCGAACGTGTAGCCCAAATTGTGAAAATTTCAAACCGCTACTGCTTGCTTGTATGAGTAGGTAGCCATCTGAAACTTGGCATATATAAAGGTCATTAACATGTCTACATGCATGCACAATCTTATGTCAACTGATTGCATAACTTGCGAACTATAGGCCATCGAAATTTTTGTAAACAAAAGTTTGTGCGACTTTAGCTCCCAAACGGAAAAAAAGCTAAAGCTGAAATAGCCTTCATTCTATTTCACTTATTTGTGTCTACACATGTATATGTTTTGCAGAGACTCAAAGCTCTTGAGAATGGAGAAAATGAGGTGTCAATTTTGCATTGGACCCTATGGGAAAATGCATTAAACGCCTACTGCTCCGACGTTCAGCGACCGATAACATCCATCTTTACACTGTAAACGGTAATTACATAGGTACATGCCTGGGGCAAATAACAGCGCAAATAATTGTCCATGTGCAGAGTAATAAAGGAGCAAACTTTTATATATGGGCCTGCAGTGGAAGTTATTCTTAAAAGGTGACTTTCACGAATCGTTCTGAAACTGTGCTAAATTACAGATAATTCCCATATATTTCTTGGGAGAAAATGCCCTGAAATTCTCCTTTCTCCGTTGTCGAGATATTCGAGGGCAAAGTCGTGCAGTTTTCGACTTCCAGGGGCTATAACTCGAAAACTAGAGAACGAGAATTTTTGGCACATATGGTCAATTGAATGTTTATCCCAACCCTCTCATTTGGCACTAGTTTCAGCCCGAATTGTGCAAGTCACCTAAGGTCACGAATCGTCCCGAACGTGTAGCCCAAATTGTGAAAATTTCAAACCGCTACTGCTTGCTTGTATGAGTAGGTAGCCATCTGAAACTTGGCATATATAAAGGTCATTAACATGTCTACATGCATGCACAATCTTATGTCAACTGATTGCATAACTTGCGAACTATAGGCCATCGAAATTTTTGTAAACAAAAGTATGTGCGACTTTAGCTCCCAAACGGAATAAAAGCTAAAGCTGAAATAGCCTTCATTCTATTTCACTTATTTGTGTCTACACATGTATATGTTTTGCAGAGACTCAAAGCTCTTGAGAATGGAGAAAATGAGGTGTCAATTTGGCATTGGACCCTATGGGAAAATGCATTAAACGCCTACTGCTCCGACGTTCAGCGACCGATAACATCCATCTTTACACTGTAAACGGTAATTACATAGGTACATGCCTGGGGCAAATAACAGCGCAAATAATTGTCCATGTGCAGAGTAATAAAGGAGCAAACTTTTATATATGGGCCTGCAGTGGAAGTTATTCTTAAAAGGTGACTTTCACGAATCGTTCTGAAACTGTGCTAAATTACAGATAATTCCCATATATTTCTTGGGAGAAAATGCCCTGAAATTCTCCTTTCTCCGTTGTCGAGATATTCGAGGGCCAAGTCGTGCAGTTTTCGACTTCCAGGGGCTATAACTCGAAAACTAGAGAACGAGAATTTTTGGCACATATGGTCAATTGAATGTTTATCCCAACCCTCTCATTTGGCACTAGTTTCAGCCCGAATTGTGCAAGTCACCTAAGGTCACGAATCGTCCCGAACGTGTAGCCCAAATTGTGAAAATTTCAAACCGCTACTGCTTGCTTGTATGAGTAGGTAGCCATCTGAAACTTGGCATATATAAAGGTCATTAACATGTCTACATGCATGCACAATCTTATGTCAACTGATTGCATAACTTGCGAACTATAGGCCATCGAAATTTTTGTAAACAAAAGTTTGTGCGACTTTAGCTCCCAAACGGAATAAAAGCTAAAGCTGAAATAGCCTTCATTCTATTTCACTTATTTGTGTCTACACATGTATATGTTTTGCAGAGACTCAAAGCTCTTGAGAATGGAGAAAATGAGGTGTCAATTTTGCATTGGACCCTATGGGAAAATGCATTAAACGCCTACTGCTCCGACGTTCAGCGACCGATAACATCCATCTTTACACTGTAAACGGTAATTACATAGGTACATGCCTGGGGCAAATAACAGCGCAAATAATTGTCCATGTGCAGAGTAATAAAGGAGCAAACTTTTATATATGGGCCTGCAGTGGAAGTTATTCTTAAAAGGTGACTTTCACGAATCGTTCTGAAACTGTGCTAAATTACAGATAATTCCCATATATTTCTTGGGAGAAAATGCCCTGAAATTCTCCTTTCTCCGTTGTCGAGATATTCGAGGGCAAAGTCGTGCAGTTTTCGACTTCCAGGGGCTATAACTCGAAAACTAGAGAACGAGAATTTTTGGCACATATGGTCAATTGAATGTTTATCCCAACCCTCTCATTTGGCACTAGTTTCAGCCCGAATTGTGCAAGTCACCTAAGGTCACGAATCGTCCCGAACGTGTAGCCCAAATTGTGAAAATTTCAAACCGCTACTGCTTGCTTGTATGAGTAGGTAGCCATCTGAAACTTGGCATATATAAAGGTCATTAACATGTCTACATGCATGCACAATCTTATGTCAACTGATTGCATAACTTGCGAACTATAGGCCATCGAAATTTTTGTAAACAAAAGTTTGTGCGACTTTAGCTCCCAAACGGAATAAAAGCTAAAGCTGAAATAGCCCTCATTCTATTTCACTTATTTGTGTCTACACATGTATATGTTTTGCAGAGACTCAAAGCTCTTGAGAATGGAGAAAATGAGGTGTCAATTTTGCATTGGACCCTATGGGAAAATGCATTAAACGCCTACTGCTCCGACGTTCAGCGACCGATAACATCCATCTTTACACTGTAAACGGTAATTACATAGGTACATGCCTGGGGCAAATAACAGCGCAAATAATTGTCCATGTGCAGAGTAATAAAGGAGCAAACTTTTATATATGGGCCTGCAGTGGAAGTTATTCTTAAAAGGTGACTTTCACGAATCGTTCTGAAACTGTGCTAAATTACAGATAATTCCCATATATTTCTTGGGAGAAAATGCCCTGAAATTCTCCTTTCTCCGTTGTCGAGATATTCGAGGGCAAAGTCGTGCAGTTTTCGACTTCCAGGGGCTATAACTCGAAAACTAGAGAACGAGAATTTTTGGCACATATGGTCAATTGAATGTTTATCCCAACCCTCTCATTTGGCACTAGTTTCAGCCCGAATTGTGCAAGTCACCTAAGGTCACGAATCGTCCCGAACGTGTAGCCCAAATTGTGAAAATTTCAAACCGCTACTGCTTGCTTGTATGAGTAGGTAGCCATCTGAAACTTGGCATATATAAAGGTCATTAACATGTCTACATGAATGCACAATCTTATGTCAACTGATTGCATAACTTGAGAACTATAGGCCATCGAAATTTTTGTAAACAAAAGTTTGTGCGACTTTAGCTCCCAAACGGAATAAAAGCTAAAGCTGAAATAGCCTTTATTCTATTTCACTTATTTGTGTCTACACATGTATATGTTTTGCAGAGACTCAAAACTCTTGAGAATGGAGAAAATGAGGTGTCAATTTTGCATTGGACCCTATGGGAAAATGCATTAAACGCCTACTGCTCCGACGTTCAGCGACCGATAACATCCATCTTTACACTGTAAACGGTAATTACATAGGTACATGCCTGGGGCAAATAACAGCGCAAATAATTGTCCATGTGCAGAGTAATAAAGGAGCAAACTTTTATATATGGGCCTGCAGTGGAAGTTATTCTTAAAAGGTGACTTTCACGAATTGTTCTGAAACTGTGCTAAATTACAGATAATTCCCATATATTTCTTGGGAGAAAATGCCCTGAAATTCTCCTTTCTCCGTTGTCGAGATATTCGAGGGCAAAGTCGTGCAGTTTTCGACTTCCAGGGGCTATAACTCGAAAACTAGAGAACGAGAATTTTTGGCACATATGGTCAATTGAATGTTTATCCCAACCCTCTCATTTGGCACTAGTTTCAGCCCGAATTGTGCAAGTCACCTAAGGTCACGAATCGTCCCGAACGTGTAGCCCAAATTGTGAAAATTTCAAACCGTTACTGCTTGCTTGTATGAGTAGGTAGCCATCTGAAACTTGGCATATATAAAGGTCATTAACATGTCTACATGAATGCACAATCTTATGTCAACTGATTGCATAACTTGAGAACTATAGGCCATCGAAATTTTTGTAAACAAAAGTTTGTGCGACTTTAGCTCCCAAACGGAATAAAAGCTAAAGCTGAAATAGCCTTTATTCTATTTCACTTATTTGTGTCTACACATGTATATGTTTTGCAGAGACTCAAAACTCTTGAGAATGGAGAAAATGAGGTGTCAATTTTGCATTGGACCCTATGGGAAAATGCATTAAACGCCTACTGCTCCGACGTTCAGCGACCGATAACATCCATCTTTACACTGTAAACGGTAATTACATAGGTACATGCCTGGGGCAAATAACAGCGCAAATAATTGTCCATGTGCAGAGTAATAAAGGAGCAAACTTTTATATATGGGCCTGCAGTGGAAGTTATTCTTAAAAGGTGACTTTCACGAATTGTTCTGAAACTGTGCTAAATTACAGATAATTCCCATATATTTCTTGGGAGAAAATGCCCTGAAATTCTCCTTTCTCCGTTGTCGAGATATTCGAGGGCAAAGTCGTGCAGTTTTCGACTTCCAGGGGCTATAACTCGAAAACTAGAGAACGAGAATTTTTGGCACATATGGTCAATTGAATGTTTATCCCAACCCTCTCATTTGGCACTAGTTTCAGCCCGAATTGTGCAAGTCACCTAAGGTCACGAATCGTCCCGAACGTGTAGCCCAAATTGTGAAAATTTCAAACCGCTACTGCTTGCTTGTATGAGTAAGTAGCCATCTGAAACTTGGCATATATAAAGGTCATTAACATGTCTACATGCATGCACAATCTTATGTCAACTGATTGCATAACTTGCGAACTATAGGCCATCGAAATTTTTGTAAACAAAAGTTTGTGCGACTTTAGCTCCCAAACGGAATAAAAGCTAAAGCTGAAATAGCCTTCATTCTATTTCACTTATTTGTGTCTACACATGTATATGTTTTGCAGAGACTCAAAACTCTTGAGAATGGAGAAAATGAGGTGTCAATTTTGCATTGGACCCTATGGGAAAATGCATTAAACGCCTACTGCTCCGACGTTCAGCGACCGATAACATCCATCTTTACACTGTAAACGGTAATTACATAGGTACATGCCTGGGGCAAATAACAGCGCAAATAATTGTCCATGTGCAGAGTAATAAAGGAGCAAACTTTTATATATGGGCCTGCAGTGGAAGTTATTCTTAAAAGGTGACTTTCACGAATTGTTCTGAAACTGTGCTAAATTACAGATAATTCCCATATATTTCTTGGGAGAAAATGCCCTGAAATTCTCCTTTCTCCGTTGTCGAGATATTCGAGGGCAAAGTCGTGCAGTTTTCGACTTCCAGGGGCTATAACTCGAAAACTAGAGAACGAGAATTTTTGGCACATATGGTCAATTGAATGTTTATCCCAACCCTCTCATTTGGCACTAGTTTCAGCCCGAATTGTGCAAGTCACCTAAGGTCACGAATCGTCCCGAACGTGTAGCCCAAATTGTGAAAATTTCAAACCGTTACTGCTTGCTTGTATGAGTAGGTAGCCATCTGAAACTTGGCATATATAAAGGTCATTAACATGTCTACATGCATGCACAATCTTATGTCAACTGATTGCATAACTTGCGAACTATAGGCCATCGAAATTTTTGTAAACAAAAGTTTGTGCGACTTTAGCTCCCAAACGGAATAAAAGCTAAAGCTGAAATAGCCTTCATTCTATTTCACTTATTTGTGTCTACACATGTATATGTTTTGCAGAGACTCAAAGCTCTTGAGAATGGAGAAAATGAGGTGTCAATTTTGCATTGGACCCTATGGGAAAATGCATTAAACGCCTACTGCTCCGACGTTCAGCGACCGATAACATCCATCTTTACACTGTAAACGGTAATTACATAGGTACATGCCTGGGGCAAATAACAGCGCAAATAATTGTCCATGTGCAGAGTAATAAAGGAGCAAACTTTTATATATGGGCCTGCAGTGGAAGTTATTCTTAAAAGGTGACTTTCACGAATCGTTCTGAAACTGTGCTAAATTACAGATAATTCCCATATATTTCTTGGGAGAAAATGCCCTGAAATTCTCCTTTCTCCGTTGTCGAGATATTCGAGGGCAAAGTCGTGCAGTTTTCGACTTCCAGGGGCTATAACTCGAAAACTAGAGAACGAGAATTTTTGGCACATATGGTCAATTGAATGTTTATCCCAACCCTCTCATTTGGCACTAGTTTCAGCCCGAATTGTGCAAGTCACCTAAGGTCACGAATCGTCCCGAACGTGTAGCCCAAATTGTGAAAATTTCAAACCGCTACTGCTTGCTTGTATGAGTAGGTAGCCATCTGAAACTTGGCATATATAAAGGTCATTAACATGTCTACATGCATGCACAATCTTATGTCAACTGATTGCATAACTTGCGAACTATAGGCCATCGAAATTTTTGTAAACAAAAGTTTGTGCGACTTTAGCTCCCAAACGGAATAAAAGCTAAAGCTGAAATAGCCTTCATTCTATTTCACTTATTTGTGTCTACACATGTATATGTTTTGCAGAGACTCAAAGCTCTTGAGAATGGAGAAAATGAGGTGTCAATTTTGCATTGGACCCTATGGAAAATGCATTAAACGCCTACTGCTCCGACGTTCAGCGACCGATAACATCCATCTTTACACTGTAAACGGTAATTACATAGGTACATGCTAGGGGCAAATAACAGCGCAAATAATTGTCCATGTGCAGAGTAATAAAGGAGCAAACTTTTATATATGGGCCTGCAGTGGAAGTTATTCTTAAAAGGTGACTTTCACGAATCGTTCTGAAACTGTGCTAAATTACAGATAATTCCCATATATTTCTTGGGAGAAAATGCCCTGAAATTCTCCTTTCTCCGTTGTCGAGATATTCGAGGGCAAAGTCGTGCAGTTTTCGACTTCCAGGGGCTATAACTCGAAAACTAGAGAACGAGAATTTTTGGCACATATGGTCAATTGAATGTTTATCCCAACCCTCTCATTTGGCACTAGTTGCAGCCCGAATTGTGCAAGTCACCTAAGGTCACGAATCGTCCCGAACGTGTAGCCCAAATTGTGAAAATTTCAAACCGCTACTGCTTGCTTGTATGAGTAGGTAGCCATCTGAAACTTGGCATATATAAAGGTCATTAACATGTCTACATGCATGCACAATCTTATGTTAACTGATTGCATAACTTGCGAACTATAGGCCATCGAAATTTTTGTAAACAAAAGTTTGTGCGACTTTAGCTCCCAATCGGAATAAAAGCTAAAGCTGAAATAGCCTTCATTCTATTTCACTTATTTGTGTCTACACATGTATATGTTTTGCAGAGACTCAAAGCTCTTGAGAATGGAGAAAATGAGGTGTCAATTTTGCATTGGACCCTATGGGAAAATGCATTAAACGCCTACTGCTCCGACGTTCAGCGACCGATAACATCCATCTTTACACTGTAAACGGTAATTACATAGGTACATGCCTGGGGCAAATAACAGCGCAAATAATTGTCCATGTGCAGAGTAATAAAGGAGCAAACTTTTATATATGGGCCTGCAGTGGAAGTTATTCTTAAAAGGTGACTTTCACGAATCGTTCTGAAACTGTGCTAAATTACAGATAATTCCCATATATTTCTTGGGAGAAAATGCCCTGAAATTCTCCTTTCTCCGTTGTCGAGATATTCGAGGGCAAAGTCGTGCAGTTTTCGACTTCCAGGGGCTATAACTCGAAAACTAGAGAACGAGAATTTTTGGCACATATGGTCAATTGAATGTTTATCCCAACCCTCTCATTTGGCACTAGTTTCAGCCCGAATTGTGCAAGTCACCTAAGGTCACGAATCGTCCCGAACGTGTAGCCCAAATTGTGAAAATTTCAAACCGTTACTGCTTGCTTGTATGAGTAGGTAGCCATCTGAAACTTGGCATATATAAAGGTCATTAACATGTCTACATGCATGCACAATCTTATGTCAACTGATTGCATAACTTGCGAACTATAGGCCATCGAAATTTTTGTAAACAAAAGTTTGTGCGACTTTAGCTCCCAAACGGAATAAAAGCTAAAGCTGAAATAGCCTTCATTCTATTTCACTTATTTGTGTCTACACATGTATATGTTTTGCAGAGACTCAAAGCTCTTGAGAATGGAGAAAATGAGGTGTCAATTTTGCATTGGACCCTATGGGAAAATGCATTAAACGCCTACTGCTCCGACGTTCAGCGACCGATAACATCCATCTTTACACTGTAAACGGTAATTACATAGGTACATGCCTGGGGCAAATAACAGCGCAAATAATTGTCCATGTGCAGAGTAATAAAGGAGCAAACTTTTATATATGGGCCTGCAGTGGAAGTTATTCTTAAAAGGTGACTTTCACGAATCGTTCTGAAACTGTGCTAAATTACAGATAATTCCCAAATATTTCTTGGGAGAAAATGCCCTGAAATTCTCCTTTCTCCGTTGTCGAGATATTCGAGGGCAAAGTCGTGCAGTTTTCGACTTCCAGGGGCTATAACTCGAAAACTAGAGAACGAGAATTTTTGGCACATATGGTCAATTGAATGTTTATCCCAACCCTCTCATTTGGCACTAGTTTCAGCCCGAATTGTGCAAGTCACCTAAGGTCACGAATCGTCCCGAACGTGTAGCCCAAATTGTGAAAATTTCAAACCGCTACTGCTTGCTTGTATGAGTAGGTAGCCATCTGAAACTTGGCATATATAAAGGCCATTACCATGTCTACATGCATGCACAATCTTATGTCAACTGATTGCATAACTTGCGAACTATAGGCCATCGAAATTTTTGTAAACAAAAGTTTGTGCGACTTTAGCTCCCAAACGGAATAAAAGCTAAAGCTGAAATAGCCTTCATTCTATTTCACTTATTTGTGTCTACACATGTATATGTTTTGCAGAGACTCAAAGCTCTTGAGAATGGAGAAAATGAGGTGTCAATTTTGCATTGGACCCTATGGGAAAATGCATTAAACGCCTACTGCTCCGACGTTCAGCGACCGATAACATCCATCTTTACACTGTAAACGGTAATTACATAGGTACATGCCTGGGGCAAATAACAGCGCAAATAATTGTCCATGTGCAGAGTAATAAAGGAGCAAACTTTTATATATGGGCCTGCAGTGGAAGTTATTCTTAAAAGGTGACTTTCACGAATCGTTCTGAAACTGTGCTAAATTACAGATAATTCCCATATATTTCTTGGGAGAAAATGCCCTGAAATTCTCCTTTCTCCGTTGTCGAGATATTCGAGGGCAAAGTCGTGCAGTTTTCGACTTCCAGGGGCTATAACTCGAAAACTAGAGAACGAGAATTTTTGGCACATATGGTCAATTGAATGTTTATCCCAACCCTCTGATTTGGCACTAGTTTCAGCCCGAATTGTGCAAGTCACCTAAGGTCACGAATCGTCCCGAACGTGTAGCCCAAATTGTGAAAATTTCAAACCGCTACTGCTTGCTTGTATGAGTAGGTAGCCATCTGAAACTTGGCATATATAAAGGTCATTAACATGTCTACATGCATGCACAATCTTATGTCAACTGATTGCATAACTTGCGAACTATAGGCCATCGAAATTTTTGTAAACAAAAGTTTGTGCGACTTTAGCTCCCAAACGGAAAAAAAGCTAAAGCTGAAATAGCCTTCATTCTATTTCACTTATTTGTGTCTACACATGTATATGTTTTGCAGAGACTCAAAGCTCTTGAGAATGGAGAAAATGAGGTGTCAATTTTGCATTGGACCCTATGGGAAAATGCATTAAACGCCTACTGCTCCGACGTTCAGCGACCGATAACATCCATCTTTACACTGTAAACGGTAATTACATAGGTACATGCCTGGGGCAAATAACAGCGCAAATAATTGTCCATGTGCAGAGTAATAAAGGAGCAAACTTTTATATATGGGCCTGCAGTGGAAGTTATTCTTAAAAGGTGACTTTCACGAATCGTTCTGAAACTGTGCTAAATTACAGATAATTCCCATATATTTCTTGGGAGAAAATGCCCTGAAATTCTCCTTTCTCCGTTGTCGAGATATTCGAGGGCAAAGTCGTGCAGTTTTCGACTTCCAGGGGCTATAACTCGAAAACTAGAGAACGAGAATTTTTGGCACATATGGTCAATTGAATGTTTATCCCAACCCTCTCATTTGGCACTAGTTTCAGCCCGAATTGTGCAAGTCACCTAAGGTCACGAATCGTCCCGAACGTGTAGCCCAAATTGTGAAAATTTCAAACCGCTACTGCTTGCTTGTATGAGTAGGTAGCCATCTGAAACTTGGCATATATAAAGGTCATTAACATGTCTACATGCATGCACAATCTTATGTCAACTGATTGCATAACTTGCGAACTATAGGCCATCGAAATTTTTGTAAACAAAAGTTTGTGCGACTTTAGCTCCCAAACGGAATAAAAGCTAAAGCTGAAATAGCCTTCATTCTATTTCACTTATTTGTGTCTACACATGTATATGTTTTGCAGAGACTCAAAGCTCTTGAGAATGGAGAAAATGAGGTGTCAATTTTGCATTGGACCCTATGGGAAAATGCATTAAACGCCTACTGCTCCGACGTTCAGCGACCGATAACATCCATCTTTACACTGTAAACGGTAATTACATAGGTACATGCCTGGGGCAAATAACAGCGCAAATAATTGTCCATGTGCAGAGTAATAAAGGAGCAAACTTTTATATATGGGCCTGCAGTGGAAGTTATTCTTAAAAGGTGACTTTCACGAATCGTTCTGAAACTGTGCTAAATTACAGATAATTCCCATATATTTCTTGGGAGAAAATGCCCTGAAATTCTCCTTTCTCCGTTGTCGAGATATTCGAGGGCCAAGTCGTGCAGTTTTCGACTTCCAGGGGCTATAACTCGAAAACTAGAGAACGAGAATTTTTGGCACATATGGTCAATTGAATGTTTATCCCAACCCTCTCATTTGGCACTAGTTTCAGCCCGAATTGTGCAAGTCACCTAAGGTCACGAATCGTCCCGAACGTGTAGCCCAAATTGTGAAAATTTCAAACCGCTACTGCTTGCTTGTATGAGTAGGTAGCCATCTGAAACTTGGCATATATAAAGTTCATTAACATGTCTACATGCATGCACAATCTTATGTCAACTGATTGCATAACTTGCGAACTATAGGCCATCGAAATTTTTGTAAACAAAAGTTTGTGCGACTTTAGCTCCCAAACGGAATAAAAACTAAAGCTGAAATAGCCTTCATTCTATTTCACTTATTTGTGTCTACACATGTATATGTTTTGCAGAGACTCAAAGCTCTTGAGAATGGAGAAAATGAGGTGTCAATTTTGCATTGGACCCTATGGGAAAATGCATTAAACGCCTACTGCTCCGACGTTCAGCGACCGATAACATCCATCTTTACACTGTAAACGGTAATTACATAGGTACATGCCTGGGGCAAATAACAGCGCAAATAATTGTCCATGTGCAGAGTAATAAAGGAGCAAACTTTTATATATGGGCCTGCAGTGGAAGTTATTCTTAAAAGGTGACTTTCACGAATCGTTCTGAAACTGTGCTAAATTACAGATAATTCCCATATATTTCTTGGGAGAAAATGCCCTGAAATTCTCCTTTCTCCGTTGTCGAGATATTCGAGGGCAAAGTCGTGCAGTTTTCGACTTCCAGGGGCTATAACTCGAAAACTAGAGAACGAGAATTTTTGGCACATATGGTCAATTGAATGTTTATCCCAACCCTCTCATTTGGCACTAGTTTCAGCCCGAATTGTGCAAGTCACCTAAGGTCACGAATCGTCCCGAACGTGTAGCCCAAATTGTGAAAATTTCAAACCGCTACTGCTTGCTTGTATGAGTAGGTAGCCATCTGAAACTTGGCATATATAAAGGTCATTAACATGTCTACATGCATGCACAATCTTATGTCAACTGATTGCATAACTTGCGAACTATAGGCCATCGAAATTTTTGTAAACAAAAGTTTGTGCGACTTTAGCTCCCAAACGGAATAAAAGCTAAAGCTGAAATAGCCCTCATTCTATTTCACTTATTTGTGTCTACACATGTATATGTTTTGCAGAGACTCAAAGCTCTTGAGAATGGAGAAAATGAGGTGTCAATTTTGCATTGGACCCTATGGGAAAATGCATTAAACGCCTACTGCTCCGACGTTCAGCGACCGATAACATCCATCTTTACACTGTAAACGGTAATTACATAGGTACATGCCTGGGGCAAATAACAGCGCAAATAATTGTCCATGTGCAGAGTAATAAAGGAGCAAACTTTTATATATGGGCCTGCAGTGGAAGTTATTCTTAAAAGGTGACTTTCACGAATCGTTCTGAAACTGTGCTAAATTACAGATAATTCCCATATATTTCTTGGGAGAAAATGCCCTGAAATTCTCCTTTCTCCGTTGTCGAGATATTCGAGGGCAAAGTCGTGCAGTTTTCGACTTCCAGGGGCTATAACTCGAAAACTAGAGAACGAGAATTTTTGGCACATATGGTCAATTGAATGTTTATCCCAACCCTCTCATTTGGCACTAGTTTCAGCCCGAATTGTGCAAGTCACCTAAGGTCACGAATCGTCCCGAACGTGTAGCCCAAATTGTGAAAATTTCAAACCGCTACTGCTTGCTTGTATGAGTAGGTAGCCATCTGAAACTTGGCATATATAAAGGTCATTAACATGTCTACATGAATGCACAATCTTATGTCAACTGATTGCATAACTTGAGAACTATAGGCCATCGAAATTTTTGTAAACAAAAGTTTGTGCGACTTTAGCTCCCAAACGGAATAAAAGCTAAAGCTGAAATAGCCTTTATTCTATTTCACTTATTTGTGTCTACACATGTATATGTTTTGCAGAGACTCAAAACTCTTGAGAATGGAGAAAATGAGGTGTCAATTTTGCATTGGACCCTATGGGAAAATGCATTAAACGCCTACTGCTCCGACGTTCAGCGACCGATAACATCCATCTTTACACTGTAAACGGTAATTACATAGGTACATGCCTGGGGCAAATAACAGCGCAAATAATTGTCCATGTGCAGAGTAATAAAGGAGCAAACTTTTATATATGGGCCTGCAGTGGAAGTTATTCTTAAAAGGTGACTTTCACGAATTGTTCTGAAACTGTGCTAAATTACAGATAATTCCCATATATTTCTTGGGAGAAAATGCCCTGAAATTCTCCTTTCTCCGTTGTCGAGATATTCGAGGGCAAAGTCGTGCAGTTTTCGACTTCCAGGGGCTATAACTCGAAAACTAGAGAACGAGAATTTTTGGCACATATGGTCAATTGAATGTTTATCCCAACCCTCTCATTTGGCACTAGTTTCAGCCCGAATTGTGCAAGTCACCTAAGGTCACGAATCGTCCCGAACGTGTAGCCCAAATTGTGAAAATTTCAAACCGTTACTGCTTGCTTGTATGAGTAGGTAGCCATCTGAAACTTGGCCAATATAAAGGTCATTAACATGTCTACATGCATGCACAATCTTATGTCAACTGATTGCATAACTTGCGAACTATAGGCCATCGAAATTTTTGTAAACAAAAGTTTGTGCGACTTTAGCTCCCAAACGGAATAAAAGCTAAAGCTGAAATAGCCTTCATTCTATTTCACTTATTTGTGTCTACACATGTATATGTTTTGCAGAGACTCAAAGCTCTTGAGAATGGAGAAAATGAGGTGTCAATTTTGCATTGGACCCTATGGGAAAATGCATTAAACGCCTACTGCTCCGACGTTCAGCGACCGATAACATCCATCTTTACACTGTAAACGGTAATTACATAGGTACATGCCTGGGGCAAATAACAGCGCAAATAATTGTCCATGTGCAGAGTAATAAAGGAGCAAACTTTTATATATGGGCCTGCAGTGGAAGTTATTCTTAAAAGGTGACTTTCACGAATCGTTCTGAAACTGTGCTAAATTACAGATAATTCCCATATATTTCTTGGGAGAAAATGCCCTGAAATTCTCCTTTCTCCGTTGTCGAGATATTCGAGGGCAAAGTCGTGCAGTTTTCGACTTCCAGGGGCTAAAACTCGAAAACTAGAGAACGAGAATTTTTGGCACATATGGTCAATTGAATGTTTATCCCAACCCTCTCATTTGGCACTAGTTTCAGCCCGAATTGTGCAAGTCACCTAAGGTCACGAATCGTCCCGAACGTGTAGCCCAAATTGTGAAAATTTCAAACCGCTACTGCTTGCTTGTATGAGTAGGTAGCCATCTGAAACTTGGCATATATAAAGGTCATTAACATGTCTACATGCATGCACAATCTTATGTCAACTGATTGCATAACTTGCGAACTATAGGCCATCGAAATTTTTGTAAACAAAAGTTTGTGCGACTTTAGCTCCCAAACGGAATAAAAGCTAAAGCTGAAATAGCCTTCATTCTATTTCACTTATTTGTGTCTACACATGTATATGTTTTGCAGAGACTCAAAACTCTTGAGAATGGAGAAAATGAGGTGTCAATTTTGCATTGGACCCTATGGGAAAATGCATTAAACGCCTACTGCTCCGACGTTCAGCGACCGATAACATCCATCTTTACACTGTAAACGGTAATTACATAGGTACATGCCTGGGGCAAATAACAGCGCAAATAATTGTCCATGTGCAGAGTAATAAAGGAGCAAACTTTTATATATGGGCCTGCAGTGGAAGTTATTCTTAAAAGGTGACTTTCACGAATTGTTCTGAAACTGTGCTAAATTACAGATAATTCCCATATATTTCTTGGGAGAAAATGCCCTGAAATTCTCCTTTCTCCGTTGTCGAGATATTCGAGGGCAAAGTCGTGCAGTTTTCGACTTCCAGGGGCTATAACTCGAAAACTAGAGAACGAGAATTTTTGGCACATATGGTCAATTGAATGTTTATCCCAACCCTCTCATTTGGCACTAGTTTCAGCCCGAATTGTGCAAGTCACCTAAGGTCACGAATCGTCCCGAACGTGTAGCCCAAATTGTGAAAATTTCAAACCGTTACTGCTTGCTTGTATGAGTAGGTAGCCATCTGAAACTTGGCATATATAAAGGTCATTAACATGTCTACATGCATGCACAATCTTATGTCAACTGATTGCATAACTTGCGAACTATAGGCCATCGAAATTTTTGTAAACAAAAGTTTGTGCGACTTTAGCTCCCAAACGGAATAAAAGCTAAAGCTGAAATAGCCTTCATTCTATTTCACTTATTTGTGTCTACACATGTATATGTTTTGCAGAGACTCAAAGCTCTTGAGAATGGAGAAAATGAGGTGTCAATTTTGCATTGGACCCTATGGGAAAATGCATTAAACGCCTACTGCTCCGACGTTCAGCGACCGATAACATCCATCTTTACACTGTAAACGGTAATTACATAGGTACATGCCTGGGGCAAATAACAGCGCAAATAATTGTCCATGTGCAGAGTAATAAAGGAGCAAACTTTTATATATGGGCCTGCAGTGGAAGTTATTCTTAAAAGGTGACTTTCACGAATCGTTCTGAAACTGTGCTAAATTACAGATAATTCCCATATATTTCTTGGGAGAAAATGCCCTGAAATTCTCCTTTCTCCGTTGTCGAGATATTCGAGGGCAAAGTCGTGCAGTTTTCGACTTCCAGGGGCTATAACTCGAAAACTAGAGAACGAGAATTTTTGGCACATATGGTCAATTGAATGTTTATCCCAACCCTCTCATTTGGCACTAGTTTCAGCCCGAATTGTGCAAGTCACCTAAGGTCACGAATCGTCCCGAACGTGTAGCCCAAATTGTGAAAATTTCAAACCGCTACTGCTTGCTTGTATGAGTAGGTAGCCATCTGAAACTTGGCATATATAAAGGTCATTAACATGTCTACATGCATGCACAATCTTATGTCAACTGATTGCATAACTTGCGAACTATAGGCCATCGAAATTTTTGTAAACAAAAGTTTGTGCGACTTTAGCTCCCAAACGGAATAAAAGCTAAAGCTGAAATAGCCTTCATTCTATTTCACTTATTTGTGTCTACACATGTATATGTTTTGCAGAGACTCAAAGCTCTTGAGAATGGAGAAAATGAGGTGTCAATTTTGCATTGGACCCTATGGAAAATGCATTAAACGCCTACTGCTCCGACGTTCAGCGACCGATAACATCCATCTTTACACTGTAAACGGTAATTACATAGGTACATGCCTGGGGCAAATAACAGCGCAAATAATTGTCCATGTGCAGAGTAATAAAGGAGCAAACTTTTATATATGGGCCTGCAGTGGAAGTTATTCTTAAAAGGTGACTTTCACGAATCGTTCTGAAACTGTGCTAAATTACAGATAATTCCCATATATTTCTTGGGAGAAAATGCCCTGAAATTCTCCTTTCTCCGTTGTCGAGATATTCGAGGGCAAAGTCGTGCAGTTTTCGACTTCCAGGGGCTATAACTCGAAAACTAGAGAACGAGAATTTTTGGCACATATGGTCAATTGAATGTTTATCCCAACCCTCTCATTTGGCACTAGTTTCAGCCCGAATTGTGCAAGTCACCTAAGGTCACGAATCGTCCCGAACGTGTAGCCCAAATTGTGAAAATTTCAAACCGCTACTGCTTGCTTGTATGAGTAGGTAGCCATCTGAAACTTGGCATATATAAAGGTCATTAACATGTCTACATGCATGCACAATCTTATGTCAACTGATTGCATAACTTGCGAACTATAGGCCATCGAAATTTTTGTAAACAAAAGTTTGTGCGACTTTAGCTCCCAAACGGAATAAAAGCTAAAGCTGAAATAGCCTTCATTCTATTTCACTTATTTGTGTCTACACATGTATATGTTTTGCAGAGACTCAAAGCTCTTGAGAATGGAGAAAATGAGGTGTCAATTTTGCATTGGACCCTATGGGAAAATGCATTAAACGCCTACTGCTCCGACGTTCAGCGACCGATAACATCCATCTTTACACTGTAAACGGTAATTACATAGGTACATGCCTGGGGCAAATAACAGCGCAAATAATTGTCCATGTGCAGAGTAATAAAGGAGCAAACTTTTATATATGGGCCTGCAGTGGAAGTTATTCTTAAAAGGTGACTTTCACGAATCGTTCTGAAACTGTGCTAAATTACAGATAATTCCCATATATTTCTTGGGAGAAAATGCCCTGAAATTCTCCTTTCTCCGTTGTCGAGATATTCGAGGGCAAAGTCGTGCAGTTTTCGACTTCCAGGGGCTATAACTCGAAAACTAGAGAACGAGAATTTTTGGCACATATGGTCAATTGAATGTTTATCCCAACCCTCTCATTTGGCACTAGTTTCAGAACGAATAGTGCAAGTCACCTAAGGTCACGAATCGTCCCGAACGTGTAGCCCAAATTGTGAAAATTTCAAACCGCTACTGCTTGCTTGTATGAGTAGTTAGCCATCTGAAACTTGGCATATATAAAGGTCATTAACATGTCTACATGCATGCACAATCTTATGTCAACTGATTGCATAACTTGCGAACTATAGGCCATCGAAATTTTTGTAAACAAAAGTTTGTGCGACTTTAGCTCCCAAACGGAATAAAAGCTAAAGCTGAAATAGCCTTCATTCTATTTCACTTATTTGTGTCTACACATGTATATGTTTTGCAGAGACTCAAAGCTCTTGAGAATGGAGAAAATGAGGTGTCAATTTTGCATTGGACCCTATGGGAAAATGCATTAAACGCCTACTGCTCCGACGTTCAGCGACCGATAACATCCATCTTTACACTGTAAACGGTAATTACATAGGTACATGCCTGGGGCAAATAACAGCGCAAATAATTGTCCATGTGCAGAGTAATAAAGGAGCAAACTTTTATATATGGGCCTGCAGTGGAAGTTATTCTTAAAAGGTGACTTTCACGAATCGTTCTGAAACTGTGCTAAATTACAGATAATTCCCATATATTTCTTGGGAGAAAATGCCCTGAAATTCTCCTTTCTCCGTTGTCGAGATATTCGAGGGCAAAGTCGTGCAGTTTTCGACTTCCAGGGGCTAAAACTCGAAAACTAGAGAACGAGAATTTTTGGCACATATGGTCAATTGAATGTTTATCCCAACCCTCTCATTTGGCACTAGTTTCAGCCCGAATTGTGCAAGTCACCTAAGGTCACGAATCGTCCCGAACGTGTAGCCCAAATTGTGAAAATTTCAAACCGCTACTGCTTGCTTGTATGAGTAGGTAGCCATCTGAAACTTGGCATATATAAAGGTCATTAACATGTCTACATGCATGCACAATCTTATGTCAACTGATTGCATAACTTTCGAACTATAGGCCATCGAAATTTTTGTAAACAAAAGTTTGTGCGACTTTAGCTCCCAAACGGAATAAAAGCTAAAGCTGAAATAGCCTTCATTCTATTTCACTTATTTGTGTCTACACATGTATATGTTTTGCAGAGACTCAAAGCTCTTGAGAATGGAGAAAATGAGGTGTCAATTTTGCATTGGACCCTATGGGAAAATGCATTAAACGCCTACTGCTCCGACGTTCAGCGACCGATAACATCCATCTTTACACTGTAAACGGTAATTACATAGGTACATGCCTGGGGCAAATAACAGCGCAAATAATTGTCCATGTGCAGAGTAATAAAGGAGCAAACTTTTATATATGGGCCTGCAGTGGAAGTTATTCTTAAAAGGTGACTTTCACGAATCGTTCTGAAACTGTGCTAAATTACAGATAATTCCCATATATTTCTTGGGAGAAAATGCCCTGAAATTCTCCTTTCTCCGTTGTCGAGATATTCGAGGGCAAAGTCGTGCAGTTTTCGACTTCCAGGGGCTAAAACTCGAAAACTAGAGAACGAGAATTTTTGGCACATATGGTCAATTGAATGTTTATCCCAACCCTCTCATTTGGCACTAGTTTCAGCCCGAATTGTGCAAGTCACCTAAGGTCACGAATCGTCCCGAACGTGTAGCCCAAATTGTGAAAATTTCAAACCGCTACTGCTTGCTTGTATGAGTAGGTAGCCATCTGAAACTTGGCATATATAAAGGTCATTAACATGTCTACATGCATGCACAATCTTATGTCAACTGATTGCATAACTTGCGAACTATAGGCCATCGAAATTTTTGTAAACAAAAGTTTGTGCGACTTTAGCTCCCAAACGGAATAAAAGCTAAAGCTGAAATAGCCTTCATTCTATTTCACTTATTTGTGTCTACACATGTATATGTTTTGCAGAGACTCAAAGCTCTTGAGAATGGAGAAAATGAGGTGTCAATTTTGCATTGGACCCTATGGGAAAATGCATTAAACGCCTACTGCTCCGACGTTCAGCGACCGATAACATCCATCTTTACACTGTAAACGGTAATTACATAGGTACATGCCTGGGGCAAATAACAGCGCAAATAATTGTCCATGTGCAGAGTAATAAAGTAACAAACTTTTATATATGGGCCTGCAGTGGAAGTTATTCTTAAAAGGTGACTTTCACGAATCGTTCTGAAACTGTGCTAAATTACAGATAATTCCCATATATTTCTTGGGAGAAAATGCCCTGAAATTCTCCTTTCTCCGTTGTCGAGATATTCGAGGGCATAGTCGTGCAGTTTTCGACTTCCAGGGGCTATAACTCGAAAACTAGAGAACGAGAATTTTTGGCACATATGGTCAATTGAATGTTTATCCCAACCCTCTCATTTGGCACTAGTTTCAGCCCGAATTGTGCAAGTCACCTAAGGTCACGAATCGTCCCGAACGTGTAGCCCAAATTGTGAAAATTTCAAACCGCTACTGCTTGCTTGTATGAGTAGGTAGCCATCTGAAACTTGGCATATATAAAGTTCATTAACATGTCTACATGCATGCACAATCTTATGTCAACTGATTGCATAACTTGCGAACTATAGGCCATCGAAATTTTTGTAAACAAAAGTTTGTGCGACTTTAGCTCCCAAACGGAATAAAAGCTAAAGCTGAAATAGCCTTCATTCTATTTCACTTATTTGTGTCTACACATGTATATGTTTTGCAGAGACTCAAAGCTCTTGAGAATGGAGAAAATGAGGTGTCAATTTTGCATTGGACCCTATGGGAAAATGCATTAAACGCCTACTGCTCCGACGTTCAGCGACCGATAACATCCATCTTTACACTGTAAACGGTAATTACATAGGTACATGCCTGGGGCAAATAACAGCGCAAATAATTGTCCATGTGCAGAGTAATAAAGGAGCAAACTTTTATATATGGGCCTGCAGTGGAAGTTATTCTTAAAAGGTGACTTTCACGAATCGTTCTGAAACTGTGCTAAATTACAGATAATTCCCATATATTTCTTGGGAGAAAATGCCCTGAAATTCTCCTTTCTCCGTTGTCGAGATATTCGAGGGCATAGTCGTGCAGTTTTCGACTTCCAGGGGCTATAACTCGAAAACTAGAGAACGAGAATTTTTGGCACATATGGTCAATTGAATGTTTATCCCAACCCTCTCATTTGGCACTAGTTTCAGCCCGAATTGTGCAAGTCACCTAAGGTCACGAATCGTCCCGAACGTGTAGCCCAAATTGTGAAAATTTCAAACCGCTACTGCTTGCTTGTATGAGTAGGTAGCCATCTGAAACTTGGCATATATAAAGTTCATTAACATGTCTACATGCATGCACAATCTTATGTCAACTGATTGCATAACTTGCGAACTATAGGCCATCGAAATTTTTGTAAACAAAAGTTTGTGCGACTTTAGCTCCCAAACGGAATAAAAGCTAAAGCTGAAATAGCCTTCATTCTATTTCACTTATTTGTGTCTACACATGTATATGTTTTGCAGAGACTCAAAGCTCTTGAGAATGGAGAAAATGAGGTGTCAATTTTGCATTGGACCCTATGGGAAAATGCATTAAACGCCTACTGCTCCGACGTTCAGCGACCGATAACATCCATCTTTACACTGTAAACGGTAATTACATAGGTACATGCCTGGGGCAAATAACAGCGCAAATAATTGTCCATGTGCAGAGTAATAAAGGAGCAAACTTTTATATATGGGCCTGCAGTGGAAGTTATTCTTAAAAGGTGACTTTCACGAATCGTTCTGAAACTGTGCTAAATTACAGATAATTCCCATATATTTCTTGGGAGAAAATGCCCTGAAATTCTCCTTTCTCCGTTGTCGAGATATTCGAGGGCAAAGTCGTGCAGTTTTCGACTTCCAGGGGCTATAACTCGAAAACTAGAGAACGAGAATTTTTGGCACATATGGTCAATTGAATGTTTATCCCAACCCTCTCATTTGGCACTAGTTTCAGCCCGAATTGTGCAAGTCACCTAAGGTCACGAATCGTCCCGAACGTGTAGCCCAAATTGTGAAAATTTCAAACCGCTACTGCTTGCTTGTATGAGTAGGTAGCCATCTGAAACTTGGCATATATAAAGGTCATTAACATGTCTACATGCATGCACAATCTTATGTCAACTGATTGCATAACTTGCGAACTATAGGCCATCGAAATTTTTGTAAACAAAAGTTTGTGCGACTTTAGCTCCCAAACGGAATAAAAGCTAAAGCTGAAATAGCCTTCATTCTATTTCACTTATTTGTGTCTACACATGAATATGTTTTGCAGAGACTCAAAGCTCTTGAGAATGGAGAAAATGAGGTGTCAATTTTGCATTGGACCCTATGGGAAAATGCATTAAACGCCTACTGCTCCGACGTTCAGCGACCGATAACATCCATCTTTACACTGTAAACGGTAATTACATAGGTACATGCCTGGGGCAAATAACAGCGCAAATAATTGTCCATGTGCAGAGTAATAAAGGAGCAAACTTTTATATATGGGCCTGCAGTGGAAGTTATTCTTAAAAGGTGACTTTCACGAATCGTTCTAAAACTGTGCTAAATTACAGATAATTCCCATATATTTCTTGGGAGAAAATGCCCTGAAATTCTCCTTTCTCCGTTGTCGAGATATTCGAGGGCAAAGTCGTGCAGTTTTCGACTTCCAGGGGCTATAACTCGAAAACTAGAGAACGAGAATTTTTGGCACATATGGTCAATTGAATGTTTATCCCAACCCTCTCATTTGGCACTAGTTTCAGCCCGAATTGTGCAAGTCACCTAAGGTCACGAATCGTCCCGAACGTGTAGCCCAAATTGTGAAAATTTCAAACCGCTACTGCTTGCTTGTATGAGTAGGTAGCCATCTGAAACTTGGCATATATAAAGGTCATTAACATGTCTACATGCATGCACAATCTTATGTCAACTGATTGCATAACTTGCGAACTATAGGCCATCGAAATTTTTGTAAACAAAAGTTTTTGCGACTTTAGCTCCCAAACGGAATAAAAGCTAAAGCTGAAATAGCCTTCATTCTATTTCACTTATTTGTGTCTACACATGTATATGTTTTGCAGAGACTCAAAGCTCTTGAGAATGGAGAAAATGAGGTGTCAATTTTGCATTGGACCCTATGGGAAAATGCATTAAACGCCTACTGCTCCGACGTTCAGCGACCGATAACATCCATCTTTACACTGTAAACGGTAATTACATACGTACATGCCTGGGGCAAATAACAGCGCAAATAATTGTCCATGTGCAGAGTAATAAAGGAGCAAACTTTTATATATGGGCCTGCAGTGGAAGTTATTCTTAAAAGGTGACTTTCACGAATCGTTCTAAAACTGTGCTAAATTACAGATAATTCCCATATATTTCTTGGGAGAAAATGCCCTGAAATTCTCCTTTCTCCGTTGTCGAGATATTCGAGGGCAAAGTCGTGCAGTTTTCGACTTCCAGGGGCTATAACTCGAAAACTAGAGAACGAGAATTTTTGGCACATATGGTCAATTGAATGTTTATCCCAACCCTCTCATTTGGCACTAGTTTCAGCCCGAATTGTGCAAGTCACCTAAGGTCACGAATCGTCCCGAACGTGTAGCCCAAATTGTGAAAATTTCAAACCGCTACTGCTTGCTTGTATGAGTAGGTAGCCATCTGAAACTTGGCATATATAAAGGTCATTAACATGTCTACATGCATGCACAATCTTATGTCAACTGATTGCATAACTTGCGAACTATAGGCCATCGAAATTTTTGTAAACAAAAGTTTGTGCGACTTTAGCTCCCAAACAGAATAAAAGCTAAAGCTGAAATAGCCTTCATTCTATTTCACTTATTTGTGTCTACACATGTATATGTTTTGCAGAGACTCAAAGCTCTTGAGAATGGAGAAAATGAGGTGTCAATTTTGCATTGGACCCTATGGGAAAATGCATTAAACGCCTACTGCTCCGACGTTCAGCGACCGATAACATCCATCTTTACACTGTAAACGGTAATTACATAGGTACATGCCTGGGGCAAATAACAGCGCAAATAATTGTCCATGTGCAGAGTAATAAAGGAGCAAACTTTTATATATGGGCCTGCAGTGGAAGTTATTCTTAAAAGGTGACTTTCACGAATCGTTCTGAAACTGTGCTAAATTACAGATAATTCCCATATATTTCTTGGGAGAAAATGCCCTGAAATTCTCCTTTCTCCGTTGTCGAGATATTCGAGGGCAAAGTCGTGCAGTTTTCGACTTCCAGGGTCTATAACTCGAAAACTAGAGAACGAGAATTTTTGGCACATATGGTCAATTGAATGTTTATCCCAACCCTCTCATTTGGCACTAGTTTCAGCCCGAATTGTGCAAGTCACCTAAGGTCACGAATCGTCCCGAACGTGTAGCCCAAATTGTGAAAATTTCAAACCGCTACTGCTTGCTTGTATGAGTAGGTAGCCATCTGAAACTTGGCATATATAAAGTTCATTAACATGTCTACATGCATGCACAATCTTATGTCAACTGATTGCATAACTTGCGAACTATAGGCCATCGAAATTTTTGTAAACAAAAGTTTGTGCGACTTTAGCTCCCAAACGGAATAAAAGCTAAAGCTGAAATAGCCTTCATTCTATTTCACTTATTTGTGTCTACACATGTATATGTTTTGCAGAGACTCAAAGCTCTTGAGAATGGAGAAAATGAGGTGTCAATTTTGCATTGGACCCTATGGGAAAATGCATTAAACGCCTACTGCTCCGACGTTCAGCGACCGATAACATCCATCTTTACACTGTAAACGGTAATTACATAGGTACATGCCTGGGGCAAATAACAGCGCAAATAATTGTCCATGTGCAGAGTAATAAAGGAGCAAACTTTTATATATGGGCCTGCAGTGGAAGTTATTCTTAAAAGGTGACTTTCACGAATCGTTCTGAAACTGTGCTAAATTACAGATAATTCCCATATATTTCTTGGGAGAAAATGCCCTGAAATTCTCCTTTCTCCGTTGTCGAGATATTCGAGGGCAAAGTCGTGCAGTTTTCGACTTCCAGGGGCTATAACTCGAAAACTAGAGAACGAGAATTTTTGGCACATATGGTCAATTGAATGTTTATCCCAACCCTCTCATTTGGCACTAGTTTCAGCCCGAATTGTGCAAGTCACCTAAGGTCACGAATCGTCCCGAACGTGTAGCCCAAATTGTGAAAATTTCAAACCGCTACTGCTTGCTTGTATGAGTAGGTAGCCATCTGAAACTTGGCATATATAAAGGTCATTAACATGTCTACATGCATGCACAATCTTATGTCAACTGATTGCATAACTTGCGAACTATAGGCCATCGAAATTTTTGTAAACAAAAGTTTGTGCGACTTTAGCTCCCAAACGGAATAAAAGCTAAAGCTGAAATAGCCTTCATTCTATTTCACTTATTTGTGTCTACACATGTATATGTTTTGCAGAGACTCAAAGCTCTTGAGAATGGAGAAAATGAGGTGTCAATTTTGCATTGGACCCTATGGGAAAATGCATTAAACGCCTACTGCTCCGACGTTCAGCGACCGATAACATCCATCTTTACACTGTAAACGGTAATTACATACGTACATGCCTGGGGCAAATAACAGCGCAAATAATTGTCCATGTGCAGAGTAATAAAGGAGCAAACTTTTATATATGGGCCTGCAGTGGAAGTTATTCTTAAAAGGTGACTTTCACGAATCGTTCTGAAACTGTGCTAAATTACAGATAATTCCCATATATTTCTTGGGAGAAAATGCCCTGAAATTCTCCTTTCTCCGTTGTCGAGATATTCGAGGGCAAAGTCGTGCAGTTTTCGACTTCCAGGGGCTATAACTCGAAAACTAGAGAACGAGAATTTTTGGCACATATGGTCAATTGAATGTTTATCCCAACCCTCTCATTTGGCACTAGTTTCAGCCCGAATTGTGCAAGTCACCTAAGGTCACGAATCGTCCCGAACGTGTGTAGCCCAAATTGTGAAAATTTCAAACCGCTACTGCTTGCTTGTATGAGTAGGTAGCCATCTGAAACTTGGCATATATAAAGGTCATTAACATGTCTACATGCATGCACAATCTTATGTCAACTGATTGCATAACTTGCGAACTATAGGCCATCGAAATTTTTGTAAACAAAAGTTTGTGCGACTTTAGCTCCCAAACGGAATAAAGCTAAAGCTGAAATAGCCTTCATTCTATTTCACTTATTTGTGTCTACACATGTATATGTTTTGCAGAGACTCAAAGCTCTTGAGAATGGAGAAAATGAGGTGTCAATTTTGCATTGGACCCTATGGGAAAATGCATTAAACGCCTACTGCTCCGACGTTCAGCGACCGATAACATCCATCTTTACACTGTAAACGGTAATTACATAGGTACATGCCTGGGGCAAATAACAGCGCAAATAATTCTCCATGAGCAGAGTAATATAGGAGCAAACTTTTATATATGGGCCTGCAGTGGAAGTTATTCTTAAAAGGTGACTTTCACGAATCGTTCTGAAACTGTGCTAAATTACAGATAATTCCCATATATTTCTTGGGAGAAAATGCCCTGAAATTCTCCTTTCTCCGTTGTCGAGATATTCGAGGGCAAAGTCGTGCAGTTTTCGACTTCCAGGGGCTATAACTCGAAAACTAGAGAACGAGAATTTTTGGCACATATGGTCAATTGAATGTTTATCCCAACCCTCTCATTTGGCACTAGTTTCAGCCCGAATTGTGCAAGTCACCTAAGGTCACGAATCGTCCCGAACGTGTAGCCCAAATTGTGAAAATTTCAAACCGCTACTGCTTGCTTGTATGAGTAGGTAGCCATCTGAAACTTGGCATATATAAAGGCCATTAACATGTCTACATGCATGCACAATCTTATGTCAACTGATTGCATAACTTGCGAACTATAGGCCATCGAAATTTTTGTAAACAAAAGTTTGTGCGACTTTAGCTCCCAAACGGAATAAAAGCTAAAGCTGAAATAGCCTTCATTCTATTTCACTTATTTGTGTCTACACATGTATATGTTTTGCAGAGACTCAAAGCTCTTGAGAATGGAGAAAATGAGGTGTCAATTTTGCATTGGACCCTATGGGAAAATGCATTAAACGCCTACTGCTCCGACGTTCAGCGACCGATAACATCCATCTTTACACTGTAAACGGTAATTACATAGGTACATGCCTGGGGCAAATAACAGCGCAAATAATTGTCCATGTGCAGAGTAATAAAGGAGCAAACTTTTATATATGGGCCTGCAGTGGAAGTTATTCTTAAAAGGTGACTTTCACGAATCGTTCTGAAACTGTGCTAAATTACAGATAATTCCCATATATTTCTTGGGAGAAAATGCCCTGAAATTCTCCTTTCTCCGTTGTCGAGATATTCGAGGGCAAAGTCGTGCAGTTTTCGACTTCCAGGGGCTATAACTCGAAAACTAGAGAACGAGAATTTTTGGCACATATGGTCAATTGAATGTTTATCCCAACCCTCTCATTTGGCACTAGTTTCAGCCCGAATTGTGCAAGTCACCTAAGGTCACGAATCGTCCCGAACGTGTAGCCCAAATTGTGAAAATTTCAAACCGCTACTGCTTGCTTGTATGAGTAGGTAGCCATCTGAAACTTGGCATATATAAAGGTCATTAACATGTCTACATGCATGCACAATCTTATGTCAACTGATTGCATAACTTGCGAACTATAGGCCATCGAAATTTTTGTAAACAAAAGTTTGTGCGACTTTAGCTCCCAAACGGAATAAAAGCTAAAGCTGAAATAGCCTTCATTCTATTTCACTTATTTGTGTCTACACATGTATATGTTTTGCAGAGACTCAAAGCTCTTGAGAATGGAGAAAATGAGGTGTCAATTTTGCATTGGACCCTATGGGAAAATGCATTAAACGCCTACTGCTCCGACGTTCAGCGACCGATAACATCCATCTTTACACTGTAAACGGTAATTACATAGGTACATGCCTGGGGCAAATAACAGCGCAAATAATTGTCCATGTGCAGAGTAATAAAGGAGCAAACTTTTATATATGGGCCTGCAGTGGAAGTTATTCTTAAAAGGTGACTTTCACGAATCGTTCTGAAACTGTGCTAAATTACAGATAATTCCCATATATTTCTTGGGAGAAAATGCCCTGAAATTCTCCTTTCTCCGTTGTCGAGATATTCGAGGGCAAAGTCGTGCAGTTTTCGACTTCCAGGGGCTATAACTCGAAAACTAGAGAACGAGAATTTTTGGCACATATGGTCAATTGAATGTTTATCCCAACCCTCTCATTTGGCACTAGTTTCAGCCCGAATTGTGCAAGTCACCTAAGGTCACGAATCGTCCCGAACGTGTAGCCCAAATTGTGAAAATTTCAAACCGCTACTGCTTGCTTGTATGAGTAGGTAGCCATCTGAAACTTGGCATATATAAAGGTCATTAACATGTCTACATGCATGCACAATCTTATGTCAACTGATTGCATAACTTGCGAACTATAGGCCATCGAAATTTTTGTAAACAAAAGTTTGTGCGACTTTAGCTCCCAAACGGAATAAAAGCTAAAGCTGAAATAGCCTTCATTCTATTTCACTTATTTGTGTCTACACATGTATATGTTTTGCAGAGACTCAAAGCTCTTGAAAATGGAGAAAATGAGGTGTCAATTTTGCATTGGACCCTATGGGAAAATGCATTAAACGCCTACTGCTCCGACGTTCAGCGACCGATAACATCCATCTTTACACTGTAAACGGTAATTACATAGGTACATGCCTGGGGCAAATAACAGCGCAAATAATTGTCCATGTGCAGAGTAATAAAGGAGCAAACTTTTATATATGGGCCTGCAGTGGAAGTTATTCTTAAAAGGTGACTTTCACGAATCGTTCTGAAACTGTGCTAAATTACAGATAATTCTCATATATTTCTTGGGAGAAAATGCCCTGAAATTCTCCTTTCTCCGTTGTCGAGATATTCGAGGGCAAAGTCGTGCAGTTTTCGACTTCCAGGGGCTATAACTCGAAAACTAGAGAACGAGAATTTTTGGCACATATGGTCAATTAAATGTTTATCCCAACCCTCTCATTTAGCACTAGTTTCAGCCCGAATTGTGCAAGTCACCTAAGGTCACGAATCGTCCCGAACGTGTAGCCCAAATTGTGAAAATTTCAAACCGCTACTGCTTGCTTGTATGAGTAGGTAGCCATCTGAAACTTGGCATATATAAAGGTCATTAACATGTCTACATGCATGCACAATCTTATGTCAACTGATTGCATAACTTGCGAACTATAGGCCATCGAAATTTTTGTAAACAAAAGTTTGTGCGACTTTAGCTCCCAAACGGAATAAAAGCTAAAGCTGAAATAGCCTTCATTCTATTTCACTTATTTGTGTCTACACATGTATATGTTTTGCAGAGACTCAAAGCTCTTGAGAATGGAGAAAATGAGGTGTCAATTTTGCATTGGACCCTATGGGAAAATGCATTAAACGCCTACTGCTCCGACGTTCAGCGACCGATAACATCCATCTTTACACTGTAAACGGTAATTACATAGGTACATGCCTGGGGCAAATAACAGCGCAAATAATTGTCCATGTGCAGAGTAATAAAGGAGCAAACTTTTATATATGGGCCTGCAGTGGAAGTTATTCTTAAAAGGTGACTTTCACGAATCGTTCTGAAACTGTGCTAAATTACAGATAATTCCCATATATTTCTTGGGAGAAAATGCCCTGAAATTCTCCTTTCTCCGTTGTCGAGATATTCGAGGGCAAAGTCGTGCAGTTTTCGACTTCCAGGGGCTATAACTCGAAAACTAGAGAACGAGAATTTTTGGCACATATGGTCAATTGAATGTTTATCCCAACCCTCTCATTTGGCACTAGTTTCAGCCCGAATTGTGCAAGTCACCTAAGGTCACGAATCGTCCCGAACGTGTAGCCCAAATTGTGAAAATTTCAAACCGCTACTGCTTGCTTGTATGAGTAGGTAGCCATCTGAAACTTGGCATATATAAAGGTCATTAACATGTCTACATGCATGCACAATCTTATGTCAACTGATTGCATAACTTGCGAACTATAGGCCATCGAAATTTTTGTAAACAAAAGTTTGTGCGACTTTAGCTCCCAAACAGAATAAAAGCTAAAGCTGAAATAGCCTTCATTCTATTTCACTTATTTGTGTCTACACATGTATATGTTTTGCAGAGACTCAAAGCTCTTGAGAATGGAGAAAATGAGGTGTCAATTTTGCATTGGACCCTATGGGAAAATGCATTAAACGCCTACTGCTCCGACGTTCAGCGACCGATAACATCCATCTTTACACTGTAAACGGTAATTACATAGGTACATGCCTGGGGCAAATAACAGCGCAAATAATTGTCCATGTGCAGAGTAATAAAGGAGCAAACTTTTATATATGGGCCTGCAGTGGAAGTTATTCTTAAAAGGTGACTTTCACGAATCGTTCTGAAACTGTGCTAAATTACAGATAATTCCCATATATTTCTTGGGAGAAAATGCCCTGAAATTCTCCTTTCTCCGTTGTCGAGATATTCGAGGGCAAAGTCGTGCAGTTTTCGACTTCCAGGGTCTATAACTCGAAAACTAGAGAACGAGAATTTTTGGCACATATGGTCAATTGAATGTTTATCCCAACCCTCTCATTTGGCACTAGTTTCAGCCCGAATTGTGCAAGTCACCTAAGGTCACGAATCGTCCCGAACGTGTAGCCCAAATTGTGAAAATTTCAAACCGCTACTGCTTGCTTGTATGAGTAGGTAGCCATCTGAAACTTGGCATATATAAAGGTCATTAACATGTCTACATGCATGCACAATCTTATGTCAACTGATTGCATAACTTGCGAACTATAGGCCATCGAAATTTTTGTAAACAAAAGTTTGTGCGACTTTAGCTCCCAAACGGAATAAAAGCTAAAGCTGAAATAGCCTTCATTCTATTTCACTTATTTGTGTCTACACATGTATATGTTTTGCAGAGACTCAAAGCTCTTGAGAATGGAGAAAATGAGGTGTCAATTTTGCATTGGACCCTATGGGAAAATGCATTAAACGCCTACTGCTCCGACGTTCAGCGACCGATAACATCCATCTTTACACTGTAAACGGTAATTACATAGGTACATGCCTGGGGCAAATAACAGCGCAAATAATTGTCCATGAGCAGAGTAATAAAGGAGCAAACTTTTATATATGGGCCTGCAGTGGAAGTTATTCTTAAAAGGTGACTTTCACGAATCGTTCTGAAACTGTGCTAAATTACAGATAATTCCCATATATTTCTTGGGAGAAAATGCCCTGAAATTCTCCTTTCTCCGTTGTCGAGATATTCGAGGGCAAAGTCGTGCAGTTTTCGACTTCCAGGGGCTATAACTCGAAAACTAGAGAACGAGAATTTTTGGCACATATGGTCAATTGAATGTTTATCCCAACCCTCTCATTTGGCACTAGTTTCAGCCCGAATTGTGCAAGTCACCTAAGGTCACGAATCGTCCCGAACGTGTAGCCCAAATTGTGAAAATTTCAAACCGCTACTGCTTGCTTGTATGAGTAGGTAGCCATCTGAAACTTGGCATATATAAAGGTCATTAACATGTCTACATGCATGCACAATCTTATGTCAACTGATTGCATAACTTGCGAACTATAGGCCATCGAAATTTTTGTAAACAAAAGTTTGTGCGACTTTAGCTCCCAAACGGAATAAAAGCTAAAGCTGAAATAGCCTTCATTCTATTTCACTTATTTGTGTCTACACATGTATATGTTTTGCAGAGACTCAAAGCTCTTGAGAATGGAGAAAATGAGGTGTCAATTTTGCATTGGACCCTATGGGAAAATGCATTAAACGCCTACTGCTCCGACGTTCAGCGACCGATAACATCCATCTTTACACTGTAAACGGTAATTACATAGGTACATGCCTGGGGCAAATAACAGCGCAAATAATTGTCCATGTGCAGAGTAATAAAGGAGCAAACTTTTATATATGGGCCTGCAGTGGAAGTTATTCTTAAAAGGTGACTTTCACGAATCGTTCTGAAACTGTGCTAAATTACAGATAATTCCCATATATTTCTTGGGAGAAAATGCCCTGAAATTCTCCTTTCTCCGTTGTCGAGATATTCGAGGGCAAAGTCGTGCAGTTTTCGACTTCCAGGGGCTATAACTCGAAAACTAGAGAACGAGAATTTTTGGCACATATGGTCAATTGAATGTTTATCCCAACCCTCTCATTTGGCACTAGTTTCAGCCCGAATTGTGCAAGTCACCTAAGGTCACGAATCGTCCCGAACGTGTAGCCCAAATTGTGAAAATTTCAAACCGCTACTGCTTGCTTGTATGAGTAGGTAGCCATCTGAAACTTGGCATATATAAAGGTCATTAGCATGTCTACATGCATGCACAATCTTATGTCAACTGATTGCATAACTTGCGAACTATAGGCCATCGAAATTTTTGTAAACAAAAGTTTGTGCGACTTTAGCTCCCAAACGGAATAAAAGCTAAAGCTGAAATAGCCTTCATTCTATTTCACTTATTTGTGTCTACACATGTATATGTTTTGCAGAGACTCAAAGCTCTTGAGAATGGAGAAAATGAGGTGTCAATTTTGCATTGGACCCTATGGGAAAATGCATTAAACGCCTACTGCTCCGACGTTCAGCGACCGATAACATCCATCTTTACACTGTAAACGGTAATTACATAGGTACATGCCTGGGGCAAATAACAGCGCAAATAATTGTCCATGTGCAGAGTAATAAAGGAGCAAACTTTTATATATGGGCCTGCAGTGGAAGTTATTCTTAAAAGGTGACTTTCACGAATCGTTCTGAAACTGTGCTAAATTACAGATAATTCCCATATATTTCTTGGGAGAAAATGCCCTGAAATTCTCCTTTCTCCGTTGTCGAGATATTCGAGGGCAAAGTCGTGCAGTTTTCGACTTCCAGGGGCTATAACTCGAAAACTAGAGAACGAGAATTTTTGGCACATATGGTCAATTGAATGTTTATCCCAACCCTCTCATTTGGCACTAGTTTCAGCCCGAATTGTGCAAGTCACCTAAGGTCACGAATCGTCCCGAACGTGTAGCCCAAATTGTGAAAATTTCAAACCGCTACTGCTTGCTTGTATGAGTAGGTAGCCATCTGAAACTTGGCATATATAAAGGTCATTAACATGTCTACATGCATGCACAATCTTATGTCAACTGATTGCATAACTTGCGAACTATAGGCAATCGAAATTTTTGTAAACAAAAGTTTGTGCGACTTTAGCTCCCAAACGGAATAAAAGCTAAAGCTGAAATAGCCTTCATTCTATTTCACTTATTTGTGTCTACACATGTATATGTTTTGCAGAGACTCAAAGCTCTTGAAAATGGAGAAAATGAGGTGTCAATTTTGCATTGGACCCTATGGGAAAATGCATTAAACGCCTACTGCTCCGACGTTCAGCGACCGATAACATCCATCTTTACACTGTAAACGGTAATTACATAGGTACATGCCTGGGGCAAATAACAGCGCAAATAATTGTCCATGTGCAGAGTAATAAAGGAGCAAACTTTTATATATGGGCCTGCAGTGGAAGTTATTCTTAAAAGGTGACTTTCACGAATCGTTCTGAAACTGTGCTAAATTACAGATAATTCCCATATATTTCTTGGGAGAAAATGCCCTGAAATTCTCCTTTCTCCGTTGTCGAGATATTCGAGGGCAAAGTCGTGCAGTTTTCGACTTCCAGGGGCTATAACTCGAAAACTAGAGAACGAGAATTTTTGGCACATATGGTCAATTGAATGTTTATCCCAACCCTCTCATTTAGCACTAGTTTCAGCCCGAATTGTGCAAGTCACCTAAGGTCACGAATCGTCCCGAACGTGTAGCCCAAATTGTGAAAATTTCAAACCGCTACTGCTTGCTTGTATGAGTAGGTAGCCATCTGAAACTTGGCATATATAAAGGTCATTAACATGTCTACATGCATGCACAATCTTATGTCAACTGATTGCATAACTTGCGAACTATAGGCCATCGAAATTTTTGTAAACAAAAGTTTGTGCGACTTTAGCTCCCAAACGGAATAAAAGCTAAAGCTGAAATAGCCTTCATTCTATTTCACTTATTTGTGTCTACACATGTATATGTTTTGCAGAGACTCAAAGCTCTTGAGAATGGAGAAAATGAGGTGTCAATTTTGCATTGGACCCTATGGGAAAATGCATTAAACGCCTACTGCTCCGACGTTCAGCGACCGATAACATCCATCTTTACACTGTAAACGGTAATTACATAGGTACATGCCTGGGGCAAATAACAGCGCAAATAATTGTCCATGTGCAGAGTAATAAAGGAGCAAACTTTTATATATGGGCCTGCAGTGGAAGTTATTCTTAAAAGGTGACTTTCACGAATCGTTCTGAAACTGTGCTAAATTACAGATAATTCCCATATATTTCTTGGGAGAAAATGCCCTGAAATTCTCCTTTCTCCGTTGTCGAGATATTCGAGGGCAAAGTCGTGCAGTTTTCGACTTCCAGGGGCTATAACTCGAAAACTAGAGAACGAGAATTTTTGGCACATATGGTCAATTGAATGTTTATCCCAACCCTCTCATTTGGCACTAGTTTCAGCCCGAATTGTGCAAGTCACCTAAGGTCACGAATCGTCCCGAACGTGTAGCCCAAATTGTGAAAATTTCAAACCGCTACTGCTTGCTTGTATGAGTAGGTAGCCATCTGAAACTTGGCATATATAAAGTTCATTAACATGTCTACATGCATGCACAATCTTATGTCAACTGATTGCATAACTTGCGAACTATAGGCCATCGAAATTTTTGTAAACAAAAGTTTGTGCGACTTTAGCTCCCAAACGGAATAAAAGCTAAAGCTGAAATAGCCTTCATTCTATTTCACTTATTTGTGTCTACACATGTATATGTTTTGCAGAGACTCAAAGCTCTTGAGAATGGAGAAAATGAGGTGTCAATTTTGCATTGGACCCTATGGGAAAATGCATTAAACGCCTACTGCTCCGACGTTCAGCGACCGATAACATCCATCTTTACACTGTAAACGGTAATTATATAGGTACATGCCTGGGGCAAATAACAGCGCAAATAATTGTGCAAGTCACCTAAGGTCACGAATCGTCCCGAACGTGTAGCCCAAATTGTGAAAATTTCAAACCGCTACTGCTTGCTTGTATGAGTAGGTAGCCATCTGAAACTTGGCATATATAAAGGTCATTAACATGTCTACATGCATGCACAATCTTATGTCAACTGATTGCATAACTTGCGAACTATAGGCCATCGAAATTTTTGTAAACAAAAGTTTGTGCGACTTTAGCTCCCAAACGGAATAAAAGCTAAAGCTGAAATAGCCTTCATTCTATTTCACTTATTTGTGTCTACACATGAATATGTTTTGCAGAGACTCAAAGCTCTTGAGAATGGAGAAAATGAGGTGTCAATTTTGCATTGGACCCTATGGGAAAATGCATTAAACGCCTACTGCTCCGACGTTCAGCGACCGATAACATCCATCTTTACACTGTAAACGGTAATTACATAGGTACATGCCTGGGGCAAATAACAGCGCAAATAATTGTCCATGTGCAGAGTAATAAAGGAGCAAACTTTTATATATGGGCCTGCAGTGGAAGTTATTCTTAAAAGGTGACTGTCACGAATCGTTCTGAAACTGTGCTAAATTACAGATAATTCCCATATATTTCTTGGGAGAAAATGCCCTGAAATTCTCCTTTCTCCGTTGTCGAGATATTCGAGGGCAAAGTCGTGCAGTTTTCGACTTCCAGGGGCTATAACTCGAAAACTAGAGAACGAGAATTTTTGGCACATATGGTCAATTGAATGTTTATCCCAACCCTCTCATTTGGCACTAGTTTCAGCCCGAATTGTGCAAGTCACCTAAGGTCACGAATCGTCCCGAACGTGTGTAGCCCAAATTGTGAAAATTTCAAACCGCTACTGCTTGCTTGTATGAGTAGGTAGCCATCTGAAACTTGGCATATATAAAGGTCATTAACATGTCTACATGCATGCACAATCTTATGTCAAATGATTGCATAACTTGCGAACTATAGGCCATCGAAATTTTTGTAAACAAAAGTTTGTGCGACTTTAGCTCCCAAACGGAATAAAGCTAAAGCTGAAATAGCCTTCATTCTATTTCACTTATTTGTGTCTACACATGTATATGTTTTGCAGAGACTCAAAGCTCTTGAGAATGGAGAAAATGAGGTGTCAATTTTGCATTGGACCCTATGGGAAAATGCATTAAACGCCTACTGCTCCGACGTTCAGCGACCGATAACATCCATCTTTACACTGTAAACGGTAATTACATAGGTACATGCCTGGGGCAAATAACAGCGCAAATAATTGTCCATGAGCAGAGTAATAAAGGAGCAAACTTTTATATATGGGCCTGCAGTGGAAGTTATTCTTAAAAGGTGACTTTCACGAATCGTTCTGAAACTGTGCTAAATTACAGATAATTCCCATATATTTCTTGGGAGAAAATGCCCTGAAATTCTCCTTTCTCCGTTGTCGAGATATTCGAGGGCAAAGTCGTGCAGTTTTCGACTTCCAGGGGCTATAACTCGAAAACTAGAGAACGAGAATTTTTGGCACATATGGTCAATTGAATGTTTATCCCAACCCTCTCATTTGGCACTAGTTTCAGCCCGAATTGTGCAAGTCACCTAAGGTCACGAATCGTCCCGAACGTGTAGCCCAAATTGTGAAAATTTCAAACCGCTACTGCTTGCTTGTATGAGTAGGTAGCCATCTGAAACTTGGCATATATAAAGGTCATTAACATGTCTACATGCATGCACAATCTTATGTCAACTGATTGCATAACTTGCGAACTATAGGCCATCGAAATTTTTGTAAACAAAAGTTTGTGCGACTTTAGCTCCCAAACGGAATAAAAGCTAAAGCTGAAATAGCCTTCATTCTATTTCACTTATTTGTGTCTACACATGTATATGTTTTGCAGAGACTCAAAGCTCTTGAGAATGGAGAAAATGAGGTGTCAATTTTGCATTGGACCCTATGGGAAAATGCATTAAACGCCTACTGCTCCGACGTTCAGCGACCGATAACATCCATCTTTACACTGTAAACGGTAATTACATAGGTACATGCCTGGGGCAAATAACAGCGCAAATAATTGTCCATGTGCAGAGTAATAAAGGAGCAAACTTTTATATATGGGCCTGCAGTGGAAGTTATTCTTAAAAGGTGACTTTCACGAATCGTTCTGAAACTGTGCTAAATTACAGATAATTCCCATATATTTCTTGGGAGAAAATGCCCTGAAATTCTCCTTTCTCCGTTGTCGAGATATTCGAGGGCAAAGTCGTGCAGTTTTCGACTTCCAGGGGCTATAACTCGAAAACTAGAGAACGAGAATTTTTGGCACATATGGTCAATTGAATGTTTATCCCAACCCTCTCATTTGGCACTAGTTTCAGCCCGAATTGTGCAAGTCACCTAAGGTCACGAATCGTCCCGAACGTGTAGCCCAAATTGTGAAAATTTCAAACCGCTACTGCTTGCTTGTATGAGTAGGTAGCCATCTGAAACTTGGCATATATAAAGGTCATTAACATGTCTACATGCATGCACAATCTTATGTCAACTGATTGCATAACTTGCGAACTATAGGCCATCGAAATTTTTGTAAACAAAAGTTTATGCGACTTTAGCTCCCAAACGGAATAAAAGCTAAAGCTGAAATAGCCTTCATTCTATTTCACTGATTTGTGTCTACACATGTATATGTTTTGCAGAGACTCAAAGCTCTTGAGAATGGAGAAAATGAGGTGTCAATTTTGCATTGGACCCTATGGGAAAATGCATTAAACGCCTACTGCTCCGACGTTCAGCGACCGATAACATCCATCTTTACACTGTAAACGGTAATTACATAGGTACATGCCTGGGGCAAATAACAGCGCAAATAATTGTCCATGTGCAGAGTAATAAAGGAGCAAACTTTTATATATGGGCCTGCAGTGGAAGTTATTCTTAAAAGGTGACTTTCACGAATCGTTCTGAAACTGTGCTAAATTACAGATAATTCCCATATATTTCTTGGGAGAAAATGCCCTGAAATTCTCCTTTCTCCGTTGTCGAGATATTCGAGGGCAAAGTCGTGCAGGTTTCGACTTCCAGGGGCTATAACTCGAAAACTAGAGAACGAGAATTTTTGGCACATATGGTCAATTGAATGTTTATCCCAACCCTCTCATTTGGCACTAGTTTCAGCCCGAATTGTGCAAGTCACCTAAGGTCACGAATCGTCCCGAACGTGTAGCCCAAATTGTGAAAATTTCAAACCGCTACTGCTTGCTTGTATGAGTAGGTAGCCATCTGAAACTTGGCATATATAAAGGTCATTAACATGTCTACATGCATGCACAATCTTATGTCAACTGATTGCATAACTTGCGAACTATAGGCCATCGAAATTTTTGTAAACAAAAGTTTGTGCGACTTTAGCTCCCAAACGGAATAAAAGCTAAAGCTGAAATAGCCTTCATTCTATTTCACTTATTTGTGTCTACACATGTATATGTTTTGCAGAGACTCAAAGCTCTTGAGAATGGAGAAAATGAGGTGTCAATTTTGCATTGGACCCTATGGGAAAATGCATTAAACGCCTACTGCTCCGACGTTCAGCGACCGATAACATCCATCTTTACACTGTAAACGGTAATTACATAGGTACATGCCTGGGGCAAATAACAGCGCAAATAATTGTCCATGTGCAGAGTAATAAAGGAGCAAACTTTTATATATGGGCCTGCAGTGGAAGTTATTCTTAAAAGGTGACTTTCACGAATCGTTCTGAAACGGTGCTAAATTACAGATAATTCCCATATATTTCTTGGGAGAAAATGCCCTGAAATTCTCCTTTCTCCGTTGTCGAGATATTCGAGGGCAAAGTCGTGCAGTTTTCGACTTCCAGGGGCTATAACTCGAAAACTAGAGAACGAGAATTTTTGGCACATATGGTCAATTGAATGTTTATCCCAACCCTCTCATTTGGCACTAGTTTCAGCCCGAATTGTGCAAGTCACCTAAGGTCACGAATCGTCCCGAACGTGTAGCCCAAATTGTGAAAATTTCAAACCGCTACTGCTTGCTTGTATGGGTAGGTAGCCATCTGAAACTTGGCATATATAAAGGTCATTAACATGTCTACATGCATGCACAATCTTATGTCAACTGATTGCATAACTTGCGAACTATAGGCCATCGAAATTTTTGTAAACAAAAGTTTGTGCGACTTTAGCTCCCAAACGGAATAAAAGCTAAAGCTGAAATAGCCTTCATTCTATTTCACTTATTTGTGTCTACACATGTATATGTTTTGCAGAGACTCAAAGCTCTTGAGAATGGAGAAAATGAGGTGTCAATTTTGCATTGGACCCTATGGGAAAATGCATTAAACGCCTACTGCTCCGACGTTCAGCGACCGATAACATCCATCTTTACACTGTAAACGGTAATTACATAGGTACATGCCTGGGGCAAATAACAGCGCAAATAATTGTCCATGTGCAGAGTAATAAAGGAGCAAACTTTTATATATGGGCCTGCAGTGGAAGTTATTCTTAAAAGGTGACTTTCACGAATCGTTCTGAAACTGTGCTAAATTACAGATAATTCCCATATATTTCTTGGGAGAAAATGCCCTGAAATTCTCCTTTCTCCGTTGTCGAGATATTCGAGGGCAAAGTCGTGCAGTTTTCGACTTCCAGGGGCTATAACTCGAAAACTAGAGAACGAGAATTTTTGGCACATATGGTCAATTGAATGTTTATCCCAACCCTCTCATTTGGCACTAGTTTCAGCCCGAATTGTGCAAGTCACCTAAGGTCACGAATCGTCCCGAACGTGTAGCCCAAATTGTGAAAATTTCAAACCGCTACTGCTTGCTTGTATGAGTAGGTAGCCATCTGAAACTTGGCATATATAAAGGTCATTAACATGTCTACATGCATGCACAATCTTATGTCAACTGATTGCATAACTTGCGAACTATAGGCCATCGAAATTTTTGTAAACAAAAGTTTGTGCGACTTTAGCTCCCAAACGGAATAAAAGCTAAAGCTGAAATAGCCTTCATTCTATTTCACTTATTTGTGTCTACACATGTATATGTTTTGCAGAGACTCAAAGCTCTTGAGAATGGAGAAAATGAGGTGTCAATTTTGCATTGGACCCTATGGGAAAATGCATTAAACGCCTACTGCTCCGACGTTCAGCGACCGATAACATCCATCTTTACACTGTAAACGGTAATTACATAGGTACATGCCTGGGGCAAATAACAGCGCAAATAATTGTCCATGTGCAGAGTAATAAAGGAGCAAACTTTTATATATGGGCCTGCAGTGGAAGTTATTCTTAAAAGGTGACTTTCACGAATCGTTCTGAAACTGTGCTAAATTACAGATAATTCCCATATATTTCTTGGGAGAAAATGCCCTGAAATTCTCCTTTCTCCGTTGTCGAGATATTCGAGGGCAAAGTCGTGCAGTTTTCGACTTCCAGGGGCTATAACTCGAAAACTAGAGAACGAGAATTTTTGGCACATATGGTCAATTGAATGTTTATCCCAACCCTCTCATTTGGCACTAGTTTCAGCCCGAATTGTGCAAGTCACCTAAGGTCACGAATCGTCCCGAACGTGTAGCCCAAATTGTGAAAATTTCAAACCGCTACTGCTTGCTTGTATGAGTAGGTAGCCATCTGAAACTTGGCATATATAAAGGTCATTAACATGTCTACATGCATGCACAATCTTATGTCAACTGATTGCATAACTTGCGAACTATAGGCCATCGAAATTTTTGTAAACAAAAGTTTGTGCGACTTTAGCTCCCAAACGGAATAAAAGCTAAAGCTGAAATAGCCTTCATTCTATTTCACTTATTTGTGTCTACACATGTATATGTTTTGCAGAGACTCAAAGCTCTTGAGAATGGAGAAAATGAGGTGTCGATTTTGCATTGGACCCTATGGGAAAATGCATTAAACGCCTACTGCTCCGACGTTCAGCGACCGATAACATCCATCTTTACACTGTAAACGGTAATTACATAGGTACATGCCTGGGGCAAATAACAGCGCAAATAATTGTCCATGTGCAGATTAATAAAGGAGCAAACTTTTATATATGGGCCATCGAAATTTTTGTAAACAAAAGTTTGTGCGACTTTAGCTCCCAAACGGAATAAAAGCTAAAGCTGAAATAGCCTTCATTCTATTTCACTTATTTGTGTCTACACATGTATATGTTTTGCAGAGACTCAAAGCTCTTGAGAATGGAGAAAATGAGGTGTCAATTTTGCATTGGACCCTATGGGAAAATGCATTAAACGCCTACTGCTCCGACGTTCAGCGACCGATAACATCCATCTTTACACTGTAAACGGTAATTACATAGGTACATGCCTGGGGCAAATAACAGCGCAAATAATTGTCCATGTGCAGAGTAATAAAGGAGCAAACTTTTATATATGGGCCTGCAGTGGAAGTTATTCTTAAAAGGTGACTTTCACGAATCGTTCTGAAACTGTGCTAAATTACAGATAATTCCCATATATTTCTTGGGAGAAAATGCCCTGAAATTCTCCTTTCTCCGTTGTCGAGATATTCGAGGGCAAAGTCGTGCAGTTTTCGACTTCCAGGGGCTATAACTCGAAAACTAGAGAACGAGAATTTTTGGCACATATGGTCAATTGAATGTTTATCCCAACCCTCTCATTTGGCACTAGTTTCAGCCCGAATTGTGCAAGTCACCTAAGGTCACGAATCGTCCCGAACGTGTAGCCCAAATTGTGAAAATTTCAAACCGCTACTGCTTGCTTGTATGAGTAGGTAGCCATCTGAAACTTGGCATATATAAAGGTCATTAACATGTCTACATGCATGCACAATCTTATGTCAACTGATTGCATAACTTGCGAACTATAGGCCATCGAAATTTTTGTAAACAAAAGTTTGTGCGACTTTAGCTCCCAAACGGAATAAAAGCTAAAGCTGAAATAGCCTTCATTCTATTTCACTTATTTGTGTCTACACATGTATATGTTTTGCAGAGACTCAAAGCTCTTGAGAATGGAGAAAATGAGGTGTCGATTTTGCATTGGACCCTATGGGAAAATGCATTAAACGCCTACTGCTCCGACGTTCAGCGACCGATAACATCCATCTTTACACTGTAAACGGTAATTACATAGGTACATGCCTGGGGCAAATAACAGCGCAAATAATTGTCCATGTGCAGATTAATAAAGGAGCAAACTTTTATATATGGGCCTGCAGTGGAAGTTATTCTTAAAAGGTGACTTTCACGAATCGTTCTGAAACTGTGCTAAATTACAGATAATTCCCATATATTTCTTGGGAGAAAATGCCCTGAAATTCTCCTTTCTCCGTTGTCGAGATATTCGAGGGCAAAGTCGTGCAGTTTTCGACTTCCAGGGGCTATAACTCGAAAACTAGAGAACGAGAATTTTTGGCACATATGGTCAATTGAATGTTTATCCCAACCCTCTCATTTGGCACTAGTTTCAGCCCGAATTGTGCAAGTCACCTAAGGTCACGAATCGTCCCGAACGTGTAGCCCAAATTGTGAAAATTTCAAACCGCTACTGCTTGCTTGTATGAGTAGGTAGCCATCTGAAACTTGGCATATATAAAGGTCATTAACATGTCTACATGCATGCACAATCTTATGTCAACTGATTGCATAACTTGCGAACTATAGGCCATCGAAATTTTTGTAAACAAAAGTTTGTGCGACTTTAGCTCCCAAACGGAATAAAAGCTAAAGCTGAAATAGCCTTCATTCTATTTCACTTATTTGTGTCTACACATGTATATGTTTTGCAGAGACTCAAAGCTCTTGAGAATGGAGAAAATGAGGTGTCAATTTTGCATTGGACCCTATGGGAAAATGCATTAAACGCCTACTGCTCCGACGTTCAGCGACCGATAACATCCATCTTTACACTGTAAACGGTAATTACATAGGTACATGCCTGGGGCAAATAACAGCGCAAATAATTGTCCATGTGCAGAGTAATAAAGGAGCAAACTTTTATATATGGGCCTGCAGTAGAAGTTATTCTTAAAAGGTGACTTTCACGAATCGTTCTGAAACTGTGCTAAATTACAGATAATTCCCATATATTTCTTGGGAGAAAATGCCCTGAAATTCTCCTTTCTCCGTTGTCGAGATATTCGAGGGCAAAGTCGTGCAGTTTTCGACTTCCAGGGGCTATAACTCGAAAACTAGAGAACGAGAATTTTTGGCACATATGGTCAATTGAATGTTTATCCCAACCCTCTCATTTGGCACTAGTTTCAGCCCGAATTGTGCAAGTCACCTAAGGTCACGAATCGTCCCGAACGTGTAGCCCAAATTGTGAAAATTTCAAACCGCTACTGCTTGCTTGTATGAGTAGGTAGCCATCTGAAACTTGGCATATATAAAGGTCATTAACATGTCTACATGCATGCACAATCTTATGTCAACTGATTGCATAACTTGCGAACTATAGGCCATCGAAATTTTTGTAAACAAAAGTTTGTGCGACTTTAGCTCCCAAACGGAATAAAAGCTAAAGCTGAAATAGCCTTCATTCTATTTCACTTATTTGTGTCTACACATGTATATGTTTTGCAGAGACTCAAAGCTCTTGAGAATGGAGAAAATGAGGTGTCAATTTTGCATTGGACCCTATGGGAAAATGCATTAAACGCCTACTGCTCCGACGTTCAGCGACCGATAACATCCATCTTTACACTGTAAACGGTAATTACATAGGTACATGCCTGGGGCAAATAACAGCGCAAATAATTGTCCATGTGCAGAGTAATAAAGGAGCAAACTTTTATATATGGGCCTGCAGTGGAAGTTATTCTTAAAAGGTGACTTTCACGAATCGTTCTGAAACTGTGCTAAATTACAGATAATTCCCATATATTTCTTGGGAGAAAATGCCCTGAAATTCTCCTTTCTCCGTTGTCGAGATATTCGAGGGCAAAGTCGTGCAGTTTTCGACTTCCAGGGGCTATAACTCGAAAACTAGAGAACGAGAATTTTTGGCACATATGGTCAATTGAATGTTTATCCCAACCCTCTCATTTGGCACTAGTTTCAGCCCGAATTGTGCAAGTCACCTAAGGTCACGAATCGTCCCGAACGTGTAGCCCAAATTGTGAAAATTTCAAACCGCTACTGCTTGCTTGTATGAGTAGGTAGCCATCTGAAACTTGGCATATATAAAGGTCATTAACATGTCTACATGCATGCACAATCTTATGTCAACTGATTGCATAACTTGCGAACTATAGGCAATCGAAATTTTTGTAAACAAAAGTTTGTGCGACTTTAGCTCCCAAATGGAATAAAAGCTAAAGCTGAAATAGCCTTCATTCTATTTCACTTATTTGTGTCTACACATGTATATGTTTTGCAGAGACTCAAAGCTCTTGAGAATGGAGAAAATGAGGTGTCGATTTTGCATTGGACCCTATGGGAAAATGCATTAAACGCCTACTGCTCCGACGTTCAGCGACCGATAACATCCATCTTTACACTGTAAACGGTAATTACATAGGTACATGCCTGGGGCAAATAACAGCGCAAATAATTGTCCATGTGCAGATTAATAAAGGAGCAAACTTTTATATATGGGCCTGCAGTGGAAGTTATTCTTAAAAGGTGACTTTCACGAATCGTTCTGAAACTGTGCTAAATTACAGATAATTCCCATATATTTCTTGGGAGAAAATGCCCTGAAATTCTCCTTTCTCCGTTGTCGAGATATTCGAGGGCAAAGTCGTGCAGTTTTCGACTTCCAGGGGCTATAACTCGAAAACTAGAGAACGAGAATTTTTGGCACATATGGTCAATTGAATGTTTATCCCAACCCTCTCATTTGGCACTAGTTTCAGCCCGAATTGTGCAAGTCACCTAAGGTCACGAATCGTCCCGAACGTGTAGCCCAAATTGTGAAAATTTCAAACCGCTACTGCTTGCTTGTATGAGTAGGTAGCCATCTGAAACTTGGCATATATAAAGGTCATTAACATGTCTACATGCATGCACAATCTTATGTCAACTGATTGCATAACTTGCGAACTATAGGCCATCGAAATTTTTGTAAACAAAAGTTTGTGCGACTTTAGCTCCCAAACGGAATAAAAGCTAAAGCTGAAATAGCCTTCATTCTATTTCACTTATTTGTGTCTACACATGTATATGTTTTGCAGAGACTCAAAGCTCTTGAGAATGGAGAAAATGAGGTGTCAATTTTGCATTGGACCCTATGGGAAAATGCATTAAACGCCTACTGCTCCGACGTTCAGCGACCGATAACATCCATCTTTACACTGTAAACGGTGATTACATAGGTACATGCCTGGGGCAAATAACAGCGCAAATAATTGTCCATGTGCAGAGTAATAAAGGAGCAAACTTTTATATATGGGCCTGCAGTGGAAGTTATTCTTAAAAGGTGACTTTCACGAATCGTTCTGAAACTGTGCTAAATTACAGATAATTCCCATATATTTCTTGGGAGAAAATGCCCTGAAATTCTCCTTTCTCCGTTGTCGAGATATTCGAGGGCAAAGTCGTGCAGTTTTCGACTTCCAGGGGCTATAACTCGAAAACTAGAGAACGAGAATTTTTGGCACATATGGTCAATTGAATGTTTATCCCAACCCTCTCATTTGGCACTAGTTTCAGCCCGAATTGTGCAAGTCACCTAAGGTCACGAATCGTCCCGAACGTGTAGCCCAAATTGTGAAAATTTCAAACCGCTACTGCTTGCTTGTATGAGTAGGTAGCCATCTGAAACTTGGCATATATAAAGGTCATTAACATGTCTACATGCATGCACAATCTTATGTCAACTGATTGCATAACTTGCGAACTATAGGCCATCGAAATTTTTGTAAACAAAAGTTTGTGCGACTTTAGCTCCCAAACGGAATAAAAGCTAAAGCTGAAATAGCCTTCATTCTATTTCACTTATTTGTGTCTACACATGTATATGTTTTGCAGAGACTCAAAGCTCTTGAGAATGGAGAAAATGAGGTGTCAATTTTGCATTGGACCCTATGGGAAAATGCATTAAACGCCTACTGCTCCGACGTTCAGCGACCGATAACATCCATCTTTACACTGTAAACGGTAATTACATAGGTACATGCCTGGGGCAAATAACAGCGCAAATAATTGTCCATGTGCAGAGTAATAAAGGAGCAAACTTTTATATATGGGCCTGCAGTGGAAGTTATTCTTAAAAGGTGACTTTCACGAATCGTTCTGAAACGGTGCTAAATTACAGATAATTCCCATATATTTCTTGGGAGAAAATGCCCTGAAATTCTCCTTTTTCCGTTGTCGAGATATTCGAGGGCAAAGTCGTGCAGTTTTCGACTTCCAGGGGCTATAACTCGAAAACTAGAGAACGAGAATTTTTGGCACATATGGTCAATTGAATGTTTATCCCAACCCTCTCATTTGGCACTAGTTTCAGCCCGAATTGTGCAAGTCACCTAAGGTCACGAATCGTCCCGAACGTGTAGCCCAAATTGTGAAAATTTCAAACCGCTACTGCTTGCTTGTATGGGTAGGTAGCCATCTGAAACTTGGCATATATAAAGGTCATTAACATGTCTACATGCATGCACAATCTTATGTCAACTGATTGCATAACTTGCGAACTATAGGCCATCGAAATTTTTGTAAACAAAAGTTTGTGCGACTTTAGCTCCCAAACGGAATAAAAGCTAAAGCTGAAATAGCCTTCATTCTATTTCACTTATTTGTGTCTACACATGTATATGTTTTGCAGAGACTCAAAGCTCTTGAGAATGGAGAAAATGAGGTGTCAATTTTGCATTGGACCCTATGGGAAAATGCATTAAACGCCTACTGCTCCGACGTTCAGCGACCGATAACATCCATCTTTACACTGTAAACGGTAATTACATAGGTACATGCCTGGGGCAAATAACAGCGCAAATAATTGTCCATGTGCAGAGTAATAAAGGAGCAAACTTTTATATATGGGCCTGCAGTGGAAGTTATTCTTAAAAGGTGACTTTCACGAATCGTTCTGAAACTGTGCTAAATTACAGATAATTCCCATATATTTCTTGGGAGAAAATGCCCTGAAATTCTCCTTTCTCCGTTGTCGAGATATTCGAGGGCAAAGTCGTGCAGTTTTCGACTTCCAGGGGCTATAACTCGAAAACTAGAGAACGAGAATTTTTGGCACATATGGTCAATTGAATGTTTATCCCAACCCTCTCATTTGGCACTAGTTTCAGCCCGAATTGTGCAAGTCACCTAAGGTCACGAATCGTCCCGAACGTGTAGCCCAAATTGTGAAAATTTCAAACCGCTACTGCTTGCTTGTATGAGTAGGTAGCCATCTGAAACTTGGCATATATAAAGGTCATTAACATGTCTACATGCATGCACAATCTTATGTCAACTGATTGCATAACTTGCGAACTATAGGCCATCGAAATTTTTGTAAACAAAAGTTTGTGCGACTTTAGCTCCCAAACGGAATAAAAGCTAAAGCTGAAATAGCCTTCATTCTATTTCACTTATTTGTGTCTACACATGTATATGTTTTGCAGAGACTCAAAGCTCTTGAGAATGGAGAAAATGAGGTGTCGATTTTGCATTGGACCCTATGGGAAAATGCATTAAACGCCTACTGCTCCGACGTTCAGCGACCGATAACATCCATCTTTACACTGTAAACGGTAATTACATAGGTACATGCCTGGGGCAAATAACAGCGCAAATAATTGTCCATGTGCAGATTAATAAAGGAGCAAACTTTTATATATGGGCCTGCAGTGGAAGTTATTCTTAAAAGGTGACTTTCACGAATCGTTCTGAAACTGTGCTAAATTACAGATAATTCCCATATATTTCTTGGGAGAAAATGCCCTGAAATTCTCCTTTCTCCGTTGTCGAGATATTCGAGGGCAAAGTCGTGCAGTTTTCGACTTCCAGGGGCTATAACTCGAAAACTAGAGAACGAGAATTTTTGGCACATATGGTCAATTGAATGTTTATCCCAACCCTCTCATTTGGCACTAGTTTCAGCCCGAATTGTGCAAGTCACCTAAGGTCACGAATCGTCCCGAACGTGTAGCCCAAATTGTGAAAATTTCAAACCGCTACTGCTTGCTTGTATGAGTAGGTAGCCATCTGAAACTTGGCATATATAAAGGTCATTAACATGTCTACATGCATGCACAATCTTATGTCAACTGATTGCATAACTTGCGAACTATAGGCCATCGAAATTTTTGTAAACAAAAGTTTGTGCGACTTTAGCTCCCAAACGGAATAAAAGCTAAAGCTGAAATAGCCTTCATTCTATTTCACTTATTTGTGTCTACACATGTATATGTTTTGCAGAGACTCAAAGCTCTTGAGAATGGAGAAAATGAGGTGTCAATTTTGCATTGGACCCTATGGGAAAATGCATTAAACGCCTACTGCTCCGACGTTCAGCGACCGATAACATCCATCTTTACACTGTAAACGGTAATTACATAGGTACATGCCTGGGGCAAATAACAGCGCAAATAATTGTCCATGTGCAGAGTAATAAAGGAGCAAACTTTTATATATGGGCCTGCAGTAGAAGTTATTCTTAAAAGGTGACTTTCACGAATCGTTCTGAAACTGTGCTAAATTACAGATAATTCCCATATATTTCTTGGGAGAAAATGCCCTGAAATTCTCCTTTCTCCGTTGTCGAGATATTCGAGGGCAAAGTCGTGCAGTTTTCGACTTCCAGGGGCTATAACTCGAAAACTAGAGAACGAGAATTTTTGGCACATATGGTCAATTGAATGTTTATCCCAACCCTCTCATTTGGCACTAGTTTCAGCCCGAATTGTGCAAGTCACCTAAGGTCACGAATCGTCCCGAACGTGTAGCCCAAATTGTGAAAATTTCAAACCGCTACTGCTTGCTTGTATGAGTAGGTAGCCATCTGAAACTTGGCATATATAAAGGTCATTAACATGTCTACATGCATGCACAATCTTATGTCAACTGATTGCATAACTTGCGAACTATAGGCCATCGAAATTTTTGTAAACAAAAGTTTGTGCGACTTTAGCTCCCAAACGGAATAAAAGCTAAAGCTGAAATAGCCTTCATTCTATTTCACTTATTTGTGTCTACACATGTATATGTTTTGCAGAGACTCAAAGCTCTTGAGAATGGAGAAAATGAGGTGTCAATTTTGCATTGGACCCTATGGGAAAATGCATTAAACGCCTACTGCTCCGACGTTCAGCGACCGATAACATCCATCTTTACACTGTAAACGGTAATTACATAGGTACATGCCTGGGGCAAATAACAGCGCAAATAATTGTCCATGTGCAGAGTAATAAAGGAGCAAACTTTTATATATGGGCCTGCAGTGGAAGTTATTCTTAAAAGGTGACTTTCACGAATCGTTCTGAAACTGTGCTAAATTACAGATAATTCCCATATATTTCTTGGGAGAAAATGCCCTGAAATTCTCCTTTCTCCGTTGTCGAGATATTCGAGGGCAAAGTCGTGCAGTTTTCGACTTCCAGGGGCTATAACTCGAAAACTAGAGAACGAGAATTTTTGGCACATATGGTCAATTGAATGTTTATCCCAACCCTCTCATTTGGCACTAGTTTCAGCCCGAATTGTGCAAGTCACCTAAGGTCACGAATCGTCCCGAACGTGTAGCCCAAATTGTGAAAATTTCAAACCGCTACTGCTTGCTTGTATGAGTAGGTAGCCATCTGAAACTTGGCATATATAAAGGTCATTAACATGTCTACATGCATGCACAATCTTATGTCAACTGATTGCATAACTTGCGAACTATAGGCAATCGAAATTTTTGTAAACAAAAGTTTGTGCGACTTTAGCTCCCAAATGGAATAAAAGCTAAAGCTGAAATAGCCTTCATTCTATTTCACTTATTTGTGTCTACACATGTATATGTTTTGCAGAGACTCAAAGCTCTTGAGAATGGAGAAAATGAGGTGTCGATTTTGCATTGGACCCTATGGGAAAATGCATTAAACGCCTACTGCTCCGACGTTCAGCGACCGATAACATCCATCTTTACACTGTAAACGGTAATTACATAGGTACATGCCTGGGGCAAATAACAGCGCAAATAATTGTCCATGTGCAGATTAATAAAGGAGCAAACTTTTATATATGGGCCTGCAGTGGAAGTTATTCTTAAAAGGTGACTTTCACGAATCGTTCTGAAACTGTGCTAAATTACAGATAATTCCCATATATTTCTTGGGAGAAAATGCCCTGAAATTCTCCTTTCTCCGTTGTCGAGATATTCGAGGGCAAAGTCGTGCAGTTTTCGACTTCCAGGGGCTATAACTCGAAAACTAGAGAACGAGAATTTTTGGCACATATGGTCAATTGAATGTTTATCCCAACCCTCTCATTTGGCACTAGTTTCAGCCCGAATTGTGCAAGTCACCTAAGGTCACGAATCGTCCCGAACGTGTAGCCCAAATTGTGAAAATTTCAAACCGCTACTGCTTGCTTGTATGAGTAGGTAGCCATCTGAAACTTGGCATATATAAAGGTCATTAACATGTCTACATGCATGCACAATCTTATGTCAACTGATTGCATAACTTGCGAACTATAGGCCATCGAAATTTTTGTAAACAAAAGTTTGTGCGACTTTAGCTCCCAAACGGAATAAAAGCTAAAGCTGAAATAGCCTTCATTCTATTTCACTTATTTGTGTCTACACATGTATATGTTTTGCAGAGACTCAAAGCTCTTGAGAATGGAGAAAATGAGGTGTCAATTTTGCATTGGACCCTATGGGAAAATGCATTAAACGCCTACTGCTCCGACGTTCAGCGACCGATAACATCCATCTTTACACTGTAAACGGTGATTACATAGGTACATGCCTGGGGCAAATAACAGCGCAAATAATTGTCCATGTGCAGAGTAATAAAGGAGCAAACTTTTATATATGGGCCTGCAGTGGAAGTTATTCTTAAAAGGTGACTTTCACGAATCGTTCTGAAACTGTGCTAAATTACAGATAATTCCCATATATTTCTTGGGAGAAAATGCCCTGAAATTCTCCTTTCTCCGTTGTCGAGATATTCGAGGGCAAAGTCGTGCAGTTTTCGACTTCCAGGGGCTATAACTCGAAAACTAGAGAACGAGAATTTTTGGCACATATGGTCAATTGAATGTTTATCCCAACCCTCTCATTTGGCACTAGTTTCAGCCCGAATTGTGCAAGTCACCTAAGGTCACGAATCGTCCCGAACGTGTAGCCCAAATTGTGAAAATTTCAAACCGCTACTGCTTGCTTGTATGAGTAGGTAGCCATCTGAAACTTGGCATATATAAAGGTCATTAACATGTCTACATGCATGCACAATCTTATGTCAACTGATTGCATAACTTGCGAACTATAGGCCATCGAAATTTTTGTAAACAAAAGTTTGTGCGACTTTAGCTCCCAAACGGAATAAAAGCTAAAGCTGAAATAGCCTTCATTCTATTTCACTTATTTGTGTCTACACATGTATATGTTTTGCAGAGACTCAAAGCTCTTGAGAATGGAGAAAATGAGGTGTCAATTTTGCATTGGACCCTATGGGAAAATGCATTAAACGCCTACTGCTCCGACGTTCAGCGACCGATAACATCCATCTTTACACTGTAAACGGTAATTACATAGGTACATGCCTGGGGCAAATAACAGCGCAAATAATTGTCCATGTGCAGAGTAATAAAGGAGCAAACTTTTATATATGGGCCTGCAGTGGAAGTTATTCTTAAAAGGTGACTTTCACGAATCGTTCTGAAACTGTGCTAAATTACAGATAATTCCCATATATTTCTTGGGAGAAAATGCCCTGAAATTCTCCTTTCTCCGTTGTCGAGATATTCGAGGGCAAAGTCGTGCAGTTTTCGACTTCCAGGGGCTATAACTCGAAAACTAGAGAACGAGAATTTTTGGCACATATGGTCAATTGAATGTTTATCCCAACCCTCTCATTTGGCACTAGTTTCAGCCCGAATTGTGCAAGTCACCTAAGGTCACGAATCGTCCCGAACGTGTAGCCCAAATTGTGAAAATTTCAAACCGCTACTGCTTGCTTGTATGAGTAGGTAGCCATCTGAAACTTGGCATATATAAAGGTCATTAACATGTCTACATGCATGCACAATCTTATGTCAACTGATTGCATAACTTGCGAACTATAGGCCATCGAAATTTTTGTAAACAAAAGTTTGTGCGACTTTAGCTCCCAAACGGAATAAAAGCTAAAGCTGAAATAGCCTTCATTCTATTTCACTTATTTGTGTCTACACATGTATATGTTTTGCAGAGACTCAAAGCTCTTGAGAATGGAGAAAATGAGGTGTCAATTTTGCATTGGACCCTATGGGAAAATGCATTAAACGCCTACTGCTCCGACGTTCAGCGACCGATAACATCCATCTTTACACTGTAAACGGTAATTACATAGGTACATGCCTGGGGCAAATAACAGCGCAAATAATTGTCCATGTGCAGAGTAATAAAGGAGCAAACTTTTATATATGGGCCTGCAGTGGAAGTTATTCTTAAAAGGTGACTTTCACGAATCGTTCTGAAACTGTGCTAAATTACAGATAATTCCCATATATTTCTTGGGAGAAAATGCCCTGAAATTCTCCTTTCTCCGTTGTCGAGATATTCGAGGGCAAAGTCGTGCAGTTTTCGACTTCCAGGGGCTATAACTCGAAAACTAGAGAACGAGAATTTTTGGCACATATGGTCAATTGAATGTTTATCCCAACCCTCTCATTTGGCACTAGTTTCAGCCCGAATTGTGCAAGTCACCTAAGGTCACGAATCGTCCCGAACGTGTAGCCCAAATTGTGAAAATTTCAAACCGCTACTGCTTGCTTGTATGAGTAGGTAGCCATCTGAAACTTGGCATATATAAAGGTCATTAACATGTCTACATGCATGCACAATCTTATGTCAACTGATTGCATAACTTGCGAACTATAGGCCATCGAAATTTTTGTAAACAAAAGTTTGTGCGACTTTAGCTCCCAAACGGAATAAAAGCTAAAGCTGAAATAGCCTTCATTCTATTTCACTTATTTGTGTCTACACATGTATATGTTTTGCAGAGACTCAAAGCTCTTGAGAATGGAGAAAATGAGGTGTCAATTTTGCATTGGACCCTATGGGAAAATGCATTAAACGCCTACTGCTCCGACGTTCAGCGACCGATAACATCCATCTTTACACTGTAAACGGTAATTACATAGGTACATGCCTGGGGCAAATAACAGCGCAAATAATTGTCCATGTGCAGAGTAATAAAGGAGCAAACTTTTATATATGGGCCTGCAGTGGAAGTTATTCTTAAAAGGTGACTTTCACGAATCGTTCTGAAACTGTGCTAAATTACAGATAATTCCCATATATTTCTTGGGAGAAAATGCCCTGAAATTCTCCTTTCTCCGTTGTCGAGATATTCGAGGGCAAAGTCGTGCAGTTTTCGACTTCCAGGGGCTATAACTCGAAAACTAGAGAACGAGAATTTTTGGCACATATGGTCAATTGAATGTTTATCCCAACCCTCTCATTTGGCACTAGTTTCAGCCCGAATTGTGCAAGTCACCTAAGGTCACGAATCGTCCCGAACGTGTAGCCCAAATTGTGAAAATTTCAAACCGCTACTGCTTGCTTGTATGAGTAGGTAGCCATCTGAAACTTGGCATATATAAAGGTCATTAACATGTCTACATGCATGCACAATCTTATGTCAACTGATTGCATAACTTGCGAACTATAGGCCATCGAAATTTTTGTAAACAAAAGTTTGTGCGACTTTAGCTCCCAAACGGAATAAAAGCTAAAGCTGAAATAGCCTTCATTCTATTTCACTTATTTGTGTCTACACATGTATATGTTTTGCAGAGACTCAAAGCTCTTGAGAATGGAGAAAATGAGGTGTCAATTTTGCATTGGACCCTATGGGAAAATGCATTAAACGCCTACTGCTCCGACGTTCAGCGACCGATAACATCCATCTTTACACTGTAAACGGTAATTACATAGGTACATGCCTGGGGCAAATAACAGCGCAAATAATTGTCCATGTGCAGAGTAATAAAGGAGCAAACTTTTATATATGGGCCTGCAGTGGAAGTTATTCTTAAAAGGTGACTTTCACGAATCGTTCTGAAACTGTGCTAAATTACAGATAATTCCCATATATTTCTTGGGAGAAAATGCCCTGAAATTCTCCTTTCTCCGTTGTCGAGATATTCGAGGGCAAAGTCGTGCAGTTTTCGACTTCCAGGGGCTATAACTCGAAAACTAGAGAACGAGAATTTTTGGCACATATGGTCAATTGAATGTTTATCCCAACCCTCTCATTTGGCACTAGTTTCAGCCCGAATTGTGCAAGTCACCTAAGGTCACGAATCGTCCCGAACGTGTAGCCCAAATTGTGAAAATTTCAAACCGCTACTGCTTGCTTGTATGAGTAGGTAGCCATCTGAAACTTGGCATATATAAAGGTCATTAACATGTCTACATGCATGCACAATCTTATGCCAACTGATTGCATAACTTGCGAACTATAGGCCATCGAAATTTTTATCAACAAAAGTTTGTGCGACTTTAGCTCCCAAACGGAATAAAAGCTAAAGCTGAAATAGCCTTCATTCTATTTCACTTATTTGTGTCTACACATGTATATGTTTTGCAGAGACTCAAAGCTCTTGAGAATGGAGAAAATGAGGTGTCAATTTTGCATTGGACCCTATGGGAAAATGCATTAAACGCCTACTGCTCCGACGTTCAGCGACCGATAACATCCATCTTTACACTGTAAACGGTAATTACATAGGTACATGCCTGGGGCAAATAACAGCGCAAATAATTGTCCATGTGCAGAGTAATAAAGGAGCAAACTTTTATATATGGGCCTGCAGTGGAAGTTATTCTTAAAAGGTGACTTTCACGAATCGTTCTGAAACTGTGCTAAATTACAGATAATTCCCATATATTTCTTGGGAGAAAATGCCCTGAAATTCTCCTTTCTCCGTTGTCGAGATATTCGAGGGCAAAGTCGTGCAGTTTTCGACTTCCAGGGGCTATAACTCGAAAACTAGAGAACGAGAATTTTTGGCACATATGGTCAATTGAATGTTTATCCCAACCCTCTCATTTGGCACTAGTTTCAGCCCGAATTGTGCAAGTCACCTAAGGTCACGAATCGTCCCGAACGTGTAGCCCAAATTGTGAAAATTTCAAACCGCTACTGCTTGCTTGTATGAGTAGGTAGCCATCTGAAACTTGGCATATATAAAGGTCATTAACATGTCTACATGCATGCACAATCTTATGTCAACTGATTGCATAACTTGCGAACTATAGGCCATCGAAATTTTTGTAAACAAAAGTTTGTGCGACTTTAGCTCCCAAACGGAATAAAAGCTAAAGCTGAAATAGCCTTCATTCTATTTCACTTATTTGTGTCTACACATGTATATGTTTTGCAGAGACTCAAAGCTCTTGAGAATGGAGAAAATGAGGTGTCAATTTTGCATTGGACCCTATGGGAAAATGCATTAAACGCCTACTGCTCCGACGTTCAGCGACCGATAACATCCATCTTTACACTGTAAACGGTAATTACATAGGTACATGCCTGGGGCAAATAACAGCGCAAATAATTGTCCATGTGCAGAGTAATAAAGGAGCAAACTTTTATATATGGGCCTGCAGTGGAAGTTATTCTTAAAAGGTGACTTTCACGAATCGTTCTGAAACTGTGCTAAATTACAGATAATTCCCATATATTTCTTGGGAGAAAATGCCCTGAAATTCTCCTTTCTCCGTTGTCGAGATATTCGAGGGCAAAGTCGTGCAGTTTTCGACTTCCAGGGGCTATAACTCGAAAACTAGAGAACGAGAATTTTTGGCACATATGGTCAATTGAATGTTTATCCCAACCCTCTCATTTGGCACTAGTTTCAGCCCGAATTGTGCAAGTCACCTAAGGTCACGAATCGTCCCGAACGTGTAGCCCAAATTGTGAAAATTTCAAACCGCTACTGCTTGCTTGTATGAGTAGGTAGCCATCTGAAACTTGGCATATATAAAGGTCATTAACATGTCTACATGCATGCACAATCTTATGTCAACTGATTGCATAACTTGCGAACTATAGGCCATCGAAATTTTTGTAAACAAAAGTTTGTGCGACTTTAGCTCCCAAACGGAATAAAAGCTAAAGCTGAAATAGCCTTCATTCTATTTCACTTATTTGTGTCTACACATGTATATGTTTTGCAGAGACTCAAAGCTCTTGAGAATGGAGAAAATGAGGTGTCAATTTTGCATTGGACCCTATGGGAAAATGCATTAAACGCCTACTGCTCCGACGTTCAGCGACCGATAACATCCATCTTTACACTGTAAACGGTAATTACATAGGTACATGCCTGGGGCAAATAACAGCGCAAATAATTGTCCATGTGCAGAGTAATAAAGGAGCAAACTTTTATATATGGGCCTGCAGTGGAAGTCATTCTTAAAAGGTGACTTTCACGAATCGTTCTGAAACTGTGCTAAATTACAGATAATTCCCATATATTTCTTGGGAGAAAATGCCCTGAAATTCTCCTTTCTCCGTTGTCGAGATATTCGAGGGCATAGTCGTGCAGTTTTCGACTTCCAGGGGCTATAACTCGAAAACTAGAGAACGAGAATTTTTGGCACATATGGTCAATTGAATGTTTATCCCAACCCTCTCATTTGGCACTAGTTTCAGCCCGAATTGTGCAAGTCACCTAAGGTCACGAATCGTCCCGAACGTGTAGCCCAAATTGTGAAAATTTCAAACCGCTACTGCTTGCTTGTATGAGTAGGTAGCCATCTGAAACTTGGCATATATAAAGGTCATTAACATGTCTACATGCATGCACAATCTTATGTCAACTGATTGCATAACTTGCGAACTATAGGCCATCGAAATTTTTGTAAACAAAAGTTTGTGCGACTTTAGCTCCCAAACGGAATAAAAGCTAAAGCTGAAATAGCCTTCATTCTATTTCACTTATTTGTGTCTACACATGTATATGTTTTGCAGAGACTCAAAGCTCTTGAGAATGGAGAAAATGAGGTGTCAATTTTGCATTGGACCCTATGGGAAAATGCATTAAACGCCTACTGCTCCGACGTTCAGCGACCGATAACATCCATCTTTACACTGTAAACGGTAATTACATAGGTACATGCCTGGGGCAAATAACAGCGCAAATAATTGTCCATGTGCAGAGTAATAAAGGAGCAAACTTTTATATATGGGCCTGCAGTGGAAGTTATTCTTAAAAGGTGACTTTCACGAATCGTTCTGAAACTGTGCTAAATTACAGATAATTCCCATATATTTCTTGGGAGAAAATGCCCTGAAATTCTCCTTTCTCCGTTGTCGAGATATTCGAGGGCAAAGTCGTGCAGTTTTCGACTTCCAGGGGCTATAACTCGAAAACTAGAGAACGAGAATTTTTGGCACATATGGTCAATTGAATGTTTATCCCAACCCTCTCATTTGGCACTAGTTTCAGCCCGAATTGTGCAAGTCACCTAAGGTCACGAATCGTCCCGAACGTGTAGCCCAAATTGTGAAAATTTCAAACCGCTACTGCTTGCTTGTATGAGTAGGTAGCCATCTGAAACTTGGCATATATAAAGGTCATTAACATGTCTACATGCATGCACAATCTTATGTCAACTGATTGCATAACTTGCGAACTATAGGCCATCGAAATTTTTATCAACAAAAGTTTGTGCGACTTTAGCTCCCAAACGGAATAAAAGCTAAAGCTGAAATAGCCTTCATTCTATTTCACTTATTTGTGTCTACACATGTATATGTTTTGCAGAGACTCAAAGCTCTTGAGAATGGAGAAAATGAGGTGTCAATTTTGCATTGGACCCTATGGGAAAATGCATTAAACGCCTACTGCTCCGACGTTCAGCGACCGATAACATCCATCTTTACACTGTAAACGGTAATTACATAGGTACATGCCTGGGGCAAATAACAGCGCAAATAATTGTCCATGTGCAGAGTAATAAAGGAGCAAACTTTTATATATGGGCCTGCAGTGGAAGTTATTCTTAAAAGGTGACTTTCACGAATCGTTCTGAAACTGTGCTAAATTACAGATAATTCCCATATATTTCTTGGGAGAAAATGCCCTGAAATTCTCCTTTCTCCGTTGTCGAGATATTCGAGGGCAAAGTCGTGCAGTTTTCGACTTCCAGGGGCTATAACTCGAAAACTAGAGAACGAGAATTTTTGGCACATATGGTCAATTGAATGTTTATCCCAACCCTCTCATTTGGCACTAGTTTCAGCCCGAATTGTGCAAGTCACCTAAGGTCACGAATCGTCCCGAACGTGTAGCCCAAATTGTGAAAATTTCAAACCGCTACTGCTTGCTTGTATGAGTAGGTAGCCATCTGAAACTTGGCATATATAAAGGTCATTAACATGTCTACATGCATGCACAATCTTATGTCAACTGATTGCATAACTTGCGAACTATAGGCCATCGAAATTTTTGTAAACAAAAGTTTGTGCGACTTTAGCTCCCAAACGGAATAAAAGCTAAAGCTGAAATAGCCTTCATTCTATTTCACTTATTTGTGTCTACACATGTATATGTTTTGCAGAGACTCAAAGCTCTTGAGAATGGAGAAAATGAGGTGTCAATTTTGCATTGGACCCTATGGGAAAATGCATTAAACGCCTACTGCTCCGACGTTCAGCGACCGATAACATCCATCTTTACACTGTAAACGGTAATTACATAGGTACATGCCTGGGGCAAATAACAGCGCAAATAATTGTCCATGTGCAGAGTAATAAAGGAGCAAACTTTTATATATGGGCCTGCAGTGGAAGTTATTCTTAAAAGGTGACTTTCACGAATCGTTCTGAAACTGTGCTAAATTACAGATAATTCCCATATATTTCTTGGGAGAAAATGCCCTGAAATTCTCCTTTCTCCGTTGTCGAGATATTCGAGGGCAAAGTCGTGCAGTTTTCGACTTCCAGGGGCTATAACTCGAAAACTAGAGAACGAGAATTTTTGGCACATATGGTCAATTGAATGTTTATCCCAACCCTCTCATTTGGCACTAGTTTCAGCCCGAATTGTGCAAGTCACCTAAGGTCACGAATCGTCCCGAACGTGTAGCCCAAATTGTGAAAATTTCAAACCGCTACTGCTTGCTTGTATGAGTAGGTAGCCATCTGAAACTTGGCATATATAAAGGTCATTAACATGTCTACATGCATGCACAATCTTATGTCAACTGATTGCATAACTTGCGAACTATAGGCCATCGAAATTTTTGTAAACAAAAGTTTGTGCGACTTTAGCTCCCAAACGGAATAAAAGCTAAAGCTGAAATAGCCTTCATTCTATTTCACTTATTTGTGTCTACACATGTATATGTTTTGCAGAGACTCAAAGCTCTTGAGAATGGAGAAAATGAGGTGTCAATTTTGCATTGGACCCTATGGGAAAATGCATTAAACGCCTACTGCTCCGACGTTCAGCGACCGATAACATCCATCTTTACACTGTAAACGGTAATTACATAGGTACATGCCTGGGGCAAATAACAGCGCAAATAATTGTCCATGTGCAGAGTAATAAAGGAGCAAACTTTTATATATGGGCCTGCAGTGGAAGTCATTCTTAAAAGGTGACTTTCACGAATCGTTCTGAAACTGTGCTAAATTACAGATAATTCCCATATATTTCTTGGGAGAAAATGCCCTGAAATTCTCCTTTCTCCGTTGTCGAGATATTCGAGGGCATAGTCGTGCAGTTTTCGACTTCCAGGGGCTATAACTCGAAAACTAGAGAACGAGAATTTTTGGCACATATGGTCAATTGAATGTTTATCCCAACCCTCTCATTTGGCACTAGTTTCAGCCCGAATTGTGCAAGTCACCTAAGGTCACGAATCGTCCCGAACGTGTAGCCCAAATTGTGAAAATTTCAAACCGCTACTGCTTGCTTGTATGAGTAGGTAGCCATCTGAAACTTGGCATATATAAAGGCCATTAACATGTCTACATGCATGCACAATCTTATGTCAACTGATTGCATAACTTGCGAACTATAGGCCATCGAAATTTTTGTAAACAAAAGTTTGTGCGACTTTAGCTCCCAAACGGAATAAAAGCTAAAGCTGAAATAGCCTTCATTCTATTTCACTTATTTGTGTCTACACATGTATATGTTTTGCAGAGACTCAAAGCTCTTGAGAATGGAGAAAATGAGGTGTCAATTTTGCATTGGACCCTATGGGAAAATGCATTAAACGCCTACTGCTCCGACGTTCAGCGACCGATAACATCCATCTTTACACTGTAAACGGTAATTACATAGGTACATGCCTGGGGCAAATAACAGCGCAAATAATTGTCCATGTGCAGAGTAATAAAGGAGCAAACTTTTATATATGGGCCTGCAGTGGAAGTTATTCTTAAAAGGTGACTTTCACGAATCGTTCTGAAACTGTGCTAAATTACAGATAATTCCCATATATTTCTTGGGAGAAAATGCCCTGAAATTCTCCTTTCTCCGTTGTCGAGATATTCGAGGGCAAAGTCGTGCAGTTTTCGACTTCCAGGGGCTATAACTCGAAAACTAGAGAACGAGAATTTTTGGCACATATGGTCAATTGAATGTATATCCCAACCCTCTCATTTGGCACTAGTTTCAGCCCGAATTGTACAAGTCACCTAAGGTCACGAATCGTCCCGAACGTGTAGCCCAAATTGTGAAAATTTCAAACCGCTACTGCTTGCTTGTATGAGTAGGTAGCCATCTGAAACTTGGCATATATAAAGGTCATTAACATGTCTACATGCATGCACAATCTTATGTCAACTGATTGCATAACTTGCGAACTATAGGCCATCGAAATTTTTGTAAACAAAAGTTTGTGCGACTTTAGCTCCCAAACGGAATAAAAGCTAAAGCTGAAATAGCCTTCATTCTATTTCACTTATTTGTGTCTACACATGTTTATGTTTTGCAGAGACTCAAAGCTCTTGAGAATGGAGAAAATGAGGTGTCAATTTTGCATTGGACCCTATGGGAAAATGCATTAAACGCCTACTGCTCCGACGTTCAGCGACCGATAACATCCATCTTTACACTGTAAACGGTAATTACATAGGTACATGCCTGGGGCAAATAACAGCGCAAATAATTGTCCATGTGCAGAATAATAAAGGAGCAAACTTTTATATATGGGCCTGCAGTGGAAGTTATTCTTAAAAGGTGACTTTCACGAATCGTTCTGAAACTGTGCTAAATTACAGATAATTCCCATATATTTCTTGGGAGAAAATGCCCTGAAATTCTCCTTTCTCCGTTGTCGAGATATTCGAGGGCAAAGTCGTGCAGTTTTCGACTTCCAGGGGGCTATAACTCGAAAACTAGAGAACGAGAATTTTTGGCACATATGGTCAATTGAATGTTTATCCCAACCCTCTCATTTGGCACTAGTTTCAGCCCGAATTGTGCAAGTCACCTAAGGTCACGAATCGTCCCGAACGTGTAGCCCAAATTGTGAAAATTTCAAACCGCTATTGCTTGCTTGTATGAGTAGGTAGCCATCTGAAACTTGGCATATATAAAGGTCATTAACATGTCTACATGCATTCACAATCTTATGTCAACTGATTGCATAACTTGCGAACTATAGGCCATCGAAATTTTTGTAAACAAAAGTTTGTGCGACTTTAGCTCCCAAACGGAATAAAAGCTAAAGCTGAAATAGCCTTCATTCTATTTCACTTATTTGTGTCTACACATGTATATGTTTTGCAGAGACTCAAAGCTCTTGAGAATGGAGAAAATGAGGTGTCAATTTTGCATTGGACCCTAGGGGAAAATGCATTAAACGCCTACTGCTCCGACGTTCAGCGACCGATAACATCCATCTTTACACTGTAAACGGTAATTACATAGGTACATGCCTGGGGCAAATAACAGCGCAAATAATTGTCCATGTGCAGAGTAATAAAGGAGCAAACTTTTATATATGGGCCTGCAGTGGAAGTTATTCTTAAAAGGTGACTTTCACGAATCGTTCTGAAACTGTGCTAAATTACAGATAATTCCCATATATTTCTTGGGAAAAATGCCCTGAAATTCTCCTTTCTCCGTTGTCGAGATATTCGAGGGCAAAGTCGTGCAGTTTTCGACTTCCAGGGGCTATAACTCGAAAACTAGAGAACGAGAATTTTTGGCACATATGGTCAATTGAATGTTTATCCCAACCCTTTCATTTGGCACTAGTTTCAGCCCGAATTGTGCAAGTCACCTAAGGTCACGAATCGTCCCGAACGTGTAGCCCAAATTGTGAAAATTTCAAACCGCTACTGCTTGCTTGTATGAGTAGGTAGCCATCTGAAACTTGGCATATATAAAGGTCATTAACATGTCTACATGCATGCACAATCTTATGTCAACTGATTGCATAACTTGCGAACTATAGGCCATCGAAATTTTTGTAAACAAAAGTTTGTGCGACTTTAGCTCCCAAACGGAATAAAAGCTAAAGCTGAAATAGCCTTCATTCTATTTCACTTATTTGTGTCTACACATGTATATGTTTTGCAGAGACTCAAAGCTCTTGAGAATGGAGAAAATGAGGTGTCAATTTTGCATTGGACCCTATGGGAAAATGCATTAAACGCCTACTGCTCCGACGTTCAGCGACCGATAACATCCATCTTTACACTGTAAACGGTAATTACATAGGTACATGCCTGGGGCAAATAACAGCGCAAATAATTGTCCATGTGCAGAGTAATAAAGGAGCAAACTTTTATATATGGGCCTGCAGTGGAAGTTATTCTTAAAAGGTGACTTTCACGAATCGTTCTGAAACTGTGCTAAATTACAGATAATTCCCATATATTTCTTGGGAAAAATGCCCTGAAATTCTCCTTTCTCCGTTGTCGAGATATTCGAGGGCAAAGTCGTGCAGTTTTCGACTTCCAGGGGCTATAACTCGAAAACTAGAGAACGAGAATTTTTGGCACATATGGTCAATTGAATGTTTATCCCAACCCTTTCATTTGGCACTAGTTTCAGCCCGAATTGTGCAAGTCACCTAAGGTCACGAATCGTCCCGAACGTGTAGCCCAAATTGTGAAAATTTCAAACCGCTACTGCTTGCTTGTATGAGTAGGTAGCCATCTGAAACTTGGCATATATAAAGGTCATTAACATGTCTACATGCATGCACAATCTTATATCAACTGATTGCATAACTTGCGAACTATAGGCCATCGAAATTTTTGTAAACAAAAGTTTGTGCGACTTTAGCTCCCAAACGGAATAAAAGCTAAAGCTGAAATAGCCTTCATTCTATTTCACTTATTTGTGTCTACACATGTATATGTTTTGCAGAGACTCAAAGCTCTTGAGAATGGAGAAAATGAGGTGTCAATTTTGCATTGGACCCTATGGGAAAATGCATTAAACGCCTACTGCTCCGACGTTCAGCGACCGATAACATCCATCTTTACACTGTAAACGGTAATTACATAGGTACATGCCTGGGGCAAATAACAGCGCAAATAATTGTCCATGTGCAGAGTAATAAAGGAGCAAACTTTTATATATGGGCCTGCAAGGAGGTTATTCTTAAAAGGTGACTTTCACGAATCGTTCTGAAACTGTGCTAAATTACAGATAATTCCCATATATTTCTTGGGAAAAATGCCCTGAAATTCTCCTTTCTCCGTTGTCGAGATATTCGAGGGCAAAGTCGTGCAGTTTTCGACTTCCAGGGGCTATAACTCGAAAACTAGAGAACGAGAATTTTTGGCACATATGGTCAATTGAATGTTTATCCCAACCCTCTCATTTGGCACTAGTTTCAGCCCGAATTGTGCAAGTCACCTAAGGTCACGAATCGTCCCGAACGTGTAGCCCAAATTGTGAAAATTTCAAACCGCTACTGCTTGCTTGTATGAGTAGGTAGCCATCTGAAACTTGGCATATATAAAGTTCATTAACATGTCTACATGCATGCACAATCTTATGTCAACTGATTGCATAACTTGCGAACTATAGGCCATCGAAATTTTTGTAAACAAAAGTTTGTGCGACTTTAGCTCCCAAACGGAATAAAAGCTAAAGCTGAAATAGCCTTCATTCTATTTCACTTATTTGTGTCTACACATGTATATGTTTTGCAGAGACTCAAAGCTCTTGAGAATGGAGAAAATGAGGTGTCAATTTTGCATTGGACCCTATGGGAAAATGCATTAAACGCCTACTGCTCCGACGTTCAGCGACCGATAACATCCATCTTTACACTGTAAACGGTAATTACATAGGTACATGCCTGGGGCAAATAACAGCGCAAATAATTGTCCATGTGCAGAGTAATAAAGGAGCAAACTTTTATATAAGGGCCTGCAGTGGAAGTTATTCTTAAAAGGTGACTTTCACGAATCGTTCTGAAACTGTGCTAAATTACAGATAATTCCCATATATTTCTTGGGAGATAATGCCCTGAAATTCTCCTTTCTCCGTTGTCGAGATATTCGAGGGCAAAGTCGTGCAGTTTTCGACTTCCAGGGGCTATAACTCGAAAACTAGAGAACGAGAATTTTTGGCACATATGGTCAATTGAATGTTTATCCCAACCCTCTCATTTGGCACTAGTTTCAGCCCAAATTGTGCAAGTCACCTAAGGTCACGAATCGTCCCGAACGTGTAGCCCAAATTGTGAAAATTTCAAACCGCTACTGCTTGCTTGTATGAGTAGGTAGCCATCTGAAACTTGGCATATATAAAGGTCATTAACATGTCTACATGCATGCACAATCTTATGTCAACTGATTGCATAACTTGCGAACTATAGGCCATCGAAATTTTTGTAAACAAAAGTTTGTGCGACTTTAGCTCCCAAACGGAATAAAAGCTAAAGCTGAAATAGCCTTCATTCTATTTCACTTATTTGTGTCTATACATGTATATGTTTTGCAGAGACTCAAAGCTCTTGAGAATGGAGAAAATGAGGTGTCAATTTTGCATTGGACCCTATGGGAAAATGCATTAAACGCCTACTGCTCCGACGTTCAGCGACCGATAACATCCATCTTTACACTGTAAACGGTAATTACATAGGTACATGCCTGGGGCAAATAACAGCGCAAATAATTGTCCATGTGCAGAGTAATAAAGGAGCAAACTTTTATATATGGGCCTGCAGTGGAGGTTATTCTTAAAAGGTGACTTTCACGAATCGTTCTGAAACTGTGCTAAATTACAGATAATTCCCATATATTTCTTGGGAAAAATGCCCTGAAATTCTCCTTTCTCCGTTGTCGAGATATTCGAGGGCAAAGTCGTGCAGTTTTCGACTTCCAGGGGCTATAACTCGAAAACTAGAGAACGAGAATTTTTGGCACATATGGTCAATTGAATGTTTATCCCAACCCTCTCATTTGGCACTAGTTTCAGCCCGAATTGTGCAAGTCACCTAAGGTCACGAATCGTCCCGAACGTGTAGCCCAAATTGTGAAAATTTCAAACCGCTACTGCTTGCTTGTATGAGTAGGTAGCCATCTGAAACTTGGCATATATAAAGGTCATTAACATGTCTACATGCATGCACAATCTTATGTCAACTGATTGCATAACTTGCGAACTATAGGCCATCGAAATTTTTGTAAACAAAAGTTTGTGCGACTTTAGCTCCCAAACGGAATAAAAGCTAAAGCTGAAATAGCCTTCATTCTATTTCACTTATTTGTGTCTACACATGTATATGTTTTGCAGAGACTCAAAGCTCTTGAGAATGGAGAAAATGAGGTGTCAATTTTGCATTGGACCCTATGGGAAAATGCATTAAACGCCTACTGCTCCGACGTTCAGCGACCGATAACATCCATCTTTACACTGTAAACGGTAATTACATAGGTACATGCCTGGGGCAAATAACAGCGCAAATAATTGTCCATGTGCAGAGTAATAAAGGAGCAAACTTTTATATAAGGGCCTGCAGTGGAAGTTATTCTTAAAAGGTGACTTTCACGAATCGTTCTGAAACTGTGCTAAATTACAGATAATTCCCATATATTTCTTGGGAGATAATGCCCTGAAATTCTCCTTTCTCCGTTGTCGAGATATTCGAGGGCAAAGTCGTGCAGTTTTCGACTTCCAGGGGCTATAACTCGAAAACTAGAGAACGAGAATTTTTGGCACATATGGTCAATTGAATGTTTATCCCAACCCTCTCATTTGGCACTAGTTTCAGCCCGAATTGTGCAAGTCACCTAAGGTCACGAATCGTCCCGAACGTGTAGCCCAAATTGTGAAAATTTCAAACCGCTACTGCTTGCTTGTATGAGTAGGTAGCCATCTGAAACTTGGCATATATAAAGGTCATTAACATGTCTACATGCATGCACAATCTTATGTCAACTGATTGCATAACTTGCGAACTATAGGCCATCGAAATTTTTGTAAACAAAAGTTTGTGCGACTTTAGCTCCCAAACGGAATAAAAGCTAAAGCTGAAATAGCCTTCATTCTATTTCACTTATTTGTGTCTATACATGTATATGTTTTGCAGAGACTCAAAGCTCTTGAGAATGGAGAAAATGAGGTGTCAATTTTGCATTGGACCCTATGGGAAAATGCATTAAACGCCTACTGCTCCGACGTTCAGCGACCGATAACATCCATCTTTACACTGTAAACGGTAATTACATAGGTACATGCCTGGGGCAAATAACAGCGCAAATAATTGTCCATGTGCAGAGTAATAAAGGAGCAAACTTTTATATATGGGCCTGCAGTGGAAGTTATTCTTAAAAGGTGACTTTCACGAATCGTTCTGAAACTGTGCTAAATTACAGATAATTCCCATATATTTCTTGAGAGAAAATGCCCTGAAATTCTCCTTTCTCCGTTGTCGAGATATTCGAGGGCAAAGTCGTGCAGTTTTCGACTTCCAGGGGCTATAACTCGAAAACTAGAGAACGAGAATTTTTGGCACATATGGTCAATTGAATGTTTATCCCAACCCTCTCATTTGGCACTAGTTTCAGCCCGAATTGTACAAGTCACCTAAGGTCACGAATCGTCCCGAACGTGTAGCCCAAATTGTGAAAATTTCAAACCGCTACTGCTTGCTTGTATGAGTAGGTAGCCATCTGAAACTTGGCATATATAAAGGTCATTAACATGTCTACATGCATGCACAATCTTATGTCAACGGATTGCATAACTTGCGAACTATAGGCCATCGAAATTTTTGTAAACAAAAGTTTGTGCGACTTTAGCTCCCAAACGGAATAAAAGATAAAGCTGAAATAGCCTTCATTCTATTTCACTTATTTGTGTCTACACATGTATATGTTTTGCAGAGACTCAAAGCTCTTGAGAATGGAGAAAATGAGGTGTCAATTTTGCATTGGACCCTATGGGAAAATGCATTAAACGCCTACTGCTCCGACGTTCAGCGACCGATAACATCCATCTTTACACTGTAAACGGTAATTACATAGGTACATGCCTGGGGCAAATAACAGCGCAAATAATTGTCCATGTGCAGAGTAATAAAGGAGCAAACTTTTATATATGGGCCTGCAGTGGAAGTTATTCTTAAAAGGTGACTTTCACGAATCGTTCTGAAACTGTGCTAAATTACAGATAATTCCCATATATTTCTTGGGAGAAAATGCCCTGAAATTCTCCTTTCTCCGTTGTCGAGATATACGAGGGCAAAGTCGTGCAGTTTTCGACTTCCAGGGGCTATAACTCGAAAACTAGAGAACGAGAATTTTTGGCACATATGGTCAATTGAATGTTTATCCCAACCCTCTCATTTGGCACTAGTTGCAGCCCGAATTGTGCAAGTCACCTAAGGTCACGAATCGTCCCGAACGTGTAGCCCAAATTGTGAAAATTTCAAACCGCTACTGCTTGCTTGTATGAGTAGGTAGCCATCTGAAACTTGGCATATATAAAGGTCATTAACATGTCTACATGCATGCACAATCTTATGTCAACTGATTGCATAACTTGCGAACTATAGGCCATCGAAATTTTTGTAAACAAAAGTTTGTGCGACTTTAGCTCCCAAACGGAATAAAAGCTAAAGCTGAAATAGCCTTCATTCTATTTCACTTATTTGTGTCTACACATGTATATGTTTTGCAGAGACTCAAAGCTCTTGAGAATGGAGAAAATGAGGTGTCAATTTTGCATTGGACCCTATGGGAAAATGCATTAAACGCCTACTGCTCCGACGTTCAGCGACCGATAACATCCATCTTTACACTGTAAACGGTAATTACATAGGTACATGCCTGGGGCAAATAACAGCGCAAATAATTGTCCATGTGCAGAGTAATAAAGGAGCAAACTTTTATATATGGGCCTGCAGTGGAAGTTATTCTTAAAAGGTGACTTTCACGAATCGTTCTGAAACTGTGCTAAATTACATATAATTCCCATATATTTCTTGGGAGAAAATGCCCTGAAATTCTCCTTTCTCCGTTGTCGAGATATTCGAGGGCAAAGTCGTGCAGTTTTCGACTTCCAGGGGCTATAACTCGAAAACTAGAGAACGAGAATTTTTGGCACATATGGTCAATTGAATGTTTATCCCAACCCTCTCATTTGGCACTAGTTTCAGCCCGAATTGTGCAAGTCACCTAAGGTCACGAATCGTCCCGAACGTGTAGCCCAAATTGTGAAAATTTCAAACCGCTACTGCTTGCTTGTATGAGTAGGTAGCCATCTGAAACTTGGCATATATAAAGGTCATTAACATTTTTGTAAACAAAAGTTTGTGCGACTTTAGCTCCCAAACAGAATAAAAGCTAAAGCTGAAATAGCCTTCATTCTATTTCACTTATTTGTGTCTACACATGTATATGTTTTGCAGAGACTCAAAGCTCTTGAGAATGGAGAAAATGAGGGTGTCAATTTTGCATTGGACCCTATGGGAAAATGCATTAAACGCCTACTGCTCCGACGTTCAGCGACCGATAACATCCATCTTTACACTGTAAACGGTAATTACATAGGTACATGCCTGGGGCAAATAACAGCGCAAATAATTGTCCATGTGCAGAGTAATAAAGGAGCAAACTTTTATATATGGGCCTGCAGTGGAAGTTATTCTTAAAAGGTGACTTTCACGAATCGTTCTGAAACTGTGCTAAATTACAGATAATTCCCATATATTTCTTGGGAGAAAATGCCCTGAAATTCTCCTTTCTCCGTTGTCGAGATATTCGAGGGCAAAGTCGTGCAGTTTTCGACTTCCAGGGTCTATAACTCGAAAACTAGAGAACGAGAATTTTTGGCACATATGGTCAATTGAATGTTTATCCCAACCCTCTCATTTGGCACTAGTTTCAGCCCGAATTGTGCAAGTCACCTAAGGTCACGAATCGTCCCGAACGTGTAGCCCAAATTGTGAAAATTTCAAACCGCTACTGCTTGCTTGTATGAGTAGGTAGCCATCTGAAACTTGGCATATATAAAGGTCATTAACATGTCTACATGCATGCACAATCTTATGTCAACTGATTGCATAACTTGCGAACTATAGGCCATCGAAATTTTTGTAAACAAAAGTTTGTGCGACTTTAGCTCCCAAACGGAATAAAAGCTAAAGCTGAAATAGCCTTCATTCTATTTCACTTATTTGTGTCTACACATGTATATGTTTTGCAGAGACTCAAAGCTCTTGAGAATGGAGAAAATGAGGTGTCAATTTTGCATTGGACCCTATGGGAAAATGCATTAAACGCCTACTGCTCCGACGTTCAGCGACCGATAACATCCATCTTTACACTGTAAACGGTAATTACATAGGTACATGCCTGGGGCAAATAACAGCGCAAATAATTGTCCATGTGCAGAGTAATAAAGGAGCAAACTTTTATATATGGGCCTGCAGTGGAAGTTATTCTTAAAAGGTGACTTTCACGAATCGTTCTGAAACTGTGCTAAATTACAGATAATTCCCATATATTTCTTGGGAGAAAATGCCCTGAAATTCTCCTTTCTCCGTTGTCGAGATATTCGAGGGCAAAGTCGTGCAGTTTTCGACTTCCAGGGGCTATAACTCGAAAACTAGAGAACGAGAATTTTTGGCACATATGGTCAATTGAATGTTTATCCCAACCCTCTCATTTGGCACTAGTTTCAGCCCGAATTGTGCAAGTCACCTAAGGTCACGAATCGTCCCGAACGTGTAGCCCAAATTGTGAAAATTTCAAACCGCTACTGCTTGCTTGTATGAGTAGGTAGCCATCTGAAACTTGGCATATATAAAGGTCATTAACATGTCTACATGCATGCACAATCTTATGTCAACTGATTGCATAACTTGCGAACTATAGGCCATCGAAATTTTTGTAAACAAAAGTTTGTGCGACTTTAGCTCCCAAACGGAATAAAAGCTAAAGCTGAAATAGCCTTCATTCTATTTCACTTATTTGTGTCTACACATGTATATGTTTTGCAGAGACTCAAAGCTCTTGAGAATGGAGAAAATGAGGTGTCAATTTTGCATTGGACCCTATGGGAAAATGCATTAAACGCCTACTGCTCCGACGTTCAGCGACCGATAACATCCATCTTTACACTGTAAACGGTAATTACATAGGTACATGCCTGGGGCAAATAACAGCGCAAATAATTGTCCATGAGCAGAGTAATAAAGGAGCAAACTTTTATATATGGGCCTGCAGTGGAAGTTATTCTTAAAAGGTGACTTTCACGAATCGTTCTGAAACTGTGCTAAATTACAGATAATTCCCATATATTTCTTGGGAGAAAATGCCCTGAAATTCTCCTTTCTCCGTTGTCGAGATATTCGAGGGCAAAGTCGTGCAGTTTTCGACTTCCAGGGGCTATAACTCGAAAACTAGAGAACGAGAATTTTTGGCACATATGGTCAATTGAATGTTTATCCCAACCCTCTCATTTGGCACTAGTTTCAGCCCGAATTGTGCAAGTCACCTAAGGTCACGAATCGTCCCGAACGTGTAGCCCAAATTGTGAAAATTTCAAACCGCTACTGCTTGCTTGTATGAGTAGGTAGCCATCTGAAACTTGGCATATATAAAGGTCATTAACATTTTTGTAAACAAAAGTTTGTGCGACTTTAGCTCCCAAACAGAATAAAAGCTAAAGCTGAAATAGCCTTCATTCTATTTCACTTATTTGTGTCTACACATGTATATGTTTTGCAGAGACTCAAAGCTCTTGAGAATGGAGAAAATGAGGGTGTCAATTTTGCATTGGACCCTATGGGAAAATGCATTAAACGCCTACTGCTCCGACGTTCAGCGACCGATAACATCCATCTTTACACTGTAAACGGTAATTACATAGGTACATGCCTGGGGCAAATAACAGCGCAAATAATTGTCCATGTGCAGAGTAATAAAGGAGCAAACTTTTATATATGGGCCTGCAGTGGAAGTTATTCTTAAAAGGTGACTTTCACGAATCGTTCTGAAACTGTGCTAAATTACAGATAATTCCCATATATTTCTTGGGAGAAAATGCCCTGAAATTCTCCTTTCTCCGTTGTCGAGATATTCGAGGGCAAAGTCGTGCAGTTTTCGACTTCCAGGGTCTATAACTCGAAAACTAGAGAACGAGAATTTTTGGCACATATGGTCAATTGAATGTTTATCCCAACCCTCTCATTTGGCACTAGTTTCAGCCCGAATTGTGCAAGTCACCTAAGGTCACGAATCGTCCCGAACGTGTAGCCCAAATTGTGAAAATTTCAAACCGCTACTGCTTGCTTGTATGAGTAGGTAGCCATCTGAAACTTGGCATATATAAAGGTCATTAACATGTCTACATGCATGCACAATCTTATGTCAACTGATTGCATAACTTGCGAACTATAGGCCATCGAAATTTTTGTAAACAAAAGTTTGTGCGACTTTAGCTCCCAAACGGAATAAAAGCTAAAGCTGAAATAGCCTTCATTCTATTTCACTTATTTGTGTCTACACATGTATATGTTTTGCAGAGACTCAAAGCTCTTGAGAATGGAGAAAATGAGGTGTCAATTTTGCATTGGACCCTATGGGAAAATGCATTAAACGCCTACTGCTCCGACGTTCAGCGACCGATAACATCCATCTTTACACTGTAAACGGTAATTACATAGGTACATGCCTGGGGCAAATAACAGCGCAAATAATTGTCCATGTGCAGAGTAATAAAGGAGCAAACTTTTATATATGGGCCTGCAGTGGAAGTTATTCTTAAAAGGTGACTTTCACGAATCGTTCTGAAACTGTGCTAAATTACAGATAATTCCCATATATTTCTTGGGAGAAAATGCCCTGAAATTCTCCTTTCTCCGTTGTCGAGATATTCGAGGGCAAAGTCGTGCAGTTTTCGACTTCCAGGGGCTATAACTCGAAAACTAGAGAACGAGAATTTTTGGCACATATGGTCAATTGAATGTTTATCCCAACCCTCTCATTTGGCACTAGTTTCAGCCCGAATTGTGCAAGTCACCTAAGGTCACGAATCGTCCCGAACGTGTAGCCCAAATTGTGAAAATTTCAAACCGCTACTGCTTGCTTGTATGAGTAGGTAGCCATCTGAAACTTGGCATATATAAAGGTCATTAACATGTCTACATGCATGCACAATCTTATGTCAACTGATTGCATAACTTGCGAACTATAGGCCATCGAAATTTTTGTAAACGAAAGTTTGTGCGACTTTAGCTCCCAAACGGAATAAAAGCTAAAGCTGAAATAGCCTTCATTCTATTTCACTTATTTGTGTACACATGTATATGTTTTGCAGAGACTCAAAGCTCTTGAGAATGGAGAAAATGAGGTGTCAATTTTGCATTGGACCCTATGGGAAAATGCATTAAACGCCTACTGCTCCGACGTTCAGCGACCGATAACATCCATCTTTACACTGTAAACGGTAATTACATAGGTACATGCCTGGGGCAAATAACAGCGCAAATAATTGTCCATGTGCAGAGTAATAAAGGAGCAAACTTTTATATATGGGCCTGCAGTGGAAGTCATTCTTAAAAGGTGACTTTCACGAATCGTTCTGAAACTGTGCTAAATTACAGATAATTCCCATATATTTCTTGGGAGAAAATGCCCTGAAATTCTCCTTTCTCCGTTGTCGAGATATTCGAGGGCATAGTCGTGCAGTTTTCGACTTCCAGGGGCTATAACTCGAAAACTAGAGAACGAGAATTTTTGGCACATATGGTCAATTGAATGTTTATCCCAACCCTCTCATTTGGCACTAGTTTCAGCCCGAATTGTGCAAGTCACCTAAGGTCACGAATCGTCCCGAACGTGTAGCCCAAATTGTGAAAATTTCAAACCGCTACTGCTTGCTTGTATGAGTAGGTAGCCATCTGAAACTTGGCATATATAAAGGTCATTAACATGTCTACATGCATGCACAATCTTATATCAACTGATTGCATAACTTGCGAACTATAGGCCATCGAAATTTTTGTAAACAAAAGTTTGTGCGACTTTAGCTCCCAAACGGAATAAAAGCTAAAGCTGAAATAGCCTTCATTCTATTTCACTTATTTGTGTCTACACATGTATATGTTTTGCAGAGACTCAAAGCTCTTGAGAATGGAGAAAATGAGGTGTCAATTTTGCATTGGACCCTATGGGAAAATGCATTAAACGCCTACTGCTCCGACGTTCAGCGACCGATAACATCCATCTTTACACTGTAAACGGTAATTACATAGGTACATGCCTGGGGCAAATAACAGCGCAAATAATTGTCCATGTGCAGAGTAATAAAGGAGCAAACTTTTATATATGGGCCTGCAGTGGAAGTTATTCTTAAAAGGTGACTTTCACGAATCGTTCTGAAACTGTGCTAAATTACAGATAATTCCCATATATTTCTTGGGAAAAATGCCCTGAAATTCTCCTTTCTCCGTTGTCGAGATATTCGAGGGCAAAGTCGTGCAGTTTTCGACTTCCAGGGGCTATAACTCGAAAACTAGAGAACGAGAATTTTTGGCACATATGGCCAATTGAATGTTTATCCCAACCCTCTCATTTGGCACTAGTTTCAGCCCGAATTGTGCAAGTCACCTAAGGTCACGAATCGTCCCGAACGTGTAGCCCAAATTGTGAAAATTTCAAACCGCTACTGCTTGCTTGTATGAGTAGGTAGCCATCTGAAACTTGGCATATATAAAGGTCATTAACATGTCTACATGCATGCACAATCTTATGTCAACTGATTGCATAACTTGCGAACTATAGGCCATCGAAATTTTTGTAAACAAAAGTTTGTGCGACTTTAGCTCCCAAACGGAATAAAAGCTAAAGCTGAAATAGCCTTCATTCTATTTCACTTATTTGTGTCTACACATGTATATGTTTTGCAGAGACTCAAAGCTCTTGAGAATGGAGAAAATGAGGTGTCAATTTTGCATTGGACCCTATGGGAAAATGCATTAAACGCCTACTGCTCCGACGTTCAGCGACCGATAACATCCATCTTTACACTGTAAACGGTAATTACATAGGTACATGCCTGGGGCAAATAACAGCGCAAATAATTGTCCATGTGCAGAGTAATAAAGGAGCAAACTTTTATATAAGGGCCTGCAGTGGAAGTTATTCTTAAAAGGTGACTTTCACGAATCGTTCTGAAACTGTGCTAAATTACAGATAATTCCCATATATTTCTTGGGAGATAATGCCCTGAAATTCTCCTTTCTCCGTTGTCGAGATATTCGAGGGCAAAGTCGTGCAGTTTTCGACTTCCAGGGGCTATAACTCGAAAACTAGAGAACGAGAATTTTTGGCACATATGGTCAATTGAATGTTTATCCCAACCCTCTCATTTGGCACTAGTTTCAGCCCGAATTGTGCAAGTCACCTAAGGTCACGAATCGTCCCGAACGTGTAGCCCAAATTGTGAAAATTTCAAACCGCTACTGCTTGCTTGTATGAGTAGGTAGCCATCTGAAACTTGGCATATATAAAGGTCATTAACATGTCTACATGCATGCACAATCTTATGTCAACTGATTGCATAACTTGCGAACTATAGGCCATCGAAATTTTTGTAAACAAAAGTTTGTGCGACTTTAGCTCCCAAACGGAATAAAAGCTAAAGCTGAAATAGCCTTCATTCTATTTCACTTATTTGTGTCTATACATGTATATGTTTTGCAGAGACTCAAAGCTCTTGAGAATGGAGAAAATGAGGTGTCAATTTTGCATTGGACCCTATGGGAAAATGCATTAAACGCCTACTGCTCCGACGTTCAGCGACCGATAACATCCATCTTTACACTGTAAACGGTAATTACATAGGTACATGCCTGGGGCAAATAACAGCGCAAATAATTGTCCATGTGCAGAGTAATAAAGGAGCAAACTTTTATATATGGGCCTGCAGTGGAAGTTATTCTTAAAAGGTGACTTTCACGAATCGTTCTGAAACTGTGCTAAATTACAGATAATTCCCATATATTTCTTGGGAAAAATGCCCTGAAATTCTCCTTTCTCCGTTGTCGAGATATTCGAGGGCAAAGTCGTGCAGTTTTCGACTTCCAAGGGCTATAACTCGAAAACTAGAGAACGAGAATTTTTGGCACATATGGTCAATTGAATGTTTATCCCAACCCTTTCATTTGGCACTAGTTTCAGCCCGAATTGTGCAAGTCACCTAAGGTCACGAATCGTCCCGAACGTGTAGCCCAAATTGTGAAAATTTCAAACCGCTACTGCTTGCTTGTATGAGTAGGTAGCCATCTGAAACTTGGCATATATAAAGGTCATTAACATGTCTACATGCATGCACAATCTTATGTCAACTGATTGCATAACTTGCGAACTATAGGCCATCGAAATTTTTGTAAACAAAAGTTTGTGCGACTTTAGCTCCCAAACGGAATAAAAGCTAAAGCTGAAATAGCCTTCATTCTATTTCACTTATTTGTGTCTACACATGTATATGTTTTGCAGAGACTCAAAGCTCTTGAGAATGGAGAAAATGAGGTGTCAATTTTGCATTGGACCCTATGGGAAAATGCATTAAACGCCTACTGCTCCGACGTTCAGCGACCGATAACATCCATCTTTACACTGTAAACGGTAATTACATAGGTACATGCCTGGGGCAAATAACAGCGCAAATAATTGTCCATGTGCAGAGTAATAAAGGAGCAAACTTTTATATATGGGCCTGCAGTGGAAGTTATTCTTAAAAGGTGACTTTCACGAATCGTTCTGAAACTGTGCTAAATTACAGATAATTCCCATATATTTCTTGGGAAAAATGCCCTGAAATTCTCCTTTCTCCGTTGTCGAGATATTCGAGGGCAAAGTCGTGCAGTTTTCGACTTCCAGGGGCTATAACTCGAAAACTAGAGAACGAGAATTTTTGGCACATATGGTCAATTGAATGTTTATCCCAACCCTCTCATTTGGCACTAGTTTCAGCCCGAATTGTGCAAGTCACCTAAGGTCACGAATCGTCCCGAACGTGTAGCCCAAATTGTGAAAATTTCAAACCGCTACTGCTTGCTTGTATGAGTAGGTAGCCATCTGAAACTTGGCATATATAAAGGTCATTAACATGTCTACATGCATGCACAATCTTATATCAACTGATTGCATAACTTGCGAACTATAGGCCATCGAAATTTTTGTAAACAAAAGTTTGTGCGACTTTAGCTCCCAAACGGAATAAAAGTTAAAGCTGAAATAGCCTTCATTCTATTTCACTTATTTGTGTCTACACATGTATATGTTTTGCAGAGACTCAAAGCTCTTGAGAATGGAGAAAATGAGGTGTCAATTTTGCATTGGACCCTATGGGAAAATGCATTAAACGCCTACTGCTCCGACGTTCAGCGACCGATAACATCCATCTTTACACTGTAAACGTTAATTACATAGGTACATGCCTGGGGCAAATAACAGCGCAAATAATTGTCCATGTGCAGAGTAATAAAGGAGCAAACTTTTATATATGGGCCTGCAGTGGAAGTTATTCTTAAAAGGTGACTTTCACGAATCGTTCTGAAACTGTGCTAAATTACAGATAATTCCCATATATTTCTTGGGAAAAATGCCCTGAAATTCTCCTTTCTCCGTTGTCGAGATATTCGAGGGCAAAGTCGTGCAGTTTTCGACTTCCAGGGGCTATAACTCGAAAACTAGAGAACGAGAATTTTTGGCACATATGGTCAATTGAATGTTTATCCCAACCCTCTCATTTGGCACTAGTTTCAGCCCGAATTGTGCAAGTCACCTAAGGTCACGAATCGTCCCGAACGTGTAGCCCAAATTGTGAAAATTTCAAACCGCTACTGCTTGCTTGTATGAGTAGGTAGCCATCTGAAACTTGGCATATATAAAGGTCATTAACATGTCTACATGCATGCACAATCTTATGTCAACTGATTGCATAACTTGCGAACTATAGGCCATCGAAATTTTTGTAAACAAAAGTTTGTGCGACTTTAGCTCCCAAACGGAATAAAAGCTAAAGCTGAAATAGCCTTCATTCTATTTCACTTATTTGTGTCTACACATGTATATGTTTTGCAGAGACTCAAAGCTCTTGAGAATGGAGAAAATGAGGTGTCAATTTTGCATTGGACCCTATGGGAAAATGCATTAAACGCCTACTGCTCCGACGTTCAGCGACCGATAACATCCATCTTTACACTGTAAACGGTAATTACATAGGTACATGCCTGGGGCAAATAACAGCGCAAATAATTGTCCATGTGCAGAGTAATAAAGGAGCAAACTTTTATATAAGGGCCTGCAGTGGAAGTTATTCTTAAAAGGTGACTTTCACGAATCGTTCTGAAACTGTGCTAAATTACAGATAATTCCCATATATTTCTTGGGAGATAATGCCCTGAAATTCTCCTTTCTCCGTTGTCGAGATATTCGAGGGCAAAGTCGTGCAGTTTTCGACTTCCAGGGGCTATAACTCGAAAACTAGAGAACGAGAATTTTTGGCACATATGGTCAATTGAATGTTTATCCCAACCCTCTCATTTGGCACTAGTTTCAGCCCGAATTGTGCAAGTCACCTAAGGTCACGAATCGTCCCGAACGTGTAGCCCAAATTGTGAAAATTTCAAACCGCTACTGCTTGCTTGTATGAGTAGGTAGCCATCTGAAACTTGGCATATATAAAGGTCATTAACATGTCTACATGCATGCACAATCTTATGTCAACTGATTGCATAACTTGCGAACTATAGGCCATCGAAATTTTTGTAAACAAAAGTTTGTGCGACTTTAGCTCCCAAACGGAATAAAAGCTAAAGCTGAAATAGCCTTCATTCTATTTCACTTATTTGTGTCTATACATGTATATGTTTTGCAGAGACTCAAAGCTCTTGAGAATGGAGAAAATGAGGTGTCAATTTTGCATTGGACCCTATGGGAAAATGCATTAAACGCCTACTGCTCCGACGTTCAGCGACCGATAACATCCATCTTTACACTGTAAACGGTAATTACATAGGTACATGCCTGGGGCAAATAACAGCGCAAATAATTGTCCATGTGCAGAGTAATAAAGGAGCAAACTTTTATATATGGGCCTGCAGTGGAAGTTATTCTTAAAAGGTGACTTTCACGAATCGTTCTGAAACTGTGCTAAATTACAGATAATTCCCATATATTTCTTGAGAGAAAATGCCCTGAAATTCTCCTTTCTCCGTTGTCGAGATATTCGAGGGCAAAGTCGTGCAGTTTTCGACTTCCAGGGGCTATAACTCGAAAACTAGAGAACGAGAATTTTTGGCACATATGGTCAATTGAATGTTTATCCCAACCCTCTCATTTGGCACTAGTTTCAGCCCGAATTGTACAAGTCACCTAAGGTCACGAATCGTCCCGAACGTGTAGCCCAAATTGTGAAAATTTCAAACCGCTACTGCTTGCTTGTATGAGTAGGTAGCCATCTGAAACTTGGCATATATAAAGGTCATTAACATGTCTACATGCATGCACAATCTTATGTCAACGGATTGCATAACTTGCGAACTATAGGCCATCGAAATTTTTGTAAACAAAAGTTTGTGCGACTTTAGCTCCCAAACGGAATAAAAGATAAAGCTGAAATAGCCTTCATTCTATTTCACTTATTTGTGTCTACACATGTATATGTTTTGCAGAGACTCAAAGCTCTTGAGAATGGAGAAAATGAGGTGTCAATTTTGCATTGGACCCTATGGGAAAATGCATTAAACGCCTACTGCTCCGACGTTCAGCGACCGATAACATCCATCTTTACACTGTAAACGGTAATTACATAGGTACATGCCTGGGGCAAATAACAGCGCAAATAATTGTCCATGTGCAGAGTAATAAAGGAGCAAACTTTTATATATGGGCCTGCAGTGGAAGTTATTCTTAAAAGGTGACTTTCACGAATCGTTCTGAAACTGTGCTAAATTACAGATAATTCCCATATATTTCTTGGGAGAAAATGCCCTGAAATTCTCCTTTCTCCGTTGTCGAGATATTCGAGGGCAAAGTCGTGCAGTTTTCGACTTCCAGGGGCTATAACTCGAAAACTAGAGAACGAGAATTTTTGGCACATATGGTCAATTGAATGTTTATCCCAACCCTCTCATTTGGCACTAGTTGCAGCCCGAATTGTGCAAGTCACCTAAGGTCACGAATCGTCCCGAACGTGTAGCCCAAATTGTGAAAATTTCAAACCGCTACTGCTTGCTTGTATGAGTAGGTAGCCATCTGAAACTTGGCATATATAAAGGTCATTAACATGTCTACATGCATGCACAATCTTATGTCAACTGATTGCATAACTTGCGAACTATAGGCCATCGAAATTTTTGTAAACAAAAGTTTGTGCGACTTTAGCTCCCAAACGGAATAAAAGCTAAAGCTGAAATAGCCTTCATTCTATTTCACTTATTTGTGTCTACACATGTATATGTTTTGCAGAGACTCAAAGCTCTTGAGAATGGAGAAAATGAGGTGTCAATTTTGCATTGGACCCTATGGGAAAATGCATTAAACGCCTACTGCTCCGACGTTCAGCGACCGATAACATCCATCTTTACACTGTAAACGGTAATTACATAGGTACATGCCTGGGGCAAATAACAGCGCAAATAATTGTCCATGTGCAGAGTAATAAAGGAGCAAACTTTTATATAAGGGCCTGCAGTGGAAGTTATTCTTAAAAGGTGACTTTCACGAATCGTTCTGAAACTGTGCTAAATTACAGATAATTCCCATATATTTCTTGGGAGATAATGCCCTGAAATTCTCCTTTCTCCGTTGTCGAGATATTCGAGGGCAAAGTCGTGCAGTTTTCGACTTCCAGGGGCTATAACTCGAAAACTAGAGAACGAGAATTTTTGGCACATATGGTCAATTGAATGTTTATCCCAACCCTCTCATTTGGCACTAGTTTCAGCCCGAATTGTGCAAGTCACCTAAGGTCACGAATCGTCCCGAACGTGTAGCCCAAATTGTGAAAATTTCAAACCGCTACTGCTTGCTTGTATGAGTAGGTAGCCATCTGAAACTTGGCATATATAAAGGTCATTAACATGTCTACATGCATGCACAATCTTATGTCAACTGATTGCATAACTTGCGAACTATAGGCCATCGAAATTTTTGTAAACAAAAGTTTGTGCGACTTTAGCTCCCAAACGGAATAAAAGCTAAAGCTGAAATAGCCTTCATTCTATTTCACTTATTTGTGTCTATACATGTATATGTTTTGCAGAGACTCAAAGCTCTTGAGAATGGAGAAAATGAGGTGTCAATTTTGCATTGGACCCTATGGGAAAATGCATTAAACGCCTACTGCTCCGACGTTCAGCGACCGATAACATCCATCTTTACACTGTAAACGGTAATTACATAGGTACATGCCTGGGGCAAATAACAGCGCAAATAATTGTCCATGTGCAGAGTAATAAAGGAGCAAACTTTTATATATGGGCCTGCAGTGGAAGTTATTCTTAAAAGGTGACTTTCACGAATCGTTCTGAAACTGTGCTAAATTACAGATAATTCCCATATATTTCTTGAGAGAAAATGCCCTGAAATTCTCCTTTCTCCGTTGTCGAGATATTCGAGGGCAAAGTCGTGCAGTTTTCGACTTCCAGGGGCTATAACTCGAAAACTAGAGAACGAGAATTTTTGGCACATATGGTCAATTGAATGTTTATCCCAACCCTCTCATTTGGCACTAGTTTCAGCCCGAATTGTACAAGTCACCTAAGGTCACGAATCGTCCCGAACGTGTAGCCCAAATTGTGAAAATTTCAAACCGCTACTGCTTGCTTGTATGAGTAGGTAGCCATCTGAAACTTGGCATATATAAAGGTCATTAACATGTCTACATGCATGCACAATCTTATGTCAACGGATTGCATAACTTGCGAACTATAGGCCATCGAAATTTTTGTAAACAAAAGTTTGTGCGACTTTAGCTCCCAAACGGAATAAAAGATAAAGCTGAAATAGCCTTCATTCTATTTCACTTATTTGTGTCTACACATGTATATGTTTTGCAGAGACTCAAAGCTCTTGAGAATGGAGAAAATGAGGTGTCAATTTTGCATTGGACCCTATGGGAAAATGCATTAAACGCCTACTGCTCCGACGTTCAGCGACCGATAACATCCATCTTTACACTGTAAACGGTAATTACATAGGTACATGCCTGGGGCAAATAACAGCGCAAATAATTGTCCATGTGCAGAGTAATAAAGGAGCAAACTTTTATATATGGGCCTGCAGTGGAAGTTATTCTTAAAAGGTGACTTTCACGAATCGTTCTGAAACTGTGCTAAATTACAGATAATTCCCATATATTTCTTGGGAGAAAATGCCCTGAAATTCTCCTTTCTCCGTTGTCGAGATATTCGAGGGCAAAGTCGTGCAGTTTTCGACTTCCAGGGGCTATAACTCGAAAACTAGAGAACGAGAATTTTTGGCACATATGGTCAATTGAATGTTTATCCCAACCCTCTCATTTGGCACTAGTTGCAGCCCGAATTGTGCAAGTCACCTAAGGTCACGAATCGTCCCGAACGTGTAGCCCAAATTGTGAAAATTTCAAACCGCTACTGCTTGCTTGTATGAGTAGGTAGCCATCTGAAACTTGGCATATATAAAGGTCATTAACATGTCTACATGCATGCACAATCTTATGTCAACTGATTGCATAACTTGCGAACTATAGGCCATCGAAATTTTTGTAAACAAAAGTTTGTGCGACTTTAGCTCCCAAACGGAATAAAAGCTAAAGCTGAAATAGCCTTCATTCTATTTCACTTATTTGTGTCTACACATGTATATGTTTTGCAGAGACTCAAAGCTCTTGAGAATGGAGAAAATGAGGTGTCAATTTTGCATTGGACCCTATGGGAAAATGCATTAAACGCCTACTGCTCCGACGTTCAGCGACCGATAACATCCATCTTTACACTGTAAACGGTAATTACATAGGTACATGCCTGGGGCAAATAACAGCGCAAATAATTGTCCATGTGCAGAGTAATAAAGGAGCAAACTTTTATATATGGGCCTGCAGTGGAAGTTATTCTTAAAAGGTGACTTTCACGAATCGTTCTGAAACTGTGCTAAATTACATATAATTCCCATATATTTCTTGGGAGAAAATGCCCTGAAATTCTCCTTTCTCCGTTGTCGAGATATTCGAGGGCAAAGTCGTGCAGTTTTCGACTTCCAGGGGCTATAACTCGAAAACTAGAGAACGAGAATTTTTGGCACATATGGTCAATTGAATGTTTATCCCAACCCTCTCATTTGGCACTAGTTTCAGCCCGAATTGTGCAAGTCACCTAAGGTCACGAATCGTCCCGAACGTGTAGCCCAAATTGTGAAAATTTCAAACCGCTACTGCTTGCTTGTATGAGTAGGTAGCCATCTGAAACTTGGCATATATAAAGGTCATTAACATTTTTGTAAACAAAAGTTTGTGCGACTTTAGCTCCCAAACAGAATAAAAGCTAAAGCTGAAATAGCCTTCATTCTATTTCACTTATTTGTGTCTACACATGTATATGTTTTGCAGAGACTCAAAGCTCTTGAGAATGGAGAAAATGAGGGTGTCAATTTTGCATTGGACCCTATGGGAAAATGCATTAAACGCCTACTGCTCCGACGTTCAGCGACCGATAACATCCATCTTTACACTGTAAACGGTAATTATATAGGTACATGCCTGGGGCAAATAACAGCGCAAATAATTGTCCATGTGCAGAGTAATAAAGGAGCAAACTTTTATATATGGGCCTGCAGTGGAAGTTATTCTTAAAAGGTGACTTTCACGAATCGTTCTGAAACTGTGCTAAATTACAGATAATTCCCATATATTTCTTGGGAGAAAATGCCCTGAAATTCTCCTTTCTCCGTTGTCGAGATATTCGAGGGCAAAGTCGTGCAGTTTTCGACTTCCAGGGTCTATAACTCGAAAACTAGAGAACGAGAATTTTTGGCACATATGGTCAATTGAATGTTTATCCCAACCCTCTCATTTGGCACTAGTTTCAGCCCGAATTGTGCAAGTCACCTAAGGTCACGAATCGTCCCGAACGTGTAGCCCAAATTGTGAAAATTTCAAACCGCTACTGCTTGCTTGTATGAGTAGGTAGCCATCTGAAACTTGGCATATATAAAGGTCATTAACATGTCTACATGCATGCACAATCTTATGTCAACTGATTGCATAACTTGCGAACTATAGGCCATCGAAATTTTTGTAAACAAAAGTTTGTGCGACTTTAGCTCCCAAACGGAATAAAAGCTAAAGCTGAAATAGCCTTCATTCTATTTCACTTATTTGTGTCTACACATGTATATGTTTTGCAGAGACTCAAAGCTCTTGAGAATGGAGAAAATGAGGTGTCAATTTTGCATTGGACCCTATGGGAAAATGCATTAAACGCCTACTGCTCCGACGTTCAGCGACCGATAACATCCATCTTTACACTGTAAACGGTAATTACATAGGTACATGCCTGGGGCAAATAACAGCGCAAATAATTGTCCATGTGCAGAGTAATAAAGGAGCAAACTTTTATATATGGGCCTGCAGTGGAAGTTATTCTTAAAAGGTGACTTTCACGAATCGTTCTGAAACTGTGCTAAATTACAGATAATTCCCATATATTTCTTGGGAGAAAATGCCCTGAAATTCTCCTTTCTCCGTTGTCGAGATATTCGAGGGCAAAGTCGTGCAGTTTTCGACTTCCAGGGGCTATAACTCGAAAACTAGAGAACGAGAATTTTTGGCACATATGGTCAATTGAATGTTTATCCCAACCCTCTCATTTGGCACTAGTTTCAGCCCGAATTGTGCAAGTCACCTAAGGTCACGAATCGTCCCGAACGTGTGTAGCCCAAATTGTGAAAATTTCAAACCGCTACTGCTTGCTTGTATGAGTAGGTAGCCATCTGAAACTTGGCATATATAAAGGTCATTAACATGTCTACATGCATGCACAATCTTATGTCAACTGATTGCATAACTTGCGAACTATAGGCCATCGAAATTTTTGTAAACAAAAGTTTGTGCGACTTTAGCTCCCAAACGGAATAAAAGCTAAAGCTGAAATAGCCTTCATTCTATTTCACTTATTTGTGTCTACACATGTATATGTTTTGCAGAGACTCAAAGCTCTTGAGAATGGAGAAAATGAGGTGTCAATTTTGCATTGGACCCTATGGGAAAATGCATTAAACGCCTACTGCTCCGACGTTCAGCGACCGATAACATCCATCTTTACACTGTAAACGGTAATTACATAGGTACATGCCTGGGGCAAATAACAGCGCAAATAATTGTCCATGAGCAGAGTAATAAAGGAGCAAACTTTTATATATGGGCCTGCAGTGGAAGTTATTCTTAAAAGGTGACTTTCACGAATCGTTCTGAAACTGTGCTAAATTACAGATAATTCCCATATATTTCTTGGGAGAAAATGCCCTGAAATTCTCCTTTCTCCGTTGTCGAGATATTCGAGGGCAAAGTCGTGCAGTTTTCGACTTCCAGGGGCTATAACTCGAAAACTAGAGAACGAGAATTTTTGGCACATATGGTCAATTGAATGTTTATCCCAACCCTCTCATTTGGCACTAGTTTCAGCCCGAATTGTGCAAGTCACCTAAGGTCACGAATCGTCCCGAACGTGTAGCCCAAATTGTGAAAATTTCAAACCGCTACTGCTTGCTTGTATGAGTAGGTAGCCATCTGAAACTTGGCATATATAAAGGTCATTAACATTTTTGTAAACAAAAGTTTGTGCGACTTTAGCTCCCAAACAGAATAAAAGCTAAAGCTGAAATAGCCTTCATTCTATTTCACTTATTTGTGTCTACACATGTATATGTTTTGCAGAGACTCAAAGCTCTTGAGAATGGAGAAAATGAGGGTGTCAATTTTGCATTGGACCCTATGGGAAAATGCATTAAACGCCTACTGCTCCGACGTTCAGCGACCGATAACATCCATCTTTACACTGTAAACGGTAATTACATAGGTACATGCCTGGGGCAAATAACAGCGCAAATAATTGTCCATGTGCAGAGTAATAAAGGAGCAAACTTTTATATATGGGCCTGCAGTGGAAGTTATTCTTAAAAGGTGACTTTCACGAATCGTTCTGAAACTGTGCTAAATTACAGATAATTCCCATATATTTCTTGGGAGAAAATGCCCTGAAATTCTCCTTTCTCCGTTGTCGAGATATTCGAGGGCAAAGTCGTGCAGTTTTCGACTTCCAGGGTCTATAACTCGAAAACTAGAGAACGAGAATTTTTGGCACATATGGTCAATTGAATGTTTATCCCAACCCTCTCATTTGGCACTAGTTTCAGCCCGAATTGTGCAAGTCACCTAAGGTCACGAATCGTCCCGAACGTGTAGCCCAAATTGTGAAAATTTCAAACCGCTACTGCTTGCTTGTATGAGTAGGTAGCCATCTGAAACTTGGCATATATAAAGGTCATTAACATGTCTACATGCATGCACAATCTTATGTCAACTGATTGCATAACTTGCGAACTATAGGCCATCGAAATTTTTGTAAACAAAAGTTTGTGCGACTTTAGCTCCCAAACGGAATAAAAGCTAAAGCTGAAATAGCCTTCATTCTATTTCACTTATTTGTGTCTACACATGTATATGTTTTGCAGAGACTCAAAGCTCTTGAGAATGGAGAAAATGAGGTGTCAATTTTGCATTGGACCCTATGGGAAAATGCATTAAACGCCTACTGCTCCGACGTTCAGCGACCGATAACATCCATCTTTACACTGTAAACGGTAATTACATAGGTACATGCCTGGGGCAAATAACAGCGCAAATAATTGTCCATGTGCAGAGTAATAAAGGAGCAAACTTTTATATATGGGCCTGCAGTGGAAGTTATTCTTAAAAGGTGACTTTCACGAATCGTTCTGAAACTGTGCTAAATTACAGATAATTCCCATATATTTCTTGGGAGAAAATGCCCTGAAATTCTCCTTTCTCCGTTGTCGAGATATTCGAGGGCAAAGTCGTGCAGTTTTCGACTTCCAGGGGCTATAACTCGAAAACTAGAGAACGAGAATTTTTGGCACATATGGTCAATTGAATGTTTATCCCAACCCTCTCATTTGGCACTAGTTTCAGCCCGAATTGTGCAAGTCACCTAAGGTCACGAATCGTCCCGAACGTGTGTAGCCCAAATTGTGAAAATTTCAAACCGCTACTGCTTGCTTGTATGAGTAGGTAGCCATCTGAAACTTGGCATATATAAAGGTCATTAACATGTCTACATGCATGCACAATCTTATGTCAACTGATTGCATAACTTGCGAACTATAGGCCATCGAAATTTTTGTAAACGAAAGTTTGTGCGACTTTAGCTCCCAAACGGAATAAAAGCTAAAGCTGAAATAGCCTTCATTCTATTTCACTTATTTGTGTCTACACATGTATATGTTTTGCAGAGACTCAAAGCTCTTGAGAATGGAGAAAATGAGGTGTCAATTTTGCATTGGACCCTATGGGAAAATGCATTAAACGCCTACTGCTCCGACGTTCAGCGACCGATAACATCCATCTTTACACTGTAAACGGTAATTACATAGGTACATGCCTGGGGCAAATAACAGCGCAAATAATTGTCCATGAGCAGAGTAATAAAGGAGCAAACTTTTATATATGGGCCTGCAGTGGAAGTTATTCTTAAAAGGTGACTTTCACGAATCGTTCTGAAACTGTGCTAAATTACAGATAATTCCCATATATTTCTTGGGAGAAAATGCCCTGAAATTCTCCTTTCTCCGTTGTCGAGATATTCGAGGGCAAAGTCGTGCAGTTTTCGACTTCCAGGGGCTATAACTCGAAAACTAGAGAACGAGAATTTTTGGCACATATGGTCAATTGAATGTTTATCCCAACCCTCTCATTTGGCACTAGTTTCAGCCCGAATTGTGCAAGTCACCTAAGGTCACGAATCGTCCCGAACGTGTAGCCCAAATTGTGAAAATTTCAAACCGCTACTGCTTGCTTGTATGAGTAGGTAGCCATCTGAAACTTGGCATATATAAAGGTCATTAACATGTCTACATGCATGCACAATCTTATGTCAACTGATTGCATAACTTGCGAACTATAGGCCATCGAAATTTTTGTAAACAAAAGTTTGTGCGACTTTAGCTCCCAAACGGAATAAAAGCTAAAGCTGAAATAGCCTTCATTCTATTTCACTTATTTGTGTCTACACATGTATATGTTTTGCAGAGACTCAAAGCTCTTGAGAATGGAGAAAATGAGGTGTCAATTTTGCATTGGACCCTATGGGAAAATGCATTAAACGCCTACTGCTCCGACGTTCAGCGACCGATAACATCCATCTTTACACTGTAAACGGTAATTACATAGGTACATGCCTGGGGCAAATAACAGCGCAAATAATTGTCCATGTGCAGAGTAATAAAGGAGCAAACTTTTATATATGGGCCTGCAGTGGAAGTTATTCTTAAAAGGTGACTTTCACGAATCGTTCTGAAACTGTGCTAAATTACAGATAATTCCCATATATTTCTTGGGAGAAAATGCCCTGAAATTCTCCTTTCTCCGTTGTCGAGATATTCGAGGGCAAAGTCGTGCAGTTTTCGACTTCCAGGGGCTATAACTCGAAAACTAGAGAACGAGAATTTTTGGCACATATGGTCAATTGAATGTTTATCCCAACCCTCTCATTTGGCACTAGTTTCAGCCCGAATTGTGCAAGTCACCTAAGGTCACGAATCGTCCCGAACGTGTAGCCCAAATTGTGAAAATTTCAAACCGCTACTGCTTGCTTGTATGAGTAGGTAGCCATCTGAAACTTGGCATATATAAAGGTCATTAACATGTCTACATGCATGCACAATCTTATGTCAACTGATTGCATAACTTGCGAACTATAGGCCATCGAAATTTTTGTAAACAAAAGTTTATGCGACTTTAGCTCCCAAACGGAATAAAAGCTAAAGCTGAAATAGCCTTCATTCTATTTCACTTATTTGTGTCTACACATGTATATGTTTTGCAGAGACTCAAAGCTCTTGAGAATGGAGAAAATGAGGTGTCAATTTTGCATTGGACCCTATGGGAAAATGCATTAAACGCCTACTGCTCCGACGTTCAGCGACCGATAACATCCATCTTTACACTGTAAACGGTAATTACATAGGTACATGCCTGGGGCAAATAACAGCGCAAATAATTGTCCATGTGCAGAGTAATAAAGGAGCAAACTTTTATATATGGGCCTGCGGTGGAAGTTATTCTTAAAAGGTGACTTTCACGAATCGTTCTGAAACTGTGCTAAATTACAGATAATTCCCATATATTTCTTGGGAGAAAATGCCCTGAAATTCTCCTTTCTCCGTTGTCGAGATATTCGAGGGCAAAGTCGTGCAGTTTTCGACTTCCAGGGGCTATAACTCGAAAACTAGAGAACGAGAATTTTTGGCACATATGGTCAATTGAATGTTTATCCCAACCCTCTCATTTGGCACTAGTTTCAGCCCGAATTGTGCAAGTCACCTAAGGTCACGAATCGTCCCGAACGTGTAGCCCAAATTGTGAAAATTTCAAACCGCTACTGCTTGCTTGTATGAGTAGGTAGCCATCTGAAACTTGGCATATATAAAGGTCATTAACATGTCTACATGCATGCACAATCTTATGTCAACTGATTGCATAACTTGCGAACTATAGGCCATCGAAATTTTTGTAAACAAAAGTTTGTGCGACTTTAGCTCCCAAACGGAATAAAAGCTAAAGCTGAAATAGCCTTCATTCTATTTCACTTATTTGTGTCTACACATGTATATGTTTTGCAGAGACTCAAAGCTCTTGAGAATGGAGAAAATGAGGTGTCAATTTTGCATTGGACCCTATGGGAAAATGCATTAAACGCCTACTGCTCCGACGTTCAGCGACCGATAACATCCATCTTTACACTGTAAACGGTAATTACATAGGTACATGCCTGGGGCAAATAACAGCGCAAATAATTGTCCATGTGCAGAGTAATAAAGGAGCAAACTTTTATATATGGGCCTGCAGTGGAAGTTATTCTTAAAAGGTGACTTTCACGAATCGTTCTGAAACTGTGCTAAATTACAGATAATTCCCTTATATTTCTTGGGAGAAAATGCCCTGAAATTCTCCTTTCTCCGTTGTCGAGATATTCGAGGGCAAAGTCGTGCAGTTTTCGACTTCCAGGGGCTATAACTCGAAAACTAGAGAACGAGAATTTTTGGCACATATGGTCAATTGAATGTTTATCCCAACCCTCTCATTTGGCACTAGTTTCAGCCCGAATTGTGCAAGTCACCTAAGGTCACGAATCGTCCCGAACGTGTAGCCCAAATTGTGAAAATTTCAAACCGCTACTGCTTGCTTGTATGGGTAGGTAGCCATCTGAAACTTGGCATATATAAAGGTCATTAACATGTCTACATGCATGCACAATCTTATGTCAACTGATTGCATAACTTGCGAACTATAGGCCATCGAAATTTTTGTAAACAAAAGTTTGTGCGACTTTAGCTCCCAAACGGAATAAAAGCTAAAGCTGAAATAGCCTTCATTCTATTTCACTTATTTGTGTCTACACATGTATATGTTTTGCAGAGACTCAAAGCTCTTGAGAATGGAGAAAATGAGGTGTCAATTTTGCATTGGACCCTATGGGAAAATGCATTAAACGCCTACTGCTCCGACGTTCAGCGACCGATAACATCCATCTTTACACTGTAAACGGTAATTACATAGGTACATGCCTGGGGCAAATAACAGCGCAAATAATTGTCCATGTGCAGAGTAATAAAGGAGCAAACTTTTATATATGGGCCTGCAGTGGAAGTTATTCTTAAAAGGTGACTTTCACGAATCGTTCTGAAACTGTGCTAAATTACAGATAATTCCCATATATTTCTTGGGAGAAAATGCCCTGAAATTCTCCTTTCTCCGTTGTCGAGATATTCGAGGGCAAAGTCGTGCAGTTTTCGACTTCCAGGGGCTATAACTCGAAAACTAGAGAACGAGAATTTTTGGCACATATGGTCAATTGAATGTTTATCCCAACCCTCTCATTTGGCACTAGTTTCAGCCCGAATTGTGCAAGTCACCTAAGGTCACGAATCGTCCCGAACGTGTAGCCCAAATTGTGAAAATTTCAAACCGCTACTGCTTGCTTGTATGAGTAGGTAGCCATCTGAAACTTGGCATATATAAAGGTCATTAACATGTCTACATGCATGCACAATCTTATGTCAACTGATTGCATAACTTGCGAACTATAGGCCATCGAAATTTTTGTAAACAAAAGTTTGTGCGACTTTAGCTCCCAAACGGAATAAAAGCTAAAGCTGAAATAGCCTTCATTCTATTTCACTTATTTGTGTCTACACATGTATATGTTTTGCAGAGACTCAAAGCTCTTGAGAATGGAGAAAATGAGGTGTCGATTTTGCATTGGACCCTATGGGAAAATGCATTAAACGCCTACTGCTCCGACGTTCAGCGACCGATAACATCCATCTTTACACTGTAAACGGTAATTACATAGGTACATGCCTGGGGCAAATAACAGCGCAAATAATTGTCCATGTGCAGATTAATAAAGGAGCAAACTTTTATATATGGGCCTGCAGTGGAAGTTATTCTTAAAAGGTGACTTTCACGAATCGTTCTGAAACTGTGCTAAATTACAGATAATTCCCATATATTTCTTGGGAGAAAATGCCCTGAAATTCTCCTTTCTCCGTTGTCGAGATATTCGAGGGCAAAGTCGTGCAGTTTTCGACTTCCAGGGGCTATAACTCGAAAACTAGAGAACGAGAATTTTTGGCACATATGGTCAATTGAATGTTTATCCCAACCCTCTCATTTGGCACTAGTTTCAGCCCGAATTGTGCAAGTCACCTAAGGTCACGAATCGTCCCGAACGTGTAGCCCAAATTGTGAAAATTTCAAACCGCTACTGCTTGCTTGTATGAGTAGGTAGCCATCTGAAACTTGGCATATATAAAGGTCATTAACATGTCTACATGCATGCACAATCTTATGTCAACTGATTGCATAACTTGCGAACTATAGGCCATCGAAATTTTTGTAAACAAAAGTTTGTGCGACTTTAGCTCCCAAACGGAATAAAAGCTAAAGCTGAAATAGCCTTCATTCTATTTCACTTATTTGTGTCTACACATGTATATGTTTTGCAGAGACTCAAAGCTCTTGAGAATGGAGAAAATGAGGTGTCAATTTTGCATTGGACCCTATGGGAAAATGCATTAAACGCCTACTGCTCCGACGTTCAGCGACCGATAACATCCATCTTTACACTGTAAACGGTAATTACATAGGTACATGCCTGGGGCAAATAACAGCGCAAATAATTGTCCATGTGCAGAGTAATAAAGGAGCAAACTTTTATATATGGGCCTGCAGTGGAAGTTATTCTTAAAAGGTGACTTTCACGAATCGTTCTGAAACTGTGCTAAATTACAGATAATTCCCATATATTTCTTGGGAGAAAATGCCCTGAAATTCTCCTTTCTCCGTTGTCGAGATATTCGAGGGCAAAGTCGTGCAGTTTTCGACTTCCAGGGGCTATAACTCGAAAACTAGAGAACGATAATTTTTGGCACATATGGTCAATTGAATGTTTATCCCAACCCTCTCATTTGGCACTAGTTTCAGCCCGAATTGTGCAAGTCACCTAAGGTCACGAATCGTCCCGAACGTGTAGCCCAAATTGTGAAAATTTCAAACCGCTACTGCTTGCTTGTATGAGTAGGTAGCCATCTGAAACTTGGCATATATAAAGGTCATTAACATGTCTACATGCATGCACAATCTTATGTCAACTGATTGCATAACTTGCGAACTATAGGCCATCGAAATTTTTGTAAACAAAAGTTTGTGCGACTTTAGCTCCCAAACGGAATAAAAGCTAAAGCTGAAATAGCCTTCATTCTATTTCACTTATTTGTGTCTACACATGTATATGTTTTGCAGAGACTCAAAGCTCTTGAGAATGGAGAAAATGAGGTGTCAATTTTGCATTGGACCCTATGGGAAAATGCATTAAACGCCTACTGCTCCGACGTTCAGCGACCGATAACATCCATCTTTACACTGTAAACGGTAATTACATAGGTACATGCCTGGGGCAAATAACAGCGCAAATAATTGTCCATGTGCAGAGTAATAAAGGAGCAAACTTTTATATATGGGCCTGCAGTGGAAGTTATTCTTAAAAGGTGACTTTCACGAATCGTTCTGAAACTGTGCTAAATTACAGATAATTCCCATATATTTCTTGGGAGAAAATGCCCTGAAATTCTCCTTTCTCCGTTGTCGAGATATTCGAGGGCAAAGTCGTGCAGTTTTCGACTTCCAGGGGCTATAACTCGAAAACTAGAGAACGAGAATTTTTGGCACATATGGTCAATTGAATGTTTATCCCAACCCTCTCATTTGGCACTAGTTTCAGCCCGAATTGTGCAAGTCACCTAAGGTCACGAATCGTCCCGAACGTGTAGCCCAAATTGTGAAAATTTCAAACCGCTACTGCTTGCTTGTATGAGTAGGTAGCCATCTGAAACTTGGCATATATAAAGGTCATTAACATGTCTACATGCATGCACAATCTTATGTCAACTGATTGCATAACTTGCGAACTATAGGCCATCGAAATTTTTGTAAACAAAAGTTTGTGCGACTTTAGCTCCCAAACGGAATAAAAGCTAAAGCTGAAATAGCCTTCATTCTATTTCACTTATTTGTGTCTACACATGTATATGTTTTGCAGAGACTCAAAGCTCTTGAGAATGGAGAAAATGAGGTGTCAATTTTGCATTGGACCCTATGGGAAAATGCATTAAACGCCTACTGCTCCGACGTTCAGCGACCGATAACATCCATCTTTACACTGTAAACGGTAATTACATAGGTACATGCCTGGGGCAAATAACAGCGCAAATAATTGTCCATGTGCAGAGTAATAAAGGAGCAAACTTTTATATATGGGCCTGCAGTGGAAGTTATTCTTAAAAGGTGACTTTCACGAATCGTTCTGAAACTGTGCTAAATTACAGATAATTCCCATATATTTCTTGGGAGAAAATGCCCTGAAATTCTCCTTTCTCCGTTGTCGAGATATTCGAGGGCAAAGTCGTGCAGTTTTCGACTTCCAGGGGCTATAACTCGAAAACTAGAGAACGAGAATTTTTGGCACATATGGTCAATTGAATGTATATCCCAACCCTCTCATTTGGCACTAGTTTCAGCCCGAATTGTACAAGTCACCTAAGGTCACGAATCGTCCCGAACGTGTAGCCCAAATTGTGAAAATTTCAAACCGCTACTGCTTGCTTGTATGAGTAGGTAGCCATCTGAAACTTGGCATATATAAAGGTCATTAACATGTCTACATGCATGCACAATCTTATGTCAACTGATTGCATAACTTGCGAACTATAGGCCATCGAAATTTTTGTAAACAAAAGTTTGTGCGACTTTAGCTCCCAAACGGAATAAAAGCTAAAGCTGAAATAGCCTTCATTCTATTTCACTTATTTGTGTCTACACATGTATATGTTTTGCAGAGACTCAAAGCTCTTGAGAATGGAGAAAATGAGGTGTCAATTTTGCATTGGACCCTATGGGAAAATGCATTAAACGCCTACTGCTCCGACGTTCAGCGACCGATAACATCCATCTTTACACTGTAAACGGTAATTACATAGGTACATGCCTGGGGCAAATAACAGTGCAAATAATTGTCCATGTGCAGAGTAATAAAGGAGCAAACTTTTATATATGGGCCTGCAGTGGAAGTTATTCTTAAAAGGTGACTTTCACGAATCGTTCTGAAAACTGTGCTAAATTACAGATAATTCCCATATATTTCTTGGGAGAAAATGCCCTGAAATTCTCCTTTCTCCGTTGTCGAGATATTCGAGGGCAAAGTCGTGCAGTTTTCGACTTCCAGGGGGCTATAACTCGAAAACTAGAGAACGAGAATTTTTGGCACATATGGTCAATTGAATGTTTATCCCAACCCTCTCATTTGGCACTAGTTTCAGCCCGAATTGTGCAAGTCACCTAAGGTCACGAATCGTCCCGAACGTGTAGCCCAAATTGTGAAAATTTCAAACCGCTATTGCTTGCTTGTATGAGTAGGTAGCCATCTGAAACTTGGCATATATAAAGGTCATTAACATGTCTACATGCATGCACAATCTTATGTCAACTGATTGCATAACTTGCGAACTATAGGCCATCGAAATTTTTGTAAACAAAAGTTTGTGCGACTTTAGCTCCCAAACGGAATAAAAGCTAAAGCTGAAATAGCCTTCATTCTATTTCACTTATTTGTGTCTACACATGTATATGTTTTGCAGAGACTCAAAGCTCTTGAGAATGGAGAAAATGAGGTGTCAATTTTGCATTGGACCCTATGGGAAAATGCATTAAACGCCTACTGCTCCGACGTTCAGCGACCGATAACATCCATCTTTACACTGTAAACGGTAATTACATAGGTACATGCCTGGGGCAAATAACAGCGCAAATAATTGTCCATGTGCAGAGTAATAAAGGAGCAAACTTTTATATATGGGCCTGCAGTGGAAGTTATTCTTAAAAGGTGACTTTCACGAATCGTTCTGAAAACTGTGCTAAATTACAGATAATTCCCATATATTTCTTGGGAAAAATGCCCTGAAATTCTCCTTTCTCCGTTGTCGAGATATTCGAGGGCAAAGTCGTGCAGTTTTCGACTTCCAGGGGCTATAACTCGAAAACTAGAGAACGAGAATTTTTGGCACATATGGTCAATTGAATGTTTATCCCAACCCTTTCATTTGGCACTAGTTTCAGCCCGAATTGTGCAAGTCACCTAAGGTCACGAATCGTCCCGAACGTGTAGCCCAAATTGTGAAAATTTCAAACCGCTACTGCTTGCTTGTATGAGTAGGTAGCCATCTGAAACTTGGCATATATAAAGGTCATTAACATGTCTACATGCATGCACAATCTTATGTCAACTGATTGCATAACTTGCGAACTATAGGCCATCGAAATTTTTGTAAACAAAAGTTTGTGCGACTTTAGCTCCCAAACGGAATAAAAGCTAAAGCTGAAATAGCCTTCATTCTATTTCACTTATTTGTGTCTACACATGTATATGTTTTGCAGAGACTCAAAGCTCTTGAGAATGGAGAAAATGAGGTGTCAATTTTGCATTGGACCCTATGGGAAAATGCATTAAACGCCTACTGCTCCGACGTTCAGCGACCGATAACATCCATCTTTACACTGTAAACGGTAATTACATAGGTACATGCCTGGGGCAAATAACAGCGCAAATAATTGTCCATGTGCAGAGTAATAAAGGAGCAAACTTTTATATATGGGCCTGCAGTGGAAGTTATTCTTAAAAGGTGACTTTCACGAATCGTTCTGAAACTGTGCTAAATTACAGATAATTCCCATATATTTCTTGGGAGAAAATGCCCTGAAATTCTCCTTTCTCCGTTGTCGAGATATTCGAGGGCAAAGTCGTGCAGTTTTCGACTTCCAGGGGCTATAACTCGAAAACTAGAGAACGAGAATTTTTGGCACATATGGTCAATTGAATGTTTATCCCAACCCTTTCATTTGGCACTAGTTTCAGCCCGAATTGTGCAAGTCACCTAAGGTCACGAATCGTCCCGAACGTGTAGCCCAAATTGTGAAAATTTCAAACCGCTACTGCTTGCTTGTATGAGTAGGTAGCCATCTGAAACTTGGCATATATAAAGGTCATTAACATGTCTACATGCATGCACAATCTTATATCAACTGATTGCATAACTTGCGAACTATAGGCCATCGAAATTTTTGTAAACAAAAGTTTGTGCGACTTTAGCTCCCAAACGGAATAAAAGCTAAAGCTGAAATAGCCTTCATTCTATTTCACTTATTTGTGTCTACACATGTATATGTTTTGCAGAGACTCAAAGCTCTTGAGAATGGAGAAAATGAGGTGTCAATTTTGCATTGGACCCTATGGGAAAATGCATTAAACGCCTACTGCTCCGACGTTCAGCGACCGATAACATCCATCTTTACACTGTAAACGGTAATTACATAGGTACATGCCTGGGGCAAATAACAGCGCAAATAATTGTCCATGTGCAGAGTAATAAAGGAGCAAACTTTTATATATGGGCCTGCAGTGGAAGTTATTCTTAAAAGGTGACTTTCACGAATCGTTCTGAAACTGTGCTAAATTACAGATAATTCCCATATATTTCTTGGGAAAAATGCCCTGAAATTCTCCTTTCTCCGTTGTCGAGATATTCGAGGGCAAAGTCGTGCAGTTTTCGACTTCCAGGGGCTATAACTCGAAAACTAGAGAACGAGAATTTTTGGCACATATGGTCAATTGAATGTTTATCCCAACCCTCTCATTTGGCACTAGTTTCAGCCCGAATTGTGCAAGTCACCTAAGGTCACGAATCGTCCCGAACGTGTAGCCCAAATTGTGAAAATTTCAAACCGCTACTGCTTGCTTGTATGAGTAGGTAGCCATCTGAAACTTGGCATATATAAAGGTCATTAACATGTCTACATGCATGCACAATCTTATGTCAACTGATTGCATAACTTGCGAACTATAGGCCATCGAAATTTTTGTAAACAAAAGTTTGTGCGACTTTAGCTCCCAAACGGAATAAAAGCTAAAGCTGAAATAGCCTTCATTCTATTTCACTTATTTGTGTCTACACATGTATATGTTTTGCAGAGACTCAAAGCTCTTGAGAATGGAGAAAATGAGGTGTCAATTTTGCATTGGACCCTATGGGAAAATGCATTAAACGCCTACTGCTCCGACGTTCAGCGACCGATAACATCCATCTTTACACTGTAAACGGTAATTACATAGGTACATGCCTGGGGCAAATAACAGCGCAAATAATTGTCCATGTGCAGAGTAATAAAGGAGCAAACTTTTATATAAGGGCCTGCAGTGGAAGTTATTCTTAAAAGGTGACTTTCACGAATCGTTCTGAAAACTGTGCTAAATTACAGATAATTCCCATATATTTCTTGGGAGAAGAGGATGGAGACGGACAGACGGACAGATACGCAATCACAAACATAAACACACAAACACGCACGCAAGCCGGCATACACGCAAACACGCATGCACGCAAAAAATAACAAGTACACGCACATTGTGCTAGCACAAAATAAGTAGGCACACACACACGCAAAACATACTAACAACCAAACTTGATGCTCTGCCACCCCTGGGTGAGGCGTGTTTTTGTGTTTTTAATAGCGACAGCCCTATGGTGGCATCATCATACTCACAAGAAAACTTACTAACGGCCCATCAACTTATCAATATTATATACCTAACTAACTGGGGTTAGTATAAAACAGCCACATCTTTATTATATATGCTTGACCATACAGTGCGAGACCCATCCCTATGCAAAAAAAACTTTAAGCCATTCCCAACTAATTTCTGCGCTTTTTAATATCCTTTAGGATCATAAATGATAAATGAGCAAGGCGCTAGCATCCTAAAGCCGGCACCACGCTAGATGCTCACTTTTGACGGGGGAGTTCAAAATTCAAACTTAATGTTGCACTCATCGCTTGGCAAAATTACTCGACCAAAATAACTGAAGTGCAGCAGCCCTAAAGGTACCTGAAAAGGTTCCTACCTGTGACTGCGTCAATCCCCACCTAAGGGTAAGGTCAGAATAAGGGACCTCCATCCGGAACCAAATTACTTGGATACGGGGGAGGGTTAAAATTAAGGGCTGTAAGTAATATGGGACCCCAACAGGTCCCTTCCTTGAAACCTAAGGAACGCCTGCGTGTTCTCTCGTTGGGACCTGGGTTTCGGTGTGCTCCTCCTCTGCGGGCGGGGTTGGCCTGTGTTTCCCTGGACTTTCCGCTGGGGTGGCTTTCATGTGGCGCGCGCCTCCTTCTCCGGACAGAACCTGACTTGGAGCCGTAGAAGGCAAACATCTATGCATAAATACTGGTTAGGCAGCACTGACCGACGAGACATTTACAGACTGAATGACATTGGACGGACACACGGCGCCAAATGTGTGCAACTATGGTTACGTACCGTTGAGCCACTTGGGTAACGTCGATACGAGAATTGAACAGAACAGAACAGAACAGAAAATGGCAGATCATATCAAAACTAAACACAAGTACAAGCACTGGATCATACCAAATGAAGTTCTTTTGAAAATACGTTACGTTCTGGTGACGTGGGTTGTAAGGGTTTCTGAATGACCACTGTCTGGTTTGATTTACCATGCGTGTGTTTCGTGAACTTTGGCAGTTTTTGTATGTACTTTTTGCGTGTCAACCCCACATTTTCGTCAAGATTTTCAAAACGAACGCCTAGTGATGGAACGCACAAGAATAGCCTTAAAAGACTGTAGTTAACATTTTAGTTTAAGTGCCGAAACTGTACTAAACCCATTGGTGCATAACACTGAAAAGATAATAATAATAATAATAATAATAAATGATAATAAAGACTTTATTTTCAGTGGGCGACACAATTAGTTACAAGCTACTCTTATTTGAGGCCCACTTAAAAAATATGTACAAATCAAAAGATCTATCAAATACAAATATACAACAGACACTGGTCAGCGGAACCAAACATTTACTGTTTCAGGCCTCATGACTCAAGAAAAGAAAAAGCACTGGCAGCAATCAGTACTACCGTAAAATTCTAAATATTGGGACACCAAAAATAATCGCCGCAACTGTCTCAAACACGGAACAGCCTGGTTTTACAAAGCGGTAGCCAAAAGATTCAGGCGGAATAGCAAACAATGTAGACACTGATCAGACTGCTCCTCTAGGATAGCCTGATAGGAGTCTGCACTGTCCGCTCAGACCTATCTATCCCAATACATAGAATTTTTTATGGTATAACGGAATGAAAAGAAAGAAGCCCAATCCAGTAGCCTACCCTACCCGAAAACGAAAAGTTAAAACGAGCCCCGGTTTCTGGGTATCTTCAAAAAAAAAAAAAAAAAAGAAACGGGTCACTTTAAATGTACATAAAAGTAAATCGATCATATGCCATATGTACGCTCAAAAACAATCACACAAAATATGAATTTACATAGTTTTACAATATATGCGCTACGCAACATCTGACGGTACCCTTGCAAGGGGAAGTCTGATCACAATCAACGCTGTTTTTCCATTCCACTGGCATCTGTTGGGCGCATTGCAGCACTTTAAAATATATGTAACTTTACATTTTTTTCGAGTAATTTTTGTAATTAGTTTTGGTGTCCCAATGTTTATTATAATTTTTGGTACCAAATATACGGAATACCAGACCACGCTTTCAGCTGCACTGCTCAGCGTCAGTTACACTTCAGAGTCGTATAAAATGCTATAATTTTACAATCTATGTTGTTATAGGCGGTTCATTGACAGATTAAAAACAATGCCATGAAAATTAGCGAATTATCCCATTGGTCGGACCTAGAAAGACCTATTACACTCCCAGTTATGGCCTGCCATCCAAAATGTGGCTATTTAGCAAATTCTTCGTGATTTTTATCACTGATTAATCTGTCTCTGGGTAATTAATTGCATATTAGATGTTTGCAGGGTACGAAAGATCTGTACCATGTTTTAACTTTGATAACAGATAATTTTCTTATAACACATATGAAAAATTTTCTAGAGAAACAAAGTTGTGTTTGTACGAATATATAATTTAATCCGTATCATCATAAACGCATTGTGCAGGGCCTAATTTGACACCATTTTGCTTTAAAGACAAACGTTTTCAGGCTCTACCTTCGCTTTGCGCAAGTCTCTCAAAGCCAGTCCCTCTTTGTTTTCAAGTCTTTCAACAATCGTCATACCAAAACGTCCAGCAGTCGTCGTCGTCTTTATTTATTTACCATTTGTAGTATCGAACTATCTAAAGCGAGTTTCAAGTAATCAAAAGCGAGTAATATAAAAAGAAAGCAGTTATAGACAGTATGGAGTAAAGAAGTGATTAAAATTTATATACAGAACTCTAGAAAACTATCATATTACGAATGAATATCATTTGATACTGATTTGATTTCTTTTCATTACTGGCAATGCAACTACGCATCAGAGAAACAATAAATGGGATCCTTGTCTTACATTTTATTACCATCTATTTAACGCGTTCACCTTGTATTTATCTTCATGTACATTGTAGTTTTACCATGTCATAAAGTTTGTGAAATCGAAAAATAGGTCACTGAAGTCTTTTTTTTTATGATTAATCAAGAACGGTTTAATGTTTTAAAGCCGGTGTCTGCCTAGAATAGCTTGCGCACATGCGCAGTCTGGTATGTAGACTAGCTCCTTGTCTGATACTAATGATTTTTACAGCCCTGCTAAGGCAATAATTTTTCCTGGCCGCATGGGTAAAATTGTACTCAAAGAAAAACTTCAGACAGAATCCGCAATTAAGCATGTAGCAAAGTTACCATATACGAAGTTTAACGTATTTTCAATATATCAATCCGTCAAAAATGATTTCGCAGAACTGAAAGTAATCACAGTTTATTTATCAATAAGATCCGCCTCCTTTCAGCCAGTAGCAAACTGCAGAAGCCTGACAGACTGCGCATATGCTGACGATGGTCTGGGCATTCGCACATTTTATGTCTCGAGAGATATTCCCCGGACATAGCTCATATTGAAAATCAAAATAAACTTGCGCATCTGTCCAGTCCGAAATCACAACCCATATATCCTACTGCCATATGCTGCACCAATTTCGCTCAGGCTAGTGGAATGATCCTTGTTTTCTTCTTTCCACGGACAGAGAGAGAGAGAATTTCGCTCAGGCAAATGGAATGATTCGTCTTTCCAGAGAGAGAAGGAGAGAGAGAGAGAGAGATAGTGAGGGAAAGATACTGCATATAGAAACATATGTCTTTGCTTTGTAGAGGTATTTTATCAGACTTCCCTTGAATGACGTAACTCTTCCAAAATGGAGTCTACTCTTAAAGGAAATCTTTTCTAAGAATATAAGAGTTGAACCATATTGAAAAGGGAGACAAAAACAAAAGTGCCAGAGTTTCAATCCCTGAAATTGTACCCACTCACCTTAAGATAAAACAAATCGCCTTCCTATAGCTAATTACGTCTTGGGACATAAAACTCATTTTTCAATCTGGCAGATTCCAGATGTTCATGCTTTTCAACACTTTTACCGGTCAATTGTGTGTCAGTCTGGGTCAAGTTTAAATGTCATATCTGATATTGTAATGTCACCTTTTATCAATTCCCGACTTATTATTATAAGCGTAATTCCATTCCCACCGATAAAGCTTTTGCAAATAAATAACCAAACTATGTCGATGCTATTTGACTCGTATGCATGTAAAACGCATTGTGCAAACTTTCTGTTTTGACTTAAAAAAAGAAAGAAAAAAATAATGGTGATGAAGTTATCACAAAACTCTTGAGAGTTGCTAAACCAAAATTTTGCATGGGCAACTTTCCTATTCAGGCCTTGCATAAGCGGTTTGAATTAACATGAATTATTTTGTGGAAAATCGTTCTTTTCCTCCATTAATATTGCGTTAAGTTCTTACAGGACAAGGTGTGGTTGGGTTCGGCGATGGTGCTGTCCCTACTGTGTCTTATAAACGTCCCGAAGAGAGTCTGATGTACACATTTATACATACACTAAAATTTGACAATCTCGTGTTAAGTTAAAAAAAACTGTACTCATACGTATGCGAAATGTTTGTCGTACACCAACCTATTCGCAATCAACTTGCGCACGTGAAGACTGAGTTGTATCGTTCTTTGTTGGACGAACTGTGATGCCTCAAACAGATTTCGCATATGCACAAGCTATCCTAGACATGCAAGGTTTTATATTATGAATGTAAAAAGATCATATCATGATTAATGATAAAAATATACGTAATACATGTAAGGGAATTTAACTAAGAAATAGATTAGCTCTAGCAGTGAATTGTTGAGTAATAATGCACTGTTTGGAGGTCAGTTGTGAAGTAGAGCATATCATGAGAGCGGAGCGCGAATGATATATCTACTTACAACAGACCGACAAACAGTGAATTATTACACAACAATTCAATCCTAGAGCTGAACTATCTTGATTATAACACTAAAAAACGCTGCAAAAGTATTCTTTTCATTCAAATTCTCTCAACCTTCTTGCCAGCGCGTTAATGCTCCCGCCAATTTTCTTAACTGTATTTAAGATAAATGTACATTTTTAAGGCGAATTTAGAAAGAAAAAGAGACATAACACCGTCTAACGTCTCAAAACGTCACAAAATGACGTCAGTATCGCTAGTGACGTCAGTAGTTAGACTCACGTGCTCCGAAACAGCGAATCGTTGCAGAATAAAGCACAGGAACTTTCCATTGCTTCCTTAGGCGCACTGTGATAGAATAAGAACCAAAATAAGAAAAACGTATAACATGACTTTATTTTATAATGCAGGCGGATTGTTTGGTATACTTATGCGTGTTGCCGGACATGGGTTATTAGCTCGCCTGGACGAAGTCCAGGAAGAGCTATTGCACAACCCCCGGCGTCGGCATCGGCGTCAGCGTCGGAGTCGGCGGCGGCGGCTGCATTTACGCTAAAAGTTTTCAGAGCTTATATTTTCTAAAGTATTTGATGGATCTGGTTCCTATTTGGTATGATGATAGACATAGGTCCCAATTTTCTTTCAGCAATACTCTTGCCCAAGCCTATGATCTCAAAGTCAGAGCGTCATGGGAGCAGAAAGCTTCTGATCACACTGGACGGAAACAAAGGCTGATGTGAGATTTTGCTGGGCCTATATGCCACTTCTTGGTTTTGTCATGTGGTGGCTCATATTTGGTATTAGCACATTGACCAAATATACTCTAACATTTTCTACTTACTGTCAGAATAAGTATTTCACTTTACTATTTAAAACAAGAGGACCAAGAGGCCCTAAATCGCTCATCTGAGCGAAAAAGTTAAAGGTCAAACAAGGGTCATCATTTGAACAAACCTGATAGTTTGCAACCATTTCCAAATTTTGAATATTTTCCTATGTATTGCTATGGTTCAAACCCATTGAACAAACTGGGTAAAGGACCAATAGACAATGCTACATACTAAATTTCAAGCATCTGAGCCAAGTGGTTCTGAAGAAGAAGATTTTTGAATATTTTTCTATGTTTTCTATGTTTCAAACACACGACTCCCTACCGCGAGGTCATTTTAAACCCTGGGGCCATCATTTGTATAAAGTGGATAAACGACTACAAGGCAATGCTACATACCAAATTTCAAGCATCTGAGCCAAGTGGTTCTGAAAGTGAAGATTTTTTAATATTTTCTCTATGTATTTCTATGGTTCAATCTCATGACCTCTGGGGTGGGGCCATTTAGACCCTGGGGTCATCATTTGAACAAACTTGGTAAAGTACTACTAGGCAATGCCACGTACCAAATTTCAAGCATCTGAGCCAAGTGATTCTGAAAAAGAAGTTTTTTCCATACTTTTCTATGTATTTATATGGTTCAAACTTTGGACACCCTGCCGTGGGGCTATTGTGGACCCTGGGGCCACCATTAGAACAAACGTGGTAAAGGACTATTAGGCAATGCTACATACCGAATTTCAAGCATCTGAGCCTTGCGGCTCTGAAGAAGAAGATTTTTGAATATTTGTCTATGGTTCAAACCTCGGACTCCATGCCATTGGGCCATTTTGGACCCTGGGCTCATTATTTGAACAAGCTTGATATAAGATTATTAGGCAATGCTACATAAAAAAAATTCAAGCAACTAAGCCAAATGGTTCTGAATAAGAAGATTATTTAATATTTTTCTATGTATTTCTATGGTTCAATCCCATGGCCCCTGGGCCGGGACCATTTTAGACCCTGGGGCCATCATTTGAACAAACTTGGTAAAAGATCACTAGGCAATACTACAAATAGAATTTCAATCACCTGCACCGAGTGGTTCTTCAGAAGAAGATTTCTAAGTATATTTGAATTTCGAACCCAAGACCCCCCGGGCCTTTTTGGACCACAGGGCCAGTGTTTGAACAAAACTTGGTAGAGGTCCACTGGACAATGCTACATAACAAATATCAAAGCCCTAGGCCTAGTGGTTCCAGAGAAGATGTCATTTAAAGCAAATTGACGCACGACGCACGACGGACGACGGACACCGACTGATCACAATAGCTCACCCTGGGCCTACAGTACTGGTTTCATGGATTACTCGTTTTCCACGCTACACGGTGTAAGAATTTAATTAATCCACGAACGGTCCACCGTGTGTGTATCGTGGTAAAACGCGTGGAAGCGTGTGCATCTGTGGGAATTCACAGATAACCGTGTCGATCAACGCTCCACCGTGGATGTAATAATTCGTGGATTTCCTCTAAACACAGTGTGCAAGCGTGACAATCAACGTTCCACCGTGATTTCAAAAATTCGTGGACTTCCTCTCAACTCGGTGTGTTTGAAATCGTGGCAAGCAACGGTACATCGTGCATATTATAATAAATTTATTTCCTGTCAACACGGTAATGGTTAATTAAGCTATGCAGCTGTGAAACATTTAAACATTAATCAATCGAACAGTTTTGTGAACAATTATATGCACTGACACAATAAAAAAAATTATATTTTAGCGATACTGATAGATTTATAGCGTTCCGATCTCTTGAAACTCGGATGGATGGATGGATGGATGGATGGATAGATGAACGGAAGAACGGACGGACGGATGGGTGGATGGATGTAATTTTCACATTCCTCTCAATATGATTTCAGTCATATAGAGACGATGGTTGATGATAATGAAATGTTGTAAGCTAAAGTATTCTGCTGCCCGCATAATTCGAAGCACGCACCGCTAGCACAGTAAGAACGCACTTAACCTACCGTCCTAAAATGCAAATTAGAATTTATGCTACTACTTAAAGTGAAAGTTTATCTTTTTGAGATCCAATAGGCTAGTAGTCAAAGGTCGAAACTACGGTAACTACGGTATATACACTTTGCAAATTATTTGTCCCAGAAAAAGGTGTAACACATAGTCTATGCCAAACAAGCTAATTCGTTAAATTTATATTCCCCGCTCGATCAGTGGTTTGTTGAGTAATAAATCTTGGTTTGAAGGTCAATTGGTCAATAAATCATATCACGAGTGCGGAAGCACGAGTGATATATCTACTTACAACTGACACGCAAACAGTGATTTAATATTCAGCAAATGACTGTTAAAGCGAAACTATTTCGATTCTAATACACAAAATCACAGAAAAAAACAGTATTCGTTTTCCTCAAATTCTCTCAACCATCATTCTAGTGTGCGAATATTTCCGCCAAGAATATAGGCTAGCGTCTATATATTTCTTTTCCATGTTTTTCTTCCGCACCATCAAACGTTAAGGTATAGCTGTTTGGCGTCATGTTTGACGATGACGTAGGTGATGAGCTCATGCTCGACGAAATAGAGATCTGTTGCAGAATGATTCACTGCAGTTTAGTTCTCAATTGCCTCTATAGGCGCGCTGTTTGAATAAAACTTTACCATATAAAATAACGCATGAAAATGTCAACTTATTTTTCGTTTACACGACCATATTTTCATTTACTCATATGGACATGTGGACGTAACTTTAGTTAGTAAATCTATGACGACAGCATACTCGTCAATATTCAAGAAGCAGATTCTCTGTCTCCGTAAAAAAGAGTTCCCGCTTTATTAATACGCTCACTTGAAATTCAAGGCTTACTTTTGTTTTGTGATTATTGCGGGAGTACTCGTGCCTTCAAGCCCATAGCATGCCGAAACATTTAAAATATAGATAAGAATTGATGATGAGCTGTAAATTTTAATACATTAAATAATTTTGTAGTCTCTTATATTTCATTGAGAGGCGCCGTGGTCGAGTGGTTACAGGCACTCGGTTGCGGTGCAGAAAGTCGCCGGAGGTCGAGAGATCGCGCCCGGGTTTCGCCATCCGACGACTGGCAAACTCTCTCTGTCAACCCAACAGTAAATGGGTACCTGCTTCGAATCAGGGAAGGATAAGGCAGTTAAAGGAGAGGGATAGGCTCACTGTGATTCAGTCATATCAGGATTAATGAAAGGCTGTGCACAAGGGAACACTGTGTACAAATGAGAAGATTTTGGGTATCAAACCTAGGACCACTAGATCAGCAGACCAATGCTAAACCCACTGAGCTACTTGAACTGATGGTTTAGATATATGTATACTCTTGCATAATGTACTGAGCTTTAAAGGCCCTCTGCTCCTTCACTAGTCTGTATTCTGACTCCATGTTACAGGTGCTTGTATGATCTTATTCCAAATTTTCATAATACTATAAATATTCTAAATGTAGGGACAGAAGGCTGGAGCGAACAGTACAGACCTAGATCAGACTGCTCCAATTGTGGTCTACACTATCTGCAGCTTTTGAATGCAAAACTACAAAGATATGCAGGCAGATCAAAACCTGTAGAAACCATTGTTAATGTTGTAACAGCTTAATTATCTAAGAATCATAGTTTGAAACATTCAAAAAATTTCAGCATTATTCCATGGTAGCTCCTTCTCTTTTTTCCCCCGTTTTTCCAATTCAAACAAAGTAAAACCTCATTGAAAATGCATTATTTAAAATGCCAGAACATCATATTAGTTGTTTTAAAATAGTAAATGCTAAACTATTCGACTGGCAATATACAAACAGGGAAGCATCTGATCAGTAAGTGTCACAACTAAAAAACAGAAGAAAAAAAAACTTTCCGAAATAATATTTTCTTTCACAGTTCGGACAAGTCCATTCTTTGCCAGTATAAGGAGGGTATAAACTACGTTGCATCCAACTGATCTGGGTCTTTACTGTTTGCAATATGGGACACTTATCATTACATCTATTGGTTATACGGGTATCAGTTTAATATGTATACATAAAACTTATCAGCAGCAACAGTGGTGATTATCTACTGAATAGTTAGTGGGTCCAGATACAGGTATGAGATTCTTACATGTGTAAGATGATAATGAATCCACCACCTTTGAACCGGAACCATGCTAAGACAGAGAGAGGGCTATTGCCATTATCAACTAGGTGCTAAAACGTTTAACTACAAACTGCTCCTTTTGTATCTTGGCCTTTAAGTTGAAGGTAAAATCAACAAGGGAGCTTAGAAAAGGCCGTTTTCAAAACATCATCGGCATGCATTAAACCTCTGGGATTTTGGGCCATTTTCAAGTTCATAGTCATCCCATGAGGTCATAGTAGCAGATTGGGCCGTGCGCTGTGTGAGCAATTTATAAGGTTAGACCTTAAGTTAAAACGATTTTTCAGTAGTCAGTTTAATGTCTAAGCAATGACTGTTTAAATGAATCATCAAGGTAAAGCAGGAATACTGCAGTTTGATAGTTTACCAGAAATTTCGTAGGCGTCCGTCAATTCTTAGTAAAATGCGGAACAATGCGCAATGTTTTGCAATTTGGAAATATTTCCATAGTGTTTGTCTTTTACTTCTCGTAATATCAGCCCATAAGACTAATTTGAAAGCGTAAATATGTAAATTTCAAATTTACTGTTTTTTTCCTCTGGCTCCTTGTGCCAGATTTAAAGGGCCACTGATGAGGCTTGAATAGCCGAAACCGCGGTATGGCCCAACTTCTTACTTATGAATGTTTTCTTTGCTCTTAAAGGATCTAAACTTTTATCATTATTTACTATCACTGCAGCTGGATGTTGTGCCGTGTGGCGGCCGTAAAAAGTCTCCCCGCACTCATCTATAGTGCAGATTATATTTTCCTTTTGGTCCTTTGAGATCATTGAATATATTCTGAGAAGTCAGAAATGATCATACGTTTAGATTCATTTTCTAAACAAATTTGAAATATTTTGGTAATTTTCGACTTATATCAGTCTTTGAGATGACTGCCATGTTAAAACTGCAAATTTACTGTTTTTTTCCTCTGGCTCCTTGTGCCAGATTTAAAGGGCCACTGATGAGGCTTGAATAGCCGAAACCGCGGTATGGCCCAACTTCTTACTTATGAATGTTTTCTTTGCTCTTAAAGGATCTAAACTTTTATCATTATTTAACTTCATAAGGCACTAAATTTCAGAGAATAAGAAATTGACCATGCGCCCAGCGAAGACTAAGATCACCCTTTCATCGGCCCAGTCACTGAGATCAGTCTTCGCTGTGCGCGTTATGCAGCTGAGGATCAAGCGTTTCCTAGGCGGAAAGCATACTCTTCTGACTAAATAGCTCATGGGAGGCTGATCGAAGGCTTCTTCGGGCATACACCATTTTCATTTTTCTCATACGCTGCGCATATTATAGAAATCGCCTCCCCGAGAAGGGAAACAAGAGCGCAAAGTTCTCACAAGCCCATGAAAAAGTCACAAATGTCAAATATGGAACGAAATATTATTTGTATTTCTTTGTATATCTATTTTACACTTGCAAACTTTGCTTACGACCAAGAAAGCAAGTTGGAAACATCAATTTGACGCAAAACTGCTTTTAAAAAGGTTGTGTCTCTGTCATGATGGCTGACGCATTTGAATTAACTGAATTGTTGTAATTTTAAAGCATTAAAGAAACAGAAAATTTGACTATTTCAGTGTAAGATCGAGTTTAATTTCAATCTGAACGCTTCGCAACTCGTAAAAATACTGCTTTGGGTGGTCATTCGGTGAAATAAAAATCGACCTTACACTGAAAAATTCAAATATACATAAGTTATTAAATATTGTGCATGCTCGGTTAGACGGTTTCAGTAACGGATAGCCGGCAGGACAGTAATCTTGCACAATTTTCACAAGTACTTATCAATTTATTGCAATTAGGTGATAAAGAGTCGGTAACGCTGATGGTACTTTTGAAGTGGGTTCTGTTGTTATTCCCTGGTTAACCTAGCCACACTATTCCTGGGCAGGCTTAGACCACCTAGGCGGTTAATCAGTACTGAGTGCACATACTTTCGCCAGTAACTGACAACTGCCCTTCTTGAATCAGTGGAAGGAGAAACAAAAGTTTGTGGCCGGACCGGGTATTGAACCCAGGACCTCTGGCTATTGAGTCAGAGGCGCTGAGGACTGCGCTACGCGGCCCGCGATACCACATGTAATATATACTGAAACGAAAAAAGTTGTTGTTGTGTTATTGCTTTACGTCCGCGGTTAACAGCTATGGTCATGTCGGGACGGTCAGTAAAACTAACCACACTATTCCTAGGCAGGCTTAGATCTACTTAGCGGTTAACCAGTACTAAGTGCACATACTTTCGCCAGTAACTGACAAATGCCTTTTTAAATCAGCGGTAGGAGAAACGAAAGTAAGTGGCAGGACCGCGTATCAAACCCGGACCTCCAGCTCTTGAGGCAGACTCGCTGTCCACTGCGCTGCGCGGCCAGGCAAAAAAGAATCGTCAACAAAGTATGAATAATAAAATTTTAAAAGTAGTGAGCTCCTATGAGCTTTATTCTTGTTAGTTTTATAAGCGCCATGAGTTTAGACAAAACGAATGGCTGAAATACTCGATATTCTGGACATGAAACTTTCACTAATGCGAATTACATGTATAGCTGTATTAAAGCCAAAAAGCATAAAACGGGCGAACATCAGGCATAATTGCGTTTGGCACCTTGCGTACTTGCTTTTTCATTAGCGCGGGTGTTTCATGTCTCAGCCATACAAAAGGATTTACTTGGATGATACAGGCCGCCTTAGGCGAAAAATTGCTAATTATCCTGGTGAAACATGTATGATCTACCGGTGGTCTTAATATTTGAGTCTCGACATGAAAAAACCAACCAAGTGGCACGTGCGCCACGCAAAAACTCAGATCAGCCTGGGCATCCTCCGAGACTGGTGAGCTTCTGCCATTCCATCCTTCCAATGAGTGATATTCGTAAGCGAGTTTTGGATGTCAGTGTCTCTGCCTATTTATAGACATCAATAATTCGTCTTTGCAAATAATAGTTTTATTTACCGGAGATTTACGGATATCCGTAACTTAAATCATGGATAGCACAATAATACTGCCCTATTTAATGATATCACTTATTGAAATTATGGGTATCTATATCTCGAATGATGCATTCGAATAACGGATATCCATAATTCGAAACGAGATATCACTTATTCGAATTATGTAAATTCGTTATTCGAATTCACTTAGTAATATCAATAAATGTGCTGAATTATGGATATCACTAATTCGACGTATGTTTATTAATAAATGCAGTTATGGATATCTATAATAAGGGAAGAAATAGTAAAACTGCACCCCATAAGTAATATGTCAATACGACGTCGTTATACAGCCGATTTTAAGCGGCGTTTAGACAAAAATACATAAGCGCTCCAACTCCGCAATAAGCCCTCCTCTACCCACTCTACCACGTAGCAGCATTTTTCCCGTGTTTCAAGTCAACATTTGATTATTTATCGAAACAAAACTGCTGCATACGCAAATGCATATATGCTCATGTAATGTAAGGCGAAGCTAATTCATTTCTGGTTCGAGCAACGAATGGTGGATAGAACAAATGAATTATATGCTAGAAACGAAAACAATGTTTATGTAGAGAGAGAAACTGACAATACGCATCTCCTCGTGGGCCGTGCATGCATAGAAGCTATTGATTATATACACCGTGTGGCGTGTTGATTTGATCCAGGAAAGAAACACGATACACGGTGTATTTAATTAGGACCGACTTAATTAGATACACTGTGTACCGTGTTTTGCCTTGATTCACGATCCGATCGTGGAAGCAAATACGGCTCGTGGACGGTTATGTAATTGCCCACCGTGTACAGTGATAATCCGTGTATCCACGCAAGTTGTAGCCCACCGTGTAACGAGGAAATAGAGTAATCCATGAAACCAGTACTGTATATGGCTCATGTGAGCTAAAAAGCGCAAGAAATTTTCAAAATTTAAATTTTCAATTCTATTCTCTATTTTATAATTACGAAAGCAAACACAATAGTTACCTATCAATAAATTTCCTCAAGTTATATTATTAACCACAGTGAAATACAAGTTTTCGCCACCTGCTGAGAAATTTGAAATTCCTTTTCTGCTGCGCATGCGCCGTTTATAAACATGCGCAATCAATCGTTGGCGCATCAAGCGGCCAAATTAAAAAAATCGTGTCAGTGTTTTGAATTATTGTGAGAAATGTTGTCTGAGAAAAACATCTTTTTGGATTGTTAACTAGATTATTGTGATAAAACAATTAAAACTGTTAATGACATCGTGTCGCTCATGTCATCGTCTCGTATGGTAAGTAACACAATGTTTATTTTTATTCTTTCCTTCGTATTTAAACGTTGAATACATTATCATCATTGTGCTAGAATTCTTCGCGCTACTTGTTTCTGTGTGCAAAATGTAGAATATTGTTTGTCTGATTAGAACAGCCTCACTGAGACGGTTAACATGAGTTACCACAATAAATATTTTTGAGCTGTGAGTAGAAGACGTGTGCCCCTTATAACCCTTTGTCTGTTATTTTTATAGGTAAATGCATAGAAAATCCAAGCTGCAGAAGTGATATTGTCCTACGCGTGATACTGGATTGCGATGAAGATTTGTGACGCAGCGTATGATGATTTCGTGTCTCATACTGTATCGCCCGTGTAAACGTCACAGATGGTAAGTAACACAATGTGTTTTTCTGTTCTTTGTTGTTTTTCCCTTTTATATTGTGCATAAACGATGAAAAACTCATGATTGTGCTAGCATGCTTTTGTTACGGCGCTTGTAGATGATAATTTATGATATTTTACTTGTTTCTGCTCGCTACATGTAAAAGGAATTAGAACAGTCTCAACGAGTCTGTTCAAATAAGTAACCACGATTTTTAGCAGTGTGCAGAAAACGAATGCCCCTGATAACCCTAGTTCAATTGATATTACACGTTAATGCATGGACTTATCAAAATATAGCTAATATAGTCATTTGGTTATGGTTTGGAATTCAGGCGAGAAAAGCGATATTCGTCGTTCTAGTACGCTTTTTCACTAATTTAAAGACTGCTGGTAATTGATGCAGAGAGGACAAAAAATAATAATGAAGAGATAAAAGGTGAACAAAATGAATCCGTGCAAAACTAGTTAATCGACAATTTTTAACTCCCTTTCTGTAAATAATTCTTAAATGGGGTGGTCAAAAGATTGAACCTGTTTGGGAGCTCTAGATTGCTGTCTTATCCCATCGAATTCATGTTACAGTATGTGTTGTAATTGAAATAAAACATTGTTTACACCCAAGGCCACAGTATGAAAAGCAGGCTCCGCCCTCAAACTATCAATCGTGGTTAATTCAAAATCATTTCAGATTTGGATACATCTTTTTCACTGAAACATTAAACCATTATTTTTTTAAAATAATTTCAGTGGAAGTTGAATTATTCTTCTTCTACATATACACTGATTTAACTGTTCTTACGGATGCTTTCAACACCCTGAAGTTTAAATGTATTGTGCAGATTTCTAGCTAGTCAAGAAGAAAAAATGACAGTTTGAATGTTTACCTTTGACCAAGTCATGTGATTTAAACAGTAGCTATGCTACTGTCCTGGTGAACCCTATTAGTCTCTTTGACAGAAAGAGCCCAGTAACTGCTATTAAGCCACACCCTCATATTCATTGTATGGCCTACATGAAACTGGGCCTTAAACTAAACCGAAAAAGAACAATAAATATACGGTATACGCAATATTATTTTCTTGGCGAGAGGCTTAATGAGCATTTTTTCACAGAAAATAATTAAGGTGAGTGAAACCCAAACACATTTGCTGGGGTACGCTTCCGATACTTTAGCTCCGCCCACTGACTTCATCACACGACGAACGCCGAAAAATCGAATTTTAATTTATATATTTACACTTTATTTTTAGACTCTTTTTAAACTTCATTTTACTGGGTCCCAAATGAACGCAATATGGAGGATTTATGGGAACATTACAGCGATTAACAATTATAACAATCGCAGGGGTCTGGTTATGCTTCGTACTTAATGTACTGAATATGTGATTACATAGCACTAATGTCTAAATCATAGCAATTTACTCATGGCACGTTGTCTGTTTCATTTCCCAAACGCAACGAATTTAAGTTGCAATACAGACATGTTCAAGTGATTTGTTACAACATTTCAAGAAAATCATTTTTGTGGAAAAAAAATACGCGAGGTTGTTAGTTTAAACGGTTTTTTATTCAACATGTAGACATACACAATCAATACATACAAGAATAATATGAAATGATTCGATAACAAGCTAACTAGCTAATAAACATCGTCGCCTACTTAACATGTATTTGCAATGACATATTAGTGCATAAGATTTCTAAGCAACAGACAATCAAGACACGTTTATATGAACATATACATCATTGTATTAGGACTGAAAAGTTTTGATGTGAGAACAGCATTCAATAAGAATCAATCGAACCATATTTAAGATATAAGCTTTGTAAGAGAGAGAGAGAGAGAGAGAGAGAGAGAGAGAGAGAGAGAGAGAGAGAGAGAGAGAGAAGCAACAGATGTTTCAATTCATTTCCGTTGTCTGAACCGCTTCCCGACAAAAATGTACCATCAGCGTAGCAAAATACTTGGTTTCGTAGTTGCAGATAATTTGGACAATCGTACAGATAATGTTTTACTGTTTCTGTTCGACCACAACAAGAACACGTTGAACGCGAGGTTGTAAACTTGGCTGTCCCATTTTAGGCTTGAAAAAGGGGCTCGGTAAAGTTAGCAGAACGAAAATTCTGCAGAAAATTCTGCAGAAGATTCTGCAGAATTTTCTGCAGAAAAAGTGGTAAAGTTAGTGAAATGAATATTCTGCAAAATTTTCTGCAGAATTTTCTGCAGAAAAAGTGGTAAAGTTAGCGAAATGGATATTCTTCTAAATTTTCTGCAAAAATTTCTGCAGAAAAAGTGGTAAGGATAGCGAATTGAAAATTCTGCAGAATTTAGCAATTTTTATTTCTTTGTTTTGTCAATTACGGACCACAAAATTTGAGTGCCCACCGATTACCGCACTACCCTATTTCATATGAGAACCGAGATATTCACAAAAATTGCACAGTTTCTTCTGCTGGAAAGTAGCAGAACGACATTAAAGAAACCCGTAGTAGGCAAAGTTTAATTTCCATGTTCTGTCATCTGGAGGCCACAAAATACGAGTGAGCACCGTTTACCGCACCACTATATCTCATATGTGGACCGAAATATTCACAAAAATCGCATAGTTTCTTCTGCTGGAAAGTAGCAGAACGAAATTTCAGAAACCCTTTGTGAGCAAAATTTGATGTCTATGTTCTGTTATCTGGAGGCCACAAAATGTGAGTGAGCGCCGTTTACCGCACTACTCTATCTCATAAAAGGACCGAGATATTCACAAAAATCGCATATTTTCTTCTGCTGGAAAGTAGTAGAACGAAATTTAAAAAACTCTTTGTTAGCAAAGATTAATTTCTGTGTTCTGTCATCTGGTGGCCACAAAATGTGAGTGAGCGCCGTTTTCCGCACTACTCTATCTCATAAATGGACCGAGATATTCTCAAAAATCGCATATTTTCTTCTGCTGGAAAGTAGCATAACGAAATTTCAGAAACCCTTTGTTAGCAAAGATTGATTTGTATGTTCTGACATCTGGTGGCCACAAAATGTGAGTTAGCGCCGTTTACCGCACTACTATTCTCATAAGTGGACCGAGATATTCACAAAAATCGCATATTTTCTTCTGCTGGAAAGTAGCAGAACGAAATTTCAGAAACCTTTTGTGAGCAAAGTTTGATTTCTATGTTCTGATATCTGGTGGCCACAAAAAGTGAGTGAGCGCCGTTTACTGCACTACTCTATCGAATAAGTGGACCGATGTATTCACAAAAATCTCATATTTTCTTATACTGGAAATTAGCAGAACGAAATTTCAGAAACCCTTTGTTAACAAAGACTGATTTTATGTTGTGTCATCTACAGGCCACAAAATGTGAGTGAGTGCCGACTACCGCACTACTCTATCTCATAAGTGGACCGAGATATTCACAAAAATCGCATATTTTCTACTGCTGGAAAGTAGCAGAACGAAATTTAAGAAACTCTTTGTTAGCAAAGATTAATTTCTGTGTTCTGTCATCTGGTGGCCACAAAAAGTGAGTGAGCGCCATTTACCGCACTACTCTATGTCATAAGTGGACCGCGATATTCACAAAAATCGCATATTTTCTTATGCTGGAAAGTAGCAGAACGAAATTTCAGAAACCCTTTGTTAGCAAAGATTAATTTCTATGTTCTGTCATCTGGTGGCCACAAAATGTGAGTGAGCGCCGTTTACCGCACGACTCTTTCTCATAAATGGACCGAGATATTCACAGAAATCGCATATTTTCTTCTGCTGGAAAGTAGCGAAACGAAATTTCAGAAACCCTTTGTTAGCAAAGATTGATTTCTATGTTCTGTCATCTGGAGGCCACAAAATGTGAGTGAGCGCCGTTTACCGCACTACTCTATCTCATAAGTGCACCGAGATATTCACAAAAATCGCATATTTTCTTCTGCTGGAAAGTAGCAGAACGAAATTTCAGACACCCTTTGTCAGCAAAGTTTGTTTTCTGTGTTCGGTCATCTACAGGCCACAAAATGTGAGTGAGCATCGTTTTCCGCACTTATCTATCTTAAAATCGGACCAAGATATTCACAAAAATCGCATATTTTCTTCTGCTGGAAAGTAGCATAACGAAATTTCAGAAACCCTTTGTTAGCATAGATTGATTTTTATGTTCTGTCATCTGGAGGCCACAAAATGTGAGTGAGCGCCGTTTACCGCACTACTCTATCTCATAAATGGACCGAGATATTTAAAAATCGCATATTTTCTTCTGCTGGAAAGTAGCAGAACGAAATTTCAGAAACCCTTTGTTAGCAAAGATTGATTTCTATGTTCTGTCATCTGGTGGCCACAAAATGTGAGTGAGCGCCGTTTACCGCACTACTCTATCTCATAAGTAGTGCGGTAAACGGTGCTCACTCATATTTTGTGGCCTCCAGATGACAGAACACGGAAATTAAACTTTGCTTACAACGGGTTTCTTTAGTGTCGTTCTGCTATTTTCCAGCGGAAGAAACTATGCAATTTTTGTGAATATCTAGGTTCTCATATAAAATAGGGTAGTGCGGTAATCGGTGCGCACTCACATTTTGTGGTCCGTAGTTGACAAAACAAAGAAATAAAAATTGCTAAATTCTGCAGAATTTTCAATTCGCTATCTTTACCACTTTTTCTGCAGAAAATTTTGCAGAATATCCATTTCGCTAACTTTACCACTTTTTCTGCAGAAAATTTTGCAGAATATTCATTTCGCTAACTTTACCACTTTTTCTGCAGAATCTTCTGCAGAATTTTCGTTCTGCTAACTTTACCGAGCCGGCCTTTTTTGAAAAAGGCCTACATCTGTCACTGCTTTTTCCCGCATTCACTAACATTTAAAACACCATGCGCAGATAAGCAATGCCATCAACAATATTAAGATTTAATATGCATAAGATGTAAGATACCGTTCCTATTTTCAACTATTTCGCCAAAAGAAAATATCAATTCATTTGTCTCTGGAATTAGTTTCGACACGTAAATGTGTTAACATAACCTGTCAGCTAGCAGCATGTACGTGCAATATTGCTCTCTGGGGAGAAGCGGAGGGGCATGCAGATTATATGCTTAGTTTTAGTAATGTTGCGAACTGTAAATACCTTAAAATTGGGACACCATGAGCAACATCTCTTAAAATTTGAACGAATTGATTGCACTGTGTGGTAATGTTCCTATTATGTCCTGGCGGAAAGGCAAATGGTGTAGACCCTGAACAGGCTGCTCCTGATAGGGTTCTGTCTACACTATTTGTTCAGACATGTCCGCCCAAAAATTCAAGATAAAAACTAGTCTCCAAGATTCCGCCTCATGTTTTATACCATGCCCTCCTAGGAGGGCTGGGTGTCAATTTATCAACAAACATGTAAATTTGTTAGCTCGATACTCGCTTTTTATCCCCCGACCGAAAGGTTCCGAGGATAAAGCGATGAGCCTGGCGTCCCTCCTTCCATCCGTAAACATTTTCTTGTCCGCTCAAAATCTTGAGCACCCTTTGGAATATTTTCATGATACTTCAAAATTATGTAGAACAGGTAATGACGATGTGTCGCGAACAAGAATGATAACTCTTGCTATTGTACTTTATGAGTTATCTCTCCTTTGGTGATTTTTTGGCAGATTCGTGTCCGCTCTGAAACTTGACAGCGCTATGAAATATATACATGGTACTTCATAGTTATGTAGAACAGGTCATGATAATGTGTCGCGAACAAGAGTGATAACTCTTGCTTTCTACTTTTTTGAGTTATTTCCCCTTGATGGTTTAAGGTGTGATTTCGTGTCCCCTCTATAATTTTAATACCTTTAAAAATATTTTCATGATACTTCACAGATATGTAGAACAAGTCATGCCGATGTGTAGCGAACAAGAATGACAACTCTTGCTTTTTACCTTTTTGAGTTATTTGCCCTTGGTGGTTTTAGGTGTGATCTCGCGTCCGCTCTATAACATTAATACATAATGAAATATTTTCATGATACTTCATAGATATGTAGCACAGGTCATGACGATGTGTCGCAAACAAGAATGGCAGCTCTTGCTTTTTATACCCCGCCACACTTTAGTGGCGGGGTATTATGTTATACCTTTCGGTGTCCGTCCGTCCGTCCGTCCGTCCGTCCATGCTCACCATTTCCGATCGATAACTTGAGTATTTATTCACGGATTTTTTTCAAATTTTGCATACATATTGTTATCGGCGATGAGTGGTATGGGATTGTTAATGGGCAAAATCCGTCCATTTTTAACGGAGTTACTGCCCTTTTTCGTATTGGAAAAATGGTTTCTGGCCTGTTATTCCTTTACTGTTCATGATATCTGAATGAAACTTCACAGATATGTTGCACATCAAAGGTTACATATTGTGACTAAGGACCGTCACTCTGACCTTCCCAGTTTGTGAGTTATCCGCCCTTGATAGGTCTGAAAAAAGGTTTTTGACCTATTGTTCCTTTACTATATGGAATATCTGAATATAACTTCACAGATATGTTTCACATCAAAGGTAACATATTGTGACTAAGAACCGTCACTCTTACCTTTCCCGTTTGTGAGTTATCGGCCCTTGATTGAATTAAAAAATGTTTTTTACCCGTAGTTCCTTTACTATGTGGAATATTTAAATGAAACTTTACAGATATGTTTCACATCAAAGGTTACATACTGTGACAAAGAACCATCACTCTTACCTTTCCAGTTCATGAGTTATCTGCCCTTGATAGGTCTGAAAAATGGTTTTTGACCTGTAGTTCCCTTTCTATATGGAATATCTGAATAAAACTTCACAGATATGTTTCACATCAAAGGCTTCATATAGTGACTAGGAACTGTCACTCTGATCTTTCCGGTTTGTGAGTTATCCGCCCTTGATTGATCTGAAAAACGTTTTTTTATCTGTAGTTCCTTTACTATATGGAATATCTGAACGAAACTTCATAGGTATGTTTCACATCAAAGGTTAAATATTGTGACAAAGAACCATCACTCTTACCTTTCCAGTTAATGAGTATTCCCCCTTGATAGATCTGAAAAATGTTTTTTGACTTGTAGTTCCTATACTATATGGAATATCTGAATGAAACTTCACTGATATGTTTAACACCATAGAATAGGAAACAGAGTCTCTCAGCTCAAAGCAATGCTTTACAGCCTGATCTAAATCTACACTGGTCAGAATGCTCCACGTTGTTGGGTGGTTTATATTAATATTTATTTACAGTAAGGACATCATATCTCTGTCTATCTCAGTTCTGTGGCTCTTTAGCTATTATATATCTCAAAAAATAAGTTAGGATGCACAGCAGTGGCGGGGTATCATGCAGTGCCTGTGGTGCTTTTATTCACTTTTAAAGTTACTTCACCTCTATGCTTTATGTGTGATTCCGTGTCCGCTCTATAACTTGAATACCCTTTAAAATATTTTCATGATACTTCTCAGATATGTAGAACTAAGCATGACGATATGTCGCGAATAAAAATGACAACGCTTGCTTTCTTACTTTTTGTTATTCCCCTTGATGGTTTAAGGTGTCCACTCTATAAGTTGAATACCCTTTGAAATAGTTTCATGATACTTCACAGATATGCAGAACAGGTCATAACGATCTTTCTCGTACATGAATGATAACTCTTGCATTCACACTTTCCAAGTTATTTCCCTTTAGAAGTTTGAGCTGCAGTCGGTGCCTCTGCTCCGTATCTGTATTACCCTGGCCCGATCCATAATTTTAGTACCCGTACACCAGTTGTGTGCGATAACAGAAGACTCATGTTAGCCTGTGCCGCTGCGTAAGTCAGTTTGCGTTACAAATATAAAGGACGTAAGATCACGGTAAACATATACATTTTCACATTGAGAAAGAAATTCAGAATGCCAAAACATATGAATGATCAATGTGACGAAAGAAAGTGCGTTTCAGCGTTGCACAACCTCTGTTCAGGCCAGCAGTTTATTGATCCTTATGAATATGGATCCTTATAAACATAGTAAAGACTAGCGAACATCAATGTCTCTGATGTTCGCTTATGCAATAAGCGGAAGGTAATCAATGGCAGTTTGATATGTCGGTGATAGATATTTTTCCCCTGATGCGTTTTGCAGCACACGGCCATTTGCACTCTACGGGGCCACTTATGCGCTGATAGCATTTCTCCAGATCTTGCGGTTACATCAAAGGTGAAATTAAAAACCTGTGAAATTGGTAGCCCATTGAATGAAATGAGCCGCGACGTGACAAAACCAACAATGTGGTTGTGCGCCCAGCGCAGACTCAGATCAGCCTGGGCATCCGCCCAGTCTGATCAGAGTCTTCGCTGTCCGCATGGAGGTAGCTAAGACCCTTAGCTATCCTTAGAGCATTTAACGAAGAGTCTGGTCAAAATGGGCGGGTGTCCAGACTGATCTGAGTCTGCTCTGGGCGCACAACCACATTGTTGGTTTTGTCACGTCGAGGCTCAAATTACCTGTTCTTACAGGCATAATATAATATATGGAGGAGTCTCGTTAGAGGGTGATTAAAAGCACTTCAGAAACAATCAAATCAGCATATTTAATGTCTTATATTTCTAGCAGACCACATGTTTCAGATGATGTAAAATGTACCAGCAGTTGAACTTATGAAGGTCATTAAAAATGCTAGTTACATTTATTGCAATTAGTATAGATATAATATCAAAACGTTTGCAGTATGACTTGTAGTGATAAACTCTATGACTTGTAGTGATAAACTCTATAACAATATGTAAATAAATTCATGCATATCCATTTCTTCGTTCATTGCTTCGTACATAATATGCATTGTGATTACATTGATACTTTCAATCGAATGCTGCGTTGCACAAAAAGCTGTGTATCTTAAGTAATACGTGAAACATTTCTTACAATTGAAAAACATAAACATTTCTACAATCGTATATGTACATTATTTCTTTGCGGATGTATACTTTATAGGCGGTAAAGCCACATTTCGGCATGTGATACCTTCGCCCGATGTCTCCGTAATTGGCAGTTACATTTTTCATGTATACTTTTCGGCCAGATTATTGTATTCCCACCTCGCTACTATCTGGTTTGTTTTGTACTGGTAGTTTACCCTTTGCATCCTAACAGAAAATGGTTTAACGTTGACGTCATTTGAATCAGTAACGCTTCACAGAAACTCCCTTATTCTAATCTGAAGGAAGCAAAGAAAAACATTCCATTTAAACCAGCGAAAAAAATCAACCGTCAGTAGGTAAGCAAATATGCAATGCTACTCATGTCTTACAAAGCGTATGCGACATCGTCTTCATCTTATCTAAGTAACGTCATAAAATACGTCATTTCTAATTGTTACATGATGGCTCTAAAATGATTGTTATTCCAAATTCTAAAAAACTATTATCTATAAATATTTCAAGCTTTTGAAGCAGACATATTAAGGTTTATGTTAGTGAGTTTTTCCCGAATTCTGGCATGGTTACAAATATCGCCACTTTTAGCGGCGTGGAGTCGGGCGTGTCAGGGCTGGTCTTGAAAGGGTCTGTTTGTATTCGAGTGTTATGGGTATGATAGGTATTACGTAATAAAAAATACTTTGTAAACTAAATTCCTATGGCATATTGCTATGTTCGGCCTTTCTCTCGCCTGCAACTAGCAGAAACGAACCTTAGTTATCACTTTGCTGGTGTCGTCGACGGCGGCATAAACTTTGCGTCGCGTTTTCTGGTTTGGCTGCAATTTGTGACAAATTGATTGCGCTCCAGGCGAGACACAGTATTCCCCAGACATCGTCTTCCTTTTAATGTCCCCAGCTTCGTTTTGGCTTAGCTACCTATACATCCGTAAATAATATTACTCTCTTGCAAAAATCTTAACTGCTGGGGCATTGATATTTCATTAAAAAACTAGTGGTCCCGTAAATTGTCATGTCTATCGGCCTTGCACTTACAGTGTTAAGCTCATTTTCTTGAAAATAATATTTGATTGTTTGTTCCCAAATATCCTAGGAAAACCACTGATGCTAGGATGAACATATTGTAGATAGACCTTGAAAAAAATGGACCCATGTTTTATTTTTCTTTTCTGTCGGCCTTATACGTCTCCCCGAGCATCATCATAGTGCAGATTATTTTTTTCTGGTCCTTTGGGAATATTGAGTTCATATTAAGTCATTTTGAAACTAGAGTTCTGCTTCAGCCAGGGCCAGGCCAGTGTTGCATATTGCATTCCTGGTCTTGAAAGATTCAGTTAAACCGAGTCTGCTATTTTCATTTCTTTGGTGTATTCCTTGCTCCCAAAGGATCTAACAATTCAGAACTTAAATATTTACTTTTAAATATGTATCTTATATGAAAAATCTTTGATTGCTGCTTCCCGCAGCCCGAATAATAGTTAGTTTGCAAAGGCCATAGAAACTGTGAAAATGTCATGTATTGTAAGTTTGGCCAGATAACTATGGTACACGGTAAAATATCCGTCGATTTTAACGGAAGAATACCTGGCAACCAGCTGCCTGACCTTTAACCGTTATTTTACGGGCGCCTGTAAACAGGCGCAGGAATCATCGCGCAGAGCAGAGTATAATAAGACAGGTATTGTTTTGGTCATATAGCTCTTCGACACTATCAAAGTATTCTCGAGTACAATCAGTTTACGTAACTCTACTATATCGTGATTTCAATAAAATGTTCTACAGACAGGTGCCCGTTAAAATAACGGGAATGGACTGACAGCTGGTTGTCAGGTATTCAACCGTAAAATCTACGGAAATTATTTAACATGTACAGTTTTCCAAAAAGACGATCCGACATGATTCTGTGTCCAAAATAAGTCAATAAAATTCTGTACTTTCTTGGACCCTGAAATTAACGCCCAAATTTTGTTTTTAACATGTCAGGTTTTCGATTACTGGGTGTTTATCTGAAGAAAACCCGTAAGTTAAAAAAATCAAACTAAAGGATCATTGTAGATATTGGGCCTTTATGGCCGTTCTTTCTAATGCATATCTTTACAGTTGATTCACTAAGTGCGAAAAATTCAATCCTTTGTTGCAGTTAATTGTAGTATGCAAAGCTCTGTCACAAACACGCAAGGCATGCAGACTCTAAGTTTTATTGCTTGCCTGTTTTTTAAATGCATTAATGAGGAAATACAGTGAAACACGCAGCCACTCCCATAGCATGCCTGCATAATGAGTGCTTGGTTGGTTGGTTGTCTTGGATTTAACGACCCTTTGAGACAGTATTTCAGTCTATATCAGGCTGTCTCCTAAAGAGAGGGAGATAGGCGAGAGAAAAATGTCCAAACATTCCACATCCGCACCTACAGCAAACACAGTAAGACCATGCACTACTTTTATCCAAATAAGTAGGACGCCCCGGCAATGGAAGTTATACCCAGCACCATCGCCCGACCCGACCATCCTCTAATGCATCACTTGTGATAGTTAAACTATATAGATAATGCTATGATGCAATAAGCAATTATATAAAGTATATATTAAGGTAATACCATATGTCTATACTTTTATTTTATACTTCCTACACAAAACATATACTCAACCGAATTAAAAACGCAACGTTTACTTTATCCTATATTCCATAGCTCATGTCATATGCAGATTATTTTCAGTTTAAATTCTAAAGTCAACAGGGATTAATGTTAACTGTGCCAGAAATTCAGTTCTATTGACGAAATGCTTCACGATTGAGAAAGCACTAATTGGAGCTACCCGATTTTCAAAAGTCTCAAAAAGAGGTTGAACTATCGCGAGACAGGATGTATGCGTTGCATCGAGCGCCGGGTCTAAGATAACAAATTATGTCCCATGAGCGTCCAACTCTTTCTGCAAGTCATAAAATCATTGATGGATGGTAATGGAAATGTTTGGATTCCAAAAGCAGGCTTACATAAGCATGCAACGTTCCAAGCGCCTTGGCAGACATAACCCTAATTGAGACTTTTGAAAATCGGGTAGCTATCGGTAATACTCTCTCGAGCGTGAACCATTTCATCAACAGAACTGAATTTCTGGGACAGTTAACGAAAATCCCTGTTGAGTTTAGAAATTAAACCGAAAATGATCTGCATATGACATGAGCTATGAAATATTGGAATAATTAGGTGTTGCATTTTTAATTCGGTTGAGTACATATTAAAGAAAGAGTAAGATACTGCAAGAGCTATCCTTCCTATGCATGTGGAATTCCAGACATCTTACAATCTTTCATAATGTAAACGCTTAACTTTTAGAATCTTTTTTCTATTGTCGTTAAAATTTATTATGCTATGTCTATTTCAGTGACTGGTAATAATATTCATTTTCATTAGTTCTTCACTGATATAAACTGCTTCGAAAGGAAAATAGTATGTCACGATTGTTACATTTTCTGTCATCTCGTAAATAGTGACAACAAATTATATTTTAGTCCGCCCATTGTCCGTCTAAAGTCTTCGAGAAGCTTAAACATTTGCGAAATTAACCGAACAGCAGTTTGTCTAAATAATTTTGATAATGAACACAATGACTACTGAATTTCAGCTCATGAAGGTTATGCTAACTGGCATGCCATCCTTGTAAAACTTAAATATCCTTAACTCTTAACTTAAATATGTTTATTAAGGTGGTGATTATCACTGATTTGGGGCAAAGACATAAATCTGCATAAAATGCTGAAAATACAACAGATCTTCCCAAACCTTAGCCCTCTTTATGTTAATTCTCACAATTCAGAAAACCCAAAATGCAGGACTTGTTGAAGTTAAAAAGAATTTATATAAGAAAAGACCAAAGGGTAATTTTGTGCGCAAACATTTAAAAAATGACCATCATTATTCAAAATGAAAGTAGGTCTGAACATAAATTAATGCATTATGAAGAGCATCCTAGCAATTATTTTTTCCAATTTTTTTGCACATTATCAGGCTGTGCAGATAAATAAAGATGTAGCCTGTGTCCAAATATTTGTTTAAAATAAACAGTAGAGTCTATTCTCAAGGTTGAATAATTTCAATAACAGACCTGTCTTGGTCATTGTAATGTATATTTATACTGTGAGTATGACACAGGTATTGGTTTGGTTGGTTTGGGTTTAACGGCCCTTTGAGACAGTATTTCAGTCTATATCGGACCGTCTCCCGAAGAGAGGGAGAAAGACAGAAATGGTAGATGAGACAAAAAAAAATGTCCAAACAACCCCACCCGCACCTACTGTAAGCACAGTTGGCCTTTGCCCTTCTGTCATCCAAATCAGTAGGAATGATACAGGTATAACTGCCCTACCTGTATTTAATGATTGCAACCATTATACATGTACTATATACATGGTCAGACATTTGAGAAAAAGTTACTGTTTTTACCTGGTCTAGCTTACAAAAATTATTTGAAACAGAGCTGGAACAAATAATTGCTAGGACGTTCTTTTTAATGCACTAAAGTACCTTCAGAGCTAAGTACAATTTCAACAATGAATTTAAGTTTTTAGATTTCTGCGCAGAAAATTACCCTTTGATCTTTCTACGTAAAACACTTTTTTAAACAGCTTGTCCCTCTGTTTTGTATTCTACACTTTAGAGAACAACAAAAGTAAGAAACCTGCTAATTTTCGGGGAGATATGTTAAATTTTTTATGGTTTTATTCAGATTTTTGTATATACCAAAAATCACCACCTTAAAAAAGAAACAGTCCCGCCATTGGCATTGCAACTTGAGACAAGTAAGTAGAATCAAAAGAAATGTAGTTACATGTAATACTGTAAGACACTGAAAATTACAAAGCGCTGTCGGCTATTACTTTAGGATTAAATGTTATGCACAGCTGAAAGGTCTAAAAAATATAAAACACCAAGTATCGTTTTTTTACAAAATTGTATATTTTGTTATTTCAGATTGCATGACAGAACGACGAAAGGAAACAACAGTGCCAGGATTCTGAATTAATGCACCCGAACTCCACAAATATGCTATGGAATCTAGGATGCAGCTATGAATTTTAAGGACACATTCTAACAATTTCTGTAGAGAAATCTAGGCACAAATACTAAGGATGAGATTTTTTAAAAAAGGAGAGTTTTCTTCTAGCACTGTCAAAAGAGAATGGTTTAAATCGAGCTACCATTATGACTACCAAAGTATGTCTTATGCAGAAGAAATCATTTTGTTATTACTGCATTTACTGATAATCCTAAGTTATTTACAATGTACTCATTGTATATTCCTATTATAAGTCACTATATTCATGCCAAACAACTCCTGACAAAGAACTCATACAGAAAAGAAACTGTAGTGTGAGAATAATTTTTATTAGAGTATCCATTCAGTTTGTAATTGACTATCAAAACTATAACAAGAATAATTTATCGTACAACAGTCATGTCGGTGTTATGCGTCTGTGCTTTGATACAGTCATGTTGATGACAGTTGTTAAAAAGCATTGAGGTAGCTAAATTTTGATAAAACTGCTATGATAACCGATGCGAATTTTCAACAAATGATTTGTAAGGTGATTTATCCAAATTTTGGATAAGACTTACGGCTGTTCATTGGTACAGAGTATTTCAAGGCAGGAATATCATTTCTCCTAGCCAGTTTGATTTTATCCAAATTTTGGATAAAATGAATACATTACTGAATAATTGGTGTATTGCTTTCCTTGCACAATAATTAATCCAAATTTTGGATAAAATTTTAGGTTCTGCGTTTGGGTGCAGTGTAGGTCAAGACAGGGTGTTTCTTTGTCCCGGCTGGTTTAATTTTTATCCAAAATTTGGATAACGGCAAGCTATAGCAATAGTCTAGTGAGAAATCAATATAATCAATGAAAGTATAGGTGGTGTCTCTTCTGCAAAGTTTTATCCAAATTTTGGATAAAGCTTTCCCGGCTTTCACAGTTGATTTTCGAACAAGGATTTCATTCACGTAAAGTGTCAGTGTTTGGACACAATTAACTTTATGCCATATAGCATGTAGTTTTATCCAAATTTTGGATAAAAATTCTATGTTAATGATCGCCCATTTTATCAGAAGTTTTGTTTATCCGAATTTTGGATAACACTTCTATGATAAAATCTGTGTCCGAACATTTTTATTCTTATCCAAAAGCATAGAGCCAGTTTGAGCAAATTGATTTGCTCAAACGTAAATGGACACAGTTATGTGCCAAAAATTCTCGTTCTCTAGTTTTCGAGTTATAGCCCCTGGAAGTCGAAAACTGCACGACTTTGCCCTCGAATATCTCGACAACGGAGAAAGGAGAATTTCAGGGCATTTTCTCCCAAGAAATATATGGGAATTATCTGTAATTTTGCACAGTTTCAGAACGATTCGTGAAAGTCACCTTTTAAGAATAACTTCCACTGCAGGCCCATATATAAAAGTTTGCTCCTTTATTACTCTGCACATGGACAATTATTTGCGCTGTTATTTGCCCCAGGCATGTACCTATGTAATTACCGTTTACAGTGTAAAGATGGATGTTATCGGTCGCTGAACGTCGGAGCAGTAGGCGTTTAATGCATTTTCCCATAGGGTCCAATGCAAAATTGACACCTCATTTTCTCCATTCTCAAGAGCTTTGAGTCTCTGCAAAACATATACATGTGTAGACACAAATAAGTGAAATAGAATGAAGGCTATTTCAGCTTTAGCTTTTATTCCGTTTGGGAGCTAAAGTCGCACAAACTTTTGTTTACAAAAATTTCGATGGCCTATAGTTCGCAAGTTATGCAATCAGTTGACATAAGATTGTGCATGCATGTAGACATGTTAATGACCTTTATATATGCCAAGTTTCAGATGGCTACCTACTCATACAAGCAAGCAGTAGCGGTTTGAAATTTTCACAATTTGGGCTACACGTTCGGGACGATTCGTGACCTTAGGTGACTTGCACAATTCGGGCTGAAACTAGTGCCAAATGAGAGGGTTGGGATAAACATTCAATTGACCATATGTGCCAAAAATTCTCGTTCTCTAGTTTTCGAGTTATAGCCCCTGGAAGTCGAAAACTGCACGACTTTGCCCTCGAATATCTCGACAACGGAGAAAGGAGAATTTCAGGGCATTTTCTCCCAAGAAATATATGGGAATTATCTGTAATTTTGCACAGTTTCAGAACGATTCGTGAAAGTCACCTTTTAAGAATAACTTCCACTGCAGGCCCATATATAAAAGTTTGCTCCTTTATTACTCTGCACATGGACAATTATTTGCGCTGTTATTTGCCCCAGGCATGTACCTATGTAATTACCGTTTACAGTGTAAAGATGGATGTTATCGGTCGCTGAACGTCGGAGCAGTAGGCGTTTAATGCATTTTCCCATAGGGTCCAATGCAAAATTGACACCTCATTTTCTCCATTCTCAAGAGCTTTGAGTCTCTGCAAAACATATACATGTGTAGACACAAATAAGTGAAATAGAATGAAGGCTATTTCAGCTTTAGCTTTTATTCCGTTTGGGAGCTAAAGTCGCACAAACTTTTGTTTACAAAAATTTCGATGGCCTATAGTTCGCAAGTTATGCAATCAGTTGACATAAGATTGTGCATGCATGTATACATGTTAATGACCTTTATATATGCCAAGTTTCAGATGGCTACCTACTCATACAAGCAAGCAGTAGCGGTTTGAAATTTTCACAATTTGGGCTACACGTTCGGGACGATTCGTGACCTTAGGTGACTTGCACAATTCGGGCTGAAACTAGTGCCAAATGAGAGGGTTGGGATAAACATTCAATTGACCATATGTGCCAAAAATTCTCGTTCTCTAGTTTTCGAGTTATAGCCCCTGGAAGTCGAAAACTGCACGACTTTGCCCTCGAATATCTCCACAACGGAGAAAGGAGAATTTCAGGGCATTTTCTCCCAAGAAATATATGGGAATTATCTGTAATTTAGCACAGTTTCAGAACGATTCGTGAAAGTCACCTTTTAAGAATAACTTCCACTGCAGGCCCATATATAAAAGTTTGCTCCTTTATTACTCTGCACATGGACAATAATTTGCGCTGTTATTTGCCCCAGGCATGTACCTATGTAATTACCGTTTACAGTGTAAAGATGGATGTTATCGGTCGCTGAACGTCGGAGCAGTAGGCGTTTAATGCATTTTCCCATAGGGTCCAATGCAAAATTGACACCTCATTTTCTCCATTCTCAAGAGCTTTGAGTCTCTGCAAAACATATACATGTGTAGACACAAATAAGTGAAATAGAATGAAGGCTATTTCAGCTTTAGCTTTTATTCCGTTTGGGAGCTAAAGTCGCACAAACTTTTGTTTACAAAAATTTCGATGGCCTATAGTTCGCAAGTTATGCAATCAGTTGACATAAGATTGTGCATGCATGTAGACATGTTAATGACCTTTATATATGCCAAGTTTCAGATGGCTACCTACTCATACAAGCAAGCAGTAGCGGTTTGAAATTTTCACAATTTGGGCTACACGTTCGGGACGATTCGTGACCTTAGGTGACTTGCACAATTCGGGCTGAAACTAGTGCCAAATGAGAGGGTTGGGATAAACATTCAATTGACTATATGTGCCAAAAATTCTCGTTCTCTAGTTTTCGAGTTATAGCCCCTGGAAGTCGAAAACTGCACGACTTTGCCCTCGAATATCTCGACAACGGAGAAAGGAGAATTTCAGGGCATTTTCTCCCAAGAAATATATGGGAATTATTTGTAATTTAGCACAGTTTCAGAACGATTCGTGAAAGTCGCCTTTTAAGAATAACTTCCACTGCAGGCCCATATATAAAAGTTTGCTCCTTTATTACTCTGCACATGGACAATTATTTGCGCTGTTATTTGCCCCAGGCATGTACCTATGTAATTACCGTTTACAGTGTAAAGATGGATGTTATCGGTCGCTGAACGTCGGAGCAGTAGGCGTTTAATGCATTTTCCCATAGGGTCCAATGCAAAATTGACACCTCATTTTCTCCATTCTCAAGAGCTTTGAGTCTCTGCAAAACATATACATGTGTAGACACAAATAAGTGAAATAGAATGAAGGCTATTTCAGCTTTAGCTTTTATTCCGTTTGGGAGCTAAAGTCGCACAAACTTTTGTTTACAAAAATTTCGATGGCCTATAGTTCGCAAGTTATGCAATCAGTTGACATAAGATTGTGCATGCATGTAGACATGTTAATGACCTTTATATATGCCAAGTTTCAGATGGCTACCTACTCATACAAGCAAGCAGTAGCGGTTTGAAATTTTCACAATTTGGGCTACACGTTCGGGACGATTCGTGACCTTAGGTGACTTGCACAATTCGGGCTGAAACTAGTGCCAAATGAGAGGGTTGGGATAAACATTCAATTGACCATATGTGCCAAAAATTCTCGTTCTCTAGTTTTCGAGTTATAGCCCCTGGAAGTCGAAAACTGCACGACTTTGCCCTCGAATATCTCGAGAACGGAGAAAGGAGAATTTCAGGGCATTTTCTCCCAAGAAATATATGGGAATTATCTGTAATTTAGCACAGTTTCAGAACGATTCGTGAAAGTCACCTTTTAAGAATAACTTCCACTGCAGGCCCATATATAAAAGTTTGCTCCTTTATTACTCTGCACATGGACAATTATTTGCGCTGTTATTTGCCCCAGGCATGTACCTATGTAATTACCGTTTACAGTGTAAAGATGGATGTTATCGGTCGCTGAACGTCGGAGCAGTAGGCGTTTAATGCATTTTCCCATAGGGTCCAATGCAAAATTGACACCTCATTTTCTCCATTCTCAAGAGCTTTGAGTCTCTGCAAAACATATACATGTGTAGACACAAATAAGTGAAATAGAATGAAGGCTATTTCAGCTTTAGCTTTTATTCCGTTTGGGAGCTAAAGTCGCACAAACTTTTGTTTACAAAAATTTCGATGGCCTATAGTTCGCAAGTTATGCAATCAGCTGACATAAGATTGTGCATGCATGTAGACATGTTAATGACCTTTATATATGCCAAGTTTCAGATGGCTACCTACTCATACAAGCAAGCAGTAGCGGTTTGAAATTTTCACAATTTGGGCTACACGTTCGGGACGATTCGTGACCTTAGGTGACTTGCACAATTCGGGCTGAAACTAGTGCCAAATGAGAGGGTTGGGATAAACATTCAATTGACCATATGTGCCAAAAATTCTCGTTCTCTAGTTTTCGAGTTATAGCCCCTGGAAGTCGAAAACTGCACGACTTTGCCCTCGAATATCTCGACAACGGAGAAAGGAGAATTTCAGGGCATTTTCTCCAAAGAAATATATGGGAATTATCTGTAATTTAGCACAGTTTCAGAACGATTCGTGAAAGTCACCTTTTAAGAATAACTTCCACTGCAGGCCCATATATGAAAGTTTGCTCCTTTATTACTCTGCACATGGACAATTATTTGCGCTGTTATTTGCCCCAGGCATGTACCTATGTAATTACCGTTTACAGTGAAAAGATGGATGTTATCGGTCGCTGAACGTCGGAGCAGTAGGCGTTTAATGCATTTTCCCATAGGGTCCAATGCAAAATTGACACCTCATTTTCTCCATTCTCAAGAGCTTTGAGTCTCTGCAAAACATATACATGTGTAGACACAAATAAGTGAAATAGAATGAAGGCTATTTCAGCTTTAGCTTTTATTCCGTTTGGGAGCTAAAGTCGCACAAACTTTTGTTTACAAAAATTTCGATGGCCTATAGTTAGCAAGTTATGCAATCAGTTGACATAAGATTGTGCATGCATGTATACATGTTAATGACCTTTATATATGCCAAGTTTCAGATGGCTACCTACTCATACAAGCAAGCAGTAGCGGTTTGAAATTTTCACAATTTGGGCTACACGTTCGGGACGATTCGTGACCTTAGGTGACTTGCACAATTCGGGCTGAAACTAGTGCCAAATGAGAGGGTTGGGATAAACATTCAATTGACCATATGTGCCAAAAATTCTCGTTCTCTAGTTTTCGAGTTATAGCCCCTGGAAGTCGAAAACTGCACGACTTTGCCCTCGAATATCTCGACAACGGAGAAAGGAGAATTTCAGGGCATTTTCTCCCAAGAAATATATGGGAATTATCTGTAATTTAGCACAGTTTCAGAACGATTCGTGAAAGTCACCTTTTAAGAATAACTTCCACTGCAGGCCCATATATAAAAGTTTGCTCCTTTATTACTCTGCACATGGACAATTATTTGCGCTGTTATTTGCCCCAGGCATGTACCTATGTAATTACCGTTTACAGTGTAAAGATGGATGTTATCGGTCGCTGAACGTCGGAGCAGTAGGCGTTTAATGCATTTTCCCATAGGGTCCAATGCAAAATTGACACCTCATTTTCTCCATTCTCAAGAGCTTTGAGTCTCTGCAAAACATATACATGTGTAGACACAAATAAGTGAAATAGAATGAAGGCTATTTCAGCTTTAGCTTTTATTCCGTTTGGGAGCTAAAGTCGCACAATCTTTTGTTTACAAAAATTTCGATGGCCTATAGTTCGCAAGTTATGCAATCAGTTGACATAAGATTGTGCATGCATGTAGACATATTAATGACCTTTATATATGCCAAGTTTCAGATGGCTACCTACTCATACAAGCAAGCGGTAGCGGTTTGAAATTTTCACAATTTGGGCTACACGTTCGGTGCAATTCGTGACCTTAGGTGACTTGCACAATTCGGGCTGAAACTAGTGCCAAATGAGAGGGTTGGGATAAACATTCAATTGACCATATGTGCCAAAAATTCTCGTTCTCTAGTTTGCGAGTTATAGCCCCTGGAAGTCGAAAACTGCACGACTTTGCCCTCGAATATCTCGACAACGCAGAAAGGAGAATTTCAGGGCATTTTCTCCCAAGAAATATATGGGAATTATCTGTAATTTAGCACAGTTTCAGAACGATTCGTGAAAGTCACCTTTTAAGAATAACTTCCACTGCTGGGCCCATATATAAAAGTTTGCTCCTTTATTACTCTGCACATGGACAATTATTTGCGCTGTTATTTGCCCCAGGCATGTACCTATGTAATTACCGTTTACAGTGTAAAGATGGATGTTATCGGTCGCTGAACGTCGGAGCAGTAGGCGTTTAATGCATTTTCCCATAGGGTCCAATGCAAAATTGACACCTCATTTTCTCCATTCTCAAGAGCTTTGAGTCTCTGCAAAACATATACATGTGTAGACACAAATAAGTGAAATAGAATGAAGGCTATTTCAGCTTTAGCTTTTATTCCGTTTGGGAGCTAAAGTCGCACAAACTTTTGTTTACAAAAATTTCGATGGCCTATAGTTCGCAAGTTATGCAATCAGTTGACATAAGATTGTGCATGCATGTAGACATGTTAATGACCTTTATATATGCCAAGTTTCAGATGGCTACCTACTCATACAAGCAAGCAGTAGCGGTTTGAAATTTTCACAATTTGGGCTACACGTTCGGGACGATTCGTGACCTTAGGTGACTTGCACAATTCGGGCTGAAACTAGTGCCAAATGAGAGGGTTGGGATAAACATTCAATTGACCATATGTGCCAAAAATTCTCGTTCTCTAGTTTTCGAGTTATAGCCCCTGGAAGTCGAAAACTGCACGACTTTGCCCTCGAATATCTCGACAACGGAGAAAGGAGAATTTCAGGGCATTTTCTCCCAAGAAATATATGGGAATTATCTGTAATTTAGCACAGTTTCAGAACGATTCGTGAAAGTCACCTTTTAAGAATAACTTCCACTGCAGGCCCATATATGAAAGTTTGCTCCTTTATTACTCTGCACATGGACAATTATTTGCGCTGTTATTTGCCCCAGGCATGTACCTATGTAATTACCGTTTACAGTGAAAAGATGGATGTTATCGGTCGCTGAACGTCGGAGCAGTAGGCGTTTAATGCATTTTCCCATAGGGTCCAATGCAAAATTGACACCTCATTTTCTCCATTCTCAAGAGCTTTGAGTCTCTGCAAAACATATACATGTGTAGACACAAATAAGTGAAATAGAGTGAAGGCTATTTCAGCTTTAGCTTTTATTCCGTTTGGGAGCTAAAGTCGCACAAACTTTTGTTTACAAAAATTTCGATGGCCTATAGTTCGCAAGTTATGCAATCAGTTGACATAAGATTGTGCATGCATGTAGACATGTTAATGACCTTTATATATGCCAAGTTTCAGATGGCTACCTACTCATACAAGCAAGCAGTAGCGGTTTGAAATTTTCACAATTTGGGCTACACGTTCGGGACGATTCGTGACCTTAGGTGACTTGCACAATTCGGGCTGAAACTAGTGCCAAATGAGAGGGTTGGGATAAACATTCAATTGACCATATGTGCCAAAAATTCTCGTTCTCTAGTTTTCGAGTTATAGCCCCTGGAAGTCGAAAACTGCACGACTTTGCCCTCGAATATCTCGACAACGGAGAAAGGAGAATTTCAGGGCATTTTCTCCCAAGAAATATATGGGAATTATCTGTAATTTTGCACAGTTTCAGAACGATTCGTGAAAGTCACCTTTTAAGAATAACTTCCACTGCAGGCCCATATATAAAAGTTTGCTCCTTTATTACTCTGCACATGGACAATTATTTGCGCTGTTATTTGCCCCAGGCATGTACCTATGTAATTACCGTTTACAGTGTAAAGATGGATGTTATCGGTCGCTGAACGTCGGAGCAGTAGGCGTTTAATGCATTTTCCCATAGGGTCCAATGCAAAATTGACACCTCATTTTCTCCATTCTCAAGAGCTTTGAGTCTCTGCAAAACATATACATGTGTAGACACAAATAAGTGAAATAGAATGAAGGCTATTTCAGCTTTAGCTTTTATTCCGTTTGGGAGCTAAAGTCGCACAAACTTTTGTTTACAAAAATTTCGATGGCCTATAGTTCGCAAGTTATGCAATCAGTTGACATAAGATTGTGCATGCATGTAGACATGTTAATGACCTTTATATATGCCAAGTTTCAGATGGCTACCTACTCATACAAGCAAGCAGTAGCGGTTTGAAATTTTCACAATTTGGGCTACACGTTCGGGACGATTCGTGACCTTAGGTGACTTGCACAATTCGGGCTGAAACTAGTGCCAAATGAGAGGGTTGGGATAAACATTCAATTGACCATATGTGCCAAAAATTCTCGTTCTCTAGTTTTCGAGTTATAGCCCCTGGAAGTCGAAAACTGCACGACTTTGCCCTCGAATATCTCGACAACGGAGAAAGGAGAATTTCAGGGCATTTTCTCCCAAGAAATATATGGGAATTATCTGTAATTTTGCACAGTTTCAGAACGATTCGTGAAAGTCACCTTTTAAGAATAACTTCCACTGCAGGCCCATATATAAAAGTTTGCTCCTTTATTACTCTGCACATGGACAATTATTTGCGCTGTTATTTGCCCCAGGCATGTACCTATGTAATTACCGTTTACAGTGTAAAGATGGATGTTATCGGTCGCTGAACGTCGGAGCAGTAGGCGTTTAATGCATTTTCCCATAGGGTCCAATGCAAAATTGACACCTCATTTTCTCCATTCTCAAGAGCTTTGAGTCTCTGCAAAACATATACATGTGTAGACACAAATAAGTGAAATAGAATGAAGGCTATTTCAGCTTTAGCTTTTATTCCGTTTGGGAGCTAAAGTCGCACAAACTTTTGTTTACAAAAATTTCGATGGCCTATAGTTCGCAAGTTATGCAATCAGTTGACATAAGATTGTGCATGCATGTATACATGTTAATGACCTTTATATATGCCAAGTTTCAGATGGCTACCTACTCATACAAGCAAGCAGTAGCGGTTTGAAATTTTCACAATTTGGGCTACACGTTCGGGACGATTCGTGACCTTAGGTGACTTGCACAATTCGGGCTGAAACTAGTGCCAAATGAGAGGGTTGGGATAAACATTCAATTGACCATATGTGCCAAAAATTCTCGTTCTCTAGTTTTCGAGTTATAGCCCCTGATAGTCGAAAACTGCACGACTTTGCCCTCGAATATCTCCACAACGGAGAAAGGAGAATTTCAGGGCATTTTCTCCCAAGAAATATATGGGAATTATCTGTAATTTAGCACAGTTTCAGAACGATTCGTGAAAGTCACCTTTTAAGAATAACTTCCACTGCAGGCCCATATATAAAAGTTTGCTCCTTTATTACTCTGCACATGGACAATAATTTGCGCTGTTATTTGCCCCAGGCATGTACCTATGTAATTACCGTTTACAGTGTAAAGATGGATGTTATCGGTCGCTGAACGTCGGAGCAGTAGGCGTTTAATGCATTTTCCCATAGGGTCCAATGCAAAATTGACACCTCATTTTCTCCATTCTCAAGAGCTTTGAGTCTCTGCAAAACATATACATGTGTAGACACAAATAAGTGAAATAGAATGAAGGCTATTTCAGCTTTAGCTTTTATTCCGTTTGGGAGCTAAAGTCGCACAAACTTTTGTTTACAAAAATTTCGATGGCCTATAGTTCGCAAGTTATGCAATCAGTTGACATAAGATTATGCATGCATGTAGACATGTTAATGACCTTTATATATGCCAAGTTTCAGATGGCTACCTACTCATACAAGCAAGCAGTAGCGGTTTGAAATTTTCACAATTTGGGCTACACGTTCGGGACGATTCGTGACCTTAGGTGACTTGCACAATTCGGGCTGAAACTAGTGCCAAATGAGAGGGTTGGGATAAACATTCAATTGACCATATGTGCCAAAAATTCTCGTTCTCTAGTTTTCGAGTTATAGCCCCTGGAAGTCGAAAACTGCACGACTTTGCCCTCGAATATCTCGACAACGGAGAAAGGAGAATTTCAGGGCATTTTCTCTCAAGAAATATATGGGAATTATCTGTAATTTAGCACAGTTTCAGAACGATTCGTGAAAGTCACCTTTTAAGAATAACTTCCACTGCAGGCCCATATATAAAAGTTTGCTCCTTTATTACTCTGCACATGGACAATTATTTGCGCTGTTATTTGCCCCAGGCATGTACCTATGTAATTACCGTTTACAGTGTAAAGATGGATGTTATCGGTCGCTGAACGTCGGAGCAGTAGGCGTTTAATGCATTTTCCCATAGGGTCCAATGCAAAATTGACACCTCATTTTCTCCATTCTCAAGAGCTTTGAGTCTCTGCAAAACATATACATGTGTAGACACAAATAAGTGAAATAGAATGAAGGCTATTTCAGCTTTAGCTTTTATTCCGTTTGGGAGCTAAAGTCGCACAAACTTTTGTTTACAAAAATTTCGATGGCCTATAGTTCGCAAGTTATGCAATCAGTTGACATAAGATTGTGCATGCATGTAGACATGTTAATGACCTTTATATATGCCAAGTTTCAGATGGCTACCTACTCATACAAGCAAGCAGTAGCGGTTTGAAATTTTCACAATTTGGGCTACACGTTCGGGACGATTCGTGACCTTAGGTGACTTGCACAATTCGGGCTGAAACTAGTGCCAAATGAGAGGGTTGGGATAAACATTCAATTGACCATATGTGCCAAAAATTCTCGTTCTCTAGTTTTCGAGTTATAGCCCCTGGAAGTCGAAAACTGCACGACTTTGCCCTCGAATATCTCGACAACGGAGAAAGGAGAATTTCAGGGCATTTTCTCCCAAGAAATATATGGGAATTATCTGTAATTTAGCACAGTTTCAGAACGATTCGCGAAAGTCACCTTTTAAGAATAACTTCCACTGCAGGCCCATATATAAAAGTTTGCTCCTTTATTACTCTGCACATGGACAATTATTTGCGCTGTTATTTGCCCCAGGCATGTACCTATGTAATTACCGTTTACAGTGTAAAGATGGATGTTATCGGTCGCTGAACGTCGGAGCAGTAGGCGTTTAATGCATTTTCCCATAGGGTCCAATGCAAAATTGACACCTCATTTTCTCCATTCTCAAGAGCTTTGAGTCTCTGCAAAACATATACATGTGTAGACACAAATAAGTGAAATAGAATGAAGGCTATTTCAGCTTTAGCTTTTATTCCGTTTGGGAGCTAAAGTCGCACAAACTTTTGTTTACAAAAATTTCGATGGCCTATAGTTCGCAAGTTATGCAATCAGTTGACATAAGATTGTGCATGCATGTAGACATGTTAATGACCTTTATATATGCCAAGTTTCAGATGGCTACCTACTCATACAAGCAAGCAGTAGCGGTTTGAAATTTTCACAATTTGGGCTACACGTTCGGGACGATTCGTGACCTTAGGTGACTTGCACAATTCGGGCTGAAACTAGTGCAAAATGAGAGGGTTGGGATAAACATTCAATTGACCATATGTGCCAAAAATTCTCGTTCTCTAGTTTTCGAGTTATAGCCCCTGGAAGTCGAAAACTGCACGACTTTGCCCTCGAATATCTCGACAACGGAGAAAGGAGAATTTCAGGGCATTTTCTCCCAAGAAATATATGGGAATTATCTGTAATTTAGCACAGTTTCAGAACGATTCGTGAAAGTCACCTTTTAAGAATAACTTCCACTGCAGGCCCATATATAAAAGTTTGCTCCTTTATTACTCTGCACATGGACAATTATTTGCGCTGTTATTTGCCCCAGGCATGTACCTATGTAATTACCGTTTACAGTGTAAAGATGGATGTTATCGGTCGCTGAACGTCGGAGCAGTAGGCGTTAAATGCATTTTCCCATAGGGTCCAATGCAAAATTGACACCTCATTTTCTCCATTCTCAAGAGCTTTGAGTCTCTGCAAAACATATACATGTGTAGACACAAATAAGTGAAATAGAATGAAGGCTATTTCAGCTTTAGCTTTTATTCCGTTTGGGAGCTAAAGTCGCACAAACTTTTGTTTATAAAAATTTCGATGGCCTATAGTTCGCAAGTTATGCAATCAGTTGACATAAGATTGTGCATGCATGTAGACATGTTAAAGAACTTTATATATGCCAAGTTTCAGATGGCTACCTACTCATACAAGCAAGCAGTAGCGGTTTGAAATTTTCACAATTTGGGCTACACGTTCGGGACGATTCGTGACCTTAGGTGACTTGCACAATTCAGGCTGAAACTAGTGCCAAATGAGAGGGTTGGGATAAACATTCAATTGACCATATGTGCCAAAAATTCTCGTTCTCTAGTTTTCGAGTTATAGCCCCTGGAAGTCGAAAACTGCACGACTTTGCCCTCGAATATCTCGACAACGGAGAAAGGAGAATTTCAGGGCATTTTCTCCCAAGAAATATATGGGAATTATCTGTAATTTAGCACAGTTTCAGAACGATTCGTGAAAGTCACCTTTTAAGAATAACTTCCACTGCAGGCCCATATATAAAAGTTTGCTCCTTTATTACTCTGCACATGGACAATTATTTGCGCTGTTATTTGCCCCAGGCATGTACCTATGTAATTACCGTTTACAGTGTAAAGATGGATGTTATCGGTCGCTGAACGTCGGAGCAGTAGGCGTTTAATGCATTTTCCCATAGGGTCCAATGCAAAATTGACACCTCATTTTCTCCATTCTCAAGAGCTTTGAGTCTCTGCAAAACATATACATGTGTAGACACAAATAAGTGAAATAGAATGAAGGCTATTTCAGCTTTAGCTTTTATTCCGTTTGGGAGCTAAAGTCGCACAAACTTTTGTTTACAAAAATTTCGATGGCCTATAGTTCGCAAGTTATGCAATCAGTTGACATAAGATTATGCATGCATGTAGACATGTTAATGACCTTTATATATGCCAAGTTTCAGATGGCTACCTACTCATACAAGCAAGCAGTAGCGGTTTGAAATTTTCACAATTTGGGCTACACGTTCGGGACGATTCGTGACCTTAGGTGACTTGCACAATTCGGGCTGAAACTAGTGCCAAATGAGAGGGTTGGGATAAACATTCAATTGACCATATGTGCCAAAAATTCTCGTTCTCTAGTTTTCGAGTTATAGCCCCTGGAAGTCGAAAACTGCACGACTTTGCCCTCGAATATCTCGACAACGGAGAAAGGAGAATTTCAGGGCATTTTCTCCCAAGAAATATATGGGAATTATCTGTAATTTAGCACAGTTTCAGAACGATTCGTGAAAGTCACCTTTTAAGAATAACTTCCACTGCAGGCCCATATATAAAAGTTTGCTCCTTTATTACTCTGCACATGGACAATTATTTGCGCTGTTATTTGCCCCAGGCATGTACCTATGTAATTACCGTTTACAGTGTAAAGATGGATGTTATCGGTCGCTGAACGTCGGAGCAGTAGGCGTTTAATGCATTTTCCCATAGGGTCCAATGCAAAATTGACACCTCATTTTCTCCATTCTCAAGAGCTTTGAGTCTCTGCAAAACATATACATGTGTAGACACAGATAAGTGAAATAGAATGAAGGCTATTTCAGCTTTAGCTTTTATTCCGTTTGGGAGCTAAAGTCGCACAAACTTTTGTTTACAAAAATTTCGATGGCCTATAGTTCGCAAGTTATGCAATCAGTTGACATAAGATTATGCATGCATGTAGACATGTTAATGACCTTTATATATGCCAAGTTTCAGATGGCTACCTACTCATACAAGCAAGCAGTAGCGGTTTGAAATTTTCACAATTTGGGCTACACGTTCGGGACGATTCGTGACCTTAGGTGACTTGCACAATTCGGGCTGAAACTAGTGCCAAATGAGAGGGTTGGGATAAACATTCAATTGACCATATGTGCCAAAAATTCTCGTTCTCTAGTTTTCGAGTTATAGCCCCTGGAAGTCGAAAACTGCACGACTTTGCCCTCGAATATCTCGACAACGGAGAAAGGAGAATTTCAAGGCATTTTCTCCCAAGAAATATATGGGAATTATCTGTAATTTAGCACAGTTTCAGAACGATTCGTGAAAGTCACCTTTTAAGAATAACTTCCACTGCAGGCCTATATATAAAAGTTTGCTCCTTTATACTCTGCACATGGCCAATTATTTGCGCTGTTATTTGCCCCAGGCATGTACCTATGTAATTACCGTTTACAGTGTAAAGATGGATGTTATCGGTCGCTGAACGTCGGAGCAGTAGGCGTTTAATGCATTTTCCCATAGGGTCCAATGCAAAATTGACACCTCATTTTCTCCATTCTCAAGAGCTTTGAGTCTCTGCAAAACATATACATGTGTAGAAACAAATAAGTGAAATAGAATGAAGGCTATTTCAGCTTTAGCTTTTATTCCGTTTGGGAGCTAAAGTCGCACAAACTTTTGTTTACAAAAATTTCAATGGCCTATAGTTCGCAAGTTATGCAATCAGTTGACATAAGATTGTGCATGCATGTAGACATGTTAATGACCTTTATATATGCCAAGTTTCAGATGGCTACCTACTCATACAAGCAAGCAGTAGCGGTTTGAAATTTTCACAATTTGGGCTACACGTTCGGGACGATTCGTGACCTTAGGTGACTTGCACAATTCGGGCTGAAACTAGTGCCAAATGAGAGGGTTGGGATAAACATTCAATTGACCATATGTGCCAAAAATTCTCGTTCTCTAGTTTTCGAGTTATAGCCCCTGGAAGTCGAAAACTGCACGACTTTGCCCTCGAATATCTCGACAACGGAGAAAGGAGAATTTCAGGGCATTTTCTCCCAAGAAATATATGGGAATTATCTGTAATTTAGCACAGTTTCAGAACGATTCGCGAAAGTCACCTTTTAAGAATAACTTCCACTGCAGGCCCATATATAAAAGTTTGCTCCTTTATTACTCTGCACATGGACAATTATTTGCGCTGTTATTTGCCCCAGGCATGTACCTATGTAATTACCGTTTACAGTGTAAAGATGGATGTTATCGGTCGCTGAACGTCGGAGCAGTAGGCGTTTAATGCATTTTCCCATAGGGTCCAATGCAAAATTGACACCTCATTTTCTCCATTCTCAAGAGCTTTGAGTCTCTGCAAAACATATACATGTGTAGACACAAATAAGTGAAATAGAATTGAAGGCTATTTCAGCTTTAGCTTTTATTCCGTTTGGGAGCTAAAGTCGCACAAACTTTTGTTTACAAAAATTTCGATGGCCTATAGTTCGCAAGTTATGCAATCAGTTGACATAAGATTGTGCATGCATGTAGACATGTTAATGACCTTTATATATGCCAAGTTTCAGATGGCTACCTACTCATACAAGCAAGCAGTAGCGGTTTGAAATTTTCACAATTTGGGCTACACGTTCGGGACGATTCGTGACCTTAGGTGACTTGCACAATTCGGGCTGAAACTAGTGCCAAATGAGAGGGTTGGGATAAACATTCAATTGACCATATGTGCCAAAAATTCTCGTTCTCTAGTTTTCGAGTTATAGCCCCTGGAAGTCGAAAACTGCACGACTTTGCCCTCGAATATCTCGACAACGGAGAAAGGAGAATTTCAGGGCATTTTCTCCCAAGAAATATATGGGAATTATCTGTAATTTAGCACAGTTTCAGAACGATTCGTGAAAGTCACCTTTTAAGAATAACTTCCACTGCAGGCCCATATATAAAAGTTTGCTCCTTTATTACTCTGCACATGGATAATTATTTGCGCTGTTATTTGCCCCAGGCATGTACCTATGTAATTACCGTTTACAGTGTAAAGATGGATGTTATCGGTCGCTGAACGTCGGAGCAGTAGGCGTTTAATGCATTTTCCCATAGGGTCCAATGCAAAATTGACACCTCATTTTCTCCATTCTCAAGAGCTTTGAGTCTCTGCAAAACATATACATGTGTAGACACAAATAAGTGAAATAGAATGAAGGCTATTTCAGCTTTAGCTTTTATTCCGTTTGGGAGCTAAAGTCGCACAAACTTTTGTTTACAAAAATTTCGATGGCCTATAGTTCGCAAGTTATGCAATCAGTTGACATAAGATTGTGCATGCATGTAGACATGTTAATGAACTTTATATATGCCAAGTTTCAGATGGCTACCTACTCATACAAGCAAGCAGTAGCGGTTTGAAATTTTCACAATTTGGGCTACACGTTCGGGACGATTCGTGACCTTAGGTGACTTGCACAATTCGGGCTGAAACTAGTGCCAAATGAGAGGGTTGGGATAAACATTCAATTGACCATATGTGCCAAAAATTCTCGTTCTCTAGTTTTCGAGTTATAGCCCCTGGAAGTCGAAAACTGCACGACTTTGCCCTCGAATATCTCGACAACGGAGATAGGAGAATTTCAGGGCATTTTCTCCCAAGAAATATATGGGAATTATCTGTAATTTAGCACAGTTTCAGAACGATTCGTGAAAGTCACCTTTTAAGAATAACTTCCACTGCAGGCCCATATATAAAAGTTTGCTCCTTTATTACTCTGCACATGGACAATTATTTGCGCTGTTATTTGCCCCAGGCATGTACCTATGTAATTACCGTTTACAGTGTAAAGATGGATGTTATCGGTCGCTGAACGTCGGAGCAGTAGGCGTTTAATGCATTTTCCCATAGGGTCCAATGCAAAATTGACACCTCATTTTCTCCATTCTCAAGAGCTTTGAGTCTCTGCAAAACATATACATGTGTAGACACAAATAAGTGAAATAGAATGAAGGCTATTTCAGCTTTAGCTTTTATTCCGTTTGGGAGCTAAAGTCGCACAAACTTTTGTTTACAAAAATTTCGATGGCCTATAGTTCGCAAGTTATGCAATCAGTTGACATAAGATTGTGCATGCATGTAGACATGTTAATGACCTTTATATATGCCAAGTTTCAGATGGCTACCTACTCATACAAGCAAGCAGTAGCGGTTTGAAATTTTCACAATTTGGGCTACACGTTCGGGACGATTCGTGACCTTAGGTGACTTGCACAATTCGGGCTGAAACTAGTGCCAAATGAGAGGGTTGGGATAAACATTCAATTGACCATATGTGCCAAAAATTCTCGTTCTCTAGTTTTCGAGTTATAGCCCCTGGAAGTCGAAAACTGCACGACTTTGCCCTCGAATATCTCGACAACGGAGAAAGGAGAATTTCAGGGCATTTTCTCCCAAGAAATATATGGGAATTATCTGTAATTTAGCACAGTTTCAGAACGATTCGTGAAAGTCACCTTTTAAGAATAACTTCCACTGCAGGCCCATATATAAAAGTTTGCTCCTTTATTACTCTGCACATGGACAATTATTTGCGCTGTTATTTGCCCCAGGCATGTACCTATGTAATTACCGTTTACAGTGTAAAGATGGATGTTATCGGTCGCTGAACGTCGGAGCAGTAGGCGTTTAATGCATTTTCCCATAGGGTCCAATGCAAAATTGACACCTCATTTTCTCCATTCTCAAGAGCTTTGAGTCTCTGCAAAACATATACATGTGTAGACACAGATAAGTGAAATAGAATGAAGGCTATTTCAGCTTTAGCTTTTATTCCGTTTGGGAGCTAAAGTCGCACAAACTTTTGTTTACAAAAATTTCGATGGCCTATAGTTCGCAAGTTATGCAATCAGTTGACATAAGATTATGCATGCATGTAGACATGTTAATGACCTTTATATATGCCAAGTTTCAGATGGCTACCTACTCATACAAGCAAGCAGTAGCGGTTTGAAATTTTCACAATTTGGGCTACACGTTCGGGACGATTCGTGACCTTAGGTGACTTGCACAATTCGGGCTGAAACTAGTGCCAAATGAGAGGGTTGGGATAAACATTCAATTGACCATATGTGCCAAAAATTCTCGTTCTCTAGTTTTCGAGTTATAGCCCCTGGAAGTCGAAAACTGCACGACTTTGCCCTCGAATATCTCGACAACGGAGAAAGGAGAATTTCAGGGCATTTTCTCCCAAGAAATATATGGGAATTATCTGTAATTTAGCACAGTTTCAGAACGATTCGTGAAAGTCACCTTTTAAGAATAACTTCCACTGCAGGCCCATATATAAAAGTTTGCTCCTTTATTACTCTGCACATGGACAATTATTTGCGCTGTTATTTGCCCCAGGCATGTACCTATGTAATTACCGTTTACAGTGTAAAGATGGATGTTATCGGTCGCTGAACGTCGGAGCAGTAGGCGTTTAATGCATTTTCCCATAGGGTCCAATGCAAAATTGACACCTCATTTTCTCCATTCTCAAGAGCTTTGAGTCTCTGCAAAACATATACATGTGTAGACACAAATAAGTGAAATAGAATGAAGGCTATTTCAGCTTTAGCTTTTATTCCGTTTGGGAGCTAAAGTCGCACAAACTTTTGTTTACAAAAATTTCGATGGCCTATAGTTCGCAAGTTATGCAATCAGTTGACATAAGATTGTGCATGCATGTAGACATGTTAATGACCTTTATATATGCCAAGTTTCAGATGGCTACCTACTCATACAAGCAAGCAGTAGCGGTTTGAAATTTTCACAATTTGGGCTACACGTTCGGGACGATTCGTGACCTTAGGTGACTTGCACAATTCGGGCTGAAACTAGTGCCAAATGAGAGGGTTGGGATAAACATTCAATTGACCATATGTGCCAAAAATTCTCGTTCTCTAGTTTTCGAGTTATAGCCCCTGGAAGTCGAAAACTGCACGACTTTGCCCTCGAATATCTCGACAACGGAGAAAGGAGAATTTCAGAGCATTTTCTCCCAAGAAATATATGGGAATTATCTGTAATTTAGCACAGTTTCAGAACGATTCGTGAAAGTCACCTTTTAAGAATAACTTCCACTGCAGGCCCATATATAAAAGTTTGCTCCTTTATTACTCTGCACATGGACACTTATTTGCGCTGTTATTTGCCCCAGGCATGTACCTATGTAATTACCGTTTACAGTGTAAAGATGGATGTTATCGGTCGCTGAACGTCGGAGCAGTAGGCGTTTAATGCATTTCCCCATAGGGTCAATGCAAAATTGACACCTCATTTTCTCCATTCTCAAGAGCTTTGAGTCTCTGCAAAACATATACATGTGTAGACACAAATAAGTGAAATAGTATGAAGGCTATTTCAGCTTTAGCTTTTATTCCGTTTGGGAGCTAAAGTCGCACAAACTTTTGTTTACAAAAATTTCGATGGCCTATAGTTCGCAAGTTATGCAATCAGTTGACATAAGATTGTGCATGCATGTAGACATGTTAATGACCTTTATATATGCCAAGTTTCAGATGGCTACCTACTCATACAAGCAAGCAGTAGCGGTTTGAAATTTTCACAATTTGGGCTACACGTTCGGGACGATTCGTGACCTTAGGTGACTTGCACAATTCGGGCTGAAACTAGTGCCAAATGAGAGGGATGGGATAAACATTCAATTGACCATATGTGCCAAAAATTCTCGTTCTCTAGTTTTCGAGTTATAGCCCCTGGAAGTCGAAAACTGCACGACTTTGCCCTCGAATATCTCGAGAACGGAGAAAGGAGAATTTCAGGGCATTTTCTCCCAAGAAATATATGGGAATTATCTGTAATTTAGCACAGTTTCAGAACGATTCGTGAAAGTCACCTTTTAAGAATAACTTCCACTGCAGGCCCATATATAAAAGTTTGCTCCTTTATTACTCTGCACATGGACAATTATTTGCGCTGTTATTTGCCCCAGGCATGTACCTATGTAATTACCGTTTACAGTGTAAAGATGGATGTTATCGGTCGCTGAACGTTGGAGCAGTAGGCGTTTAATGCATTTTCCCATAGGGTCCAATGCAAAATTGACACCTCATTTTCTCCATTCTCAAGAGCTTTGAGTCTCTGCAAAACATATACATGTGTAGACACAAATAAAGGAAATAGAATGAAGGCTATTTCAGCTTTAGCTTCTATTCCGTTTGGGAGCTAAAGTCGCACAAACTTTTGTTTACAAAAATTTCGATGGCCTATAGTTCGCAAGTTATGCAATCAGCTGACATAAGATTGTGCATGCATGTAGACATGTTAATGACCTTTATATATGCCAAGTTTCAGATGGCTACCTACTCATACAAGCAAGCAGTAGCGGTTTGAAATTTTCACAATTTGGGCTACACGTTCGGGACGATTCGTGACCTTAGGTGACTTGCACAATTCGGGCTGAAACTAGTGCCAAATGAGAGGGTTGGGATAAACATTCAATTGACCATATGTGCCAAAAATTCTCGTTCTCTAGTTTTCGAGTTATAGCCCCTGGAAGTCGAAAACTGCACGACTTTGCCCTCGAATATCTCGACAACGGAGAAAGGAGAATTTCAGGGCATTTTCTCCCAAGAAATATATGGGAATTATCTGTAATTTAGCACAGTTTCAGAACGATTCGTGAAAGTCACCTTTTAAGAATAACTTCCACTGCAGGCCCATATATGAAAGTTTGCTCCTTTATTACTCTGCACATGGACAATTATTTGCGCTGTTATTTGCCCCAGGCATGTACCTATGTAATTACCGTTTACAGTGTAAAGATGGATGTTATCGGTCGCTGAACGTCGGAGCAGTAGGCGTTTAATGCATTTTCCCATAGGGTCCAATGCAAAATTGACACCTCATTTTCTCCATTCTCAAGAGCTTTGAGTCTCTGCAAAACATATACATGTGTAGACACAAATAAGTGAAATAGAATGAAGGCTATTTCAGCTTTAGCTTTTATTCCGTTTGGGAGCTAAAGTCGCACAAACTTTTGTTTACAAAAATTTCGATGGCCTATAGTTAGCAAGTTATGCAATCAGTTGACATAAGATTGTGCATGCATGTATACATGTTAATGACCTTTATATATGCCAAGTTTCAGATGGCTACCTACTCATACAAGCAAGCAGTAGCGGTTTGAAATTTTCACAATTTGGGCTACACGTTCGGGACGATTCGTGACCTTAGGTGACTTGCACAATTCGGGCTGAAACTAGTGCCAAATGAGAGGGTTGGGATAAACATTCAATTGACCATATGTGCCAAAAATTCTCGTTCTCTAGTTTTCGAGTTATAGCCCCTGGAAGTCGAAAACTGCACGACTTTGCCCTCGAATATCTCGACAACGGAGAAAGGAGAATTTCAGGGCATTTTCTCCCAAGAAATATATGGGAATTATCTGTAATTTAGCACAGTTTCAGAACGATTCGTGAAAGTCACCTTTTAAGAATAACTTCCACTGCAGGCCCATATATAAAAGTTTGCTCCTTTATTACTCTGCACATGGACAATTATTTGCGCTGTTATTTGCCCCAGGCATGTACCTATGTAATTACCGTTTACAGTGTAAAGATGGATGTTATCGGTCGCTGAACGTCGGAGCAGTAGGCGTTTAATGCATTTTCCCATAGGGTCCAATGCAAAATTGACACCTCATTTTCTCCATTCTCAAGAGCTTTGAGTCTCTGCAAAACATATACATGTGTAGACACAAATAAGTGAAATAGAATGAAGGCTATTTCAGCTTTAGCTTTTATTCCGTTTGGGAGCTAAAGTCGCACAAACTTTTGTTTACAAAAATTTCGATGGCCTATAGTTCGCAAGTTATGCAATCAGTTGACATAAGATTGTGCATGCATGTAGACAAATTAATGACCTTTATATATGCCAAGTTTCAGATGGCTACCTACTCATACAAGCAAGCAGTAGCGGTTTGAAATTTTCACAATTTGGGCTTCACGTTCGGGACGATTCGTGACCTCAGGTGACTTGCACAATTCGGGCTGAAACTAGTGCCAAATGAGAGGGTTGGGATAAACATTCAATTGACCATATGTGCCAAAAATTCTCGTTCTCTAGTTTTCGAGTTATAGCCCCTGGAAGTCGAAAACTGCACGACTTTGCCCTCGAATATCTCGACAACGGAGAAAGGAGAATTTCAGGGCATTTTCTCCCAAGAAATATATGGGAATTATCTGTAATTTAGCACAGTTTCAGAACGATTCGTGAAAGTCACCTTTTAAGAATAACTTCCACTGCAGGCCCATATATAAAAGTTTGCTCCTTTATTACTCTGCACATGGACAATTATTTGCGCTGTTATTTGCCCCAGGCATGTACCTATGTAATTACCGTTTACAGTGTAAAGATGGATGTTATCGGTCGCTGAACGTCGGAGCAGTAGGCGTTTAATGCATTTTCCCATAGGGTCCAATGCAAAATTGACACCTCATTTTCTCCATTCTCAAGAGCTTTGAGTCTCTGCAAAACATATACATGTGTAGACACAAATAAGTGAAATAGAATGAAGGCTATTTCAGCTTTAGCTTTTATTCCGTTTTGGAGCTAAAGTCGCACAAACTTTTGTTTACAAAAATTTCGATGGCCTATAGTTCGCAAGTTATGCAATCAGTTGACATAAGATTGTGCATGCATGTAGACATGTTAATGACCTTTATATATGCCAAGTTTCAGATGGCTACCTACTCATACAAGCAAGCAGTAGCGGTTTGAAATTTTCACAATTTGGGCTACACGTTCGGGACGATTCGTGACCTTAGGTGACTTGCACAATTCGGGCTGAAACTAGTGCCAAATGAGAGGGTTGGGATAAACATTCAATTGACCATATGTGCCAAAAATTCTCGTTCTCTAGTTTTCGAGTTATAGCCCCTGGAATTCGAAAACTGCACGACTTTGCCCTCGAATATCTCGAGAACGGAGAAAGGAGAATTTCAGGGCATTTTCTCCCAAGAAATATATGGGAATTATCTGTAATTTAGCACAGTTTCAGAACGATTCGTGAAAGTCACCTTTTAAGAATAACTTCCACTGCAGGCCCATATATAAAAGTTTGCTCCTTTATTACTCTGCACATGGACAATTATTTGCGCTGTTATTTGCCCCAGGCATGTACCTATGTAATTACCGTTTACAGTGTAAAGATGGATGTTATCGGTCGCTGAACGTCGGAGCAGTAGGCGTTTAATGCATTTTCCCATAGGGTCCAATGCAAAATTGACACCTCATTTTCTCCATTCTCAAGAGCTTTGAGTCTCTGCAAAACATATACATGTGTAGACACAAATAAGTGAAATAGAATGAAGGCTATTTCAGCTTTAGCTTTTATTCCGTTTGGGAGCTAAAGTCGCACAAACTTTTGTTTACAAAAATTTCGATGGCCTATAGTTCGCAAGTTATGCAATCAGTTGACATAAGATTGTGCATGCATGTAGACATGTTAATGACCTTTATATATGCCAAGTTTCAGATGGCTACCTACTCATACAAGCAAGCAGTAGCGGTTTGAAATTTTCACAATTTGGGCTACACGTTCGGGACGATTCGTGACCTTAGGTGACTTGCACAATTCGGGCTGAAACTAGTGCCAAATGAGAGGGTTGGGATAAACATTCAATTGACCATATGTGCCAAAAATTCTCGTTCTCTAGTTTTCGAGTTATAGCCCCTGGAAGTCGAAAACTGCACGACTTTGCCCTCGAATATCTCGACAACGGAGAAAGGAGAATTTCAGGGCATTTTCTCCCAAGAAATATATGGGAATTATCTGTAATTTAGCACAGTTTCAGAACGATTCGTGAAAGTCACCTTTTAAGAATAACTTCCACTGCAGGCCCATATATGAAAGTTTGCTCCTTTATTACTCTGCACATGGACAATTATTTGCGCTGTTATTTGCCCCAGGCATTTACCTATGTAATTACCGTTTACAGTGAAAAGATGGATGTTATCGGTCGCTGAACGTCGGAGCAGTAGGCGTTTAATGCATTTTCCCATAGGGTCCAATGCAAAATTGACACCTCATTTTCTCCATTCTCAAGAGCTTTGAGTCTCTGCAAAACATATACATGTGTAGACACAAATAAGTGAAATAGAATGAAGGCTATTTCAGCTTTAGCTTTTATTCCGTTTGGGAGCTAAAGTCGCACAAACTTTTGTTTACAAAAATTTCGATGGCCTATAGTTCGCAAGTTATGCAATCAGTTGACATAAGATTGTGCATGCATGTATACATGTTAATGACCTTTATATATGCCAAGTTTCAGATGGCTACCTACTCATACAAGCAAGCAGTAGCGGTTTGAAATTTTCACAATTTGGGCTACACGTTCGGGACGATTCGTGACCTTAGGTGACTTGCACAATTCGGGCTGAAACTAGTGCCAAATGAGAGGGTTGGGATAAACATTCAATTGACCATATGTGCCAAAAATTCTCGTTCTCTAGTTTTCGAGTTATAGCCCCTGGAAGTCGAAAACTGCACGACTTTGCCCTCGAATATCTCGACAACGGAGAAAGGAGAATTTCAGGGCATTTTCTCCCAAGAAATATATGGGAATTATCTGTAATTTAGCACAGTTTCAGAACGATTCGTGAAAGTCACCTTTTAAGAATAACTTCCACTGCAGGCCCATATATAAAAGTTTGCTCCTTTATTACTCTGCACATGGACAATTATTTGCGCTGTTATTTGCCCCAGGCATGTACCTATGTAATTACCGTTTACAGTGTAAAGATGGATGTTATCGGTCGCTGAACGTCGGAGCAGTAGGCGTTTAATGCATTTTCCCATAGGGTCCAATGCAAAATTGACACCTCATTTTCTCCATTCTCAAGAGCTTTGAGTCTCTGCAAAACATATACATGTGTAGACACAAATAAGTGAAATAGAATGAAGGCTATTTCAGCTTTAGCTTTTATTCCGTTTGGGAGCTAAAGTCGCACAAACTTTTGTTTACAAAAATTTCGATGGCCTATAGTTCGCAAGTTATGCAATCAGTTGACATAAGATTGTGCATGCATGTAGACATGTTAATGACCTTTATATATGCCAAGTTTCAGATGGCTACCTACTCATACAAGCAAGCGGTAGCGGTTTGAAATTTTCACAATTTGGGCTACACGTTCGGGACGATTCGTGACCTTAGGTGACTTGCACAATTCGGGCTGAAACTAGTGCCAAATGAGAGGGTTGGGATAAACATTCAATTGACCATATGTGCCAAAAATTCTCGTTCTCTAGTTTTCGAGTTATAGCCCCTGGAAGTCGAAAACTGCACGACTTTGCCCTCGAATATCTCGACAACGGAGAAAGGGGAATTTCAGGGCATTTTCTCCCAAGAAATATATGGGAATTATCTGTAATTTAGCACAGTTTCAGAACGATTCGTGAAAGTCACTTTTTAAGAATAACTTCCACTGCAGGCCCATATATAAAAGTTTGCTCCTTTATTACTCTGCACATGGACAATTATTTGCGCTGTTATTTGCCCCAGTCATGTACCTTTTGTAATTACCGTTTACAGTGTAAAGATGGATGTTATCGGTCGCTGAACGTCGGAGCAGTAGGCGTTTAATGCATTTTCCCATAGGGTCCAATGCAAAATTGACACCTCATTTTCTCCATTCTCAAGAGCTTTGAGTCTCTGCAAAACATATACATGTGTAGACACAAATAAGTGAAATAGAATGAAGGCTATTTCAGCTTTAGCTTTTATTCCGTTTGGGAGCTAAAGTCGCACAAACTTTTGTTTACAAAAATTTCGATGGCCTATAGTTCGCAAGTCATGCAATCAGTTGACATAAGATTGTGCATGCATGTAGACATGTTAATGACCTTTATATATGCCAAGTTTCAGATGGCTACCTACTCATACAAGCAAGCAGTAGCGGTTTGAAATTTTCACAATTTGGGCTACACGTTCGGGACGATTCGTGACCTTAGGTGACTTGCACAATTCGGGCTGAAACTAGTGCCAAATGAGAGGGTTGGGATAAACATTCAATTGACCATATGTGCCAAAAATTCTCGTTCTCTAGTTTTCGAGTTATAGCCCCTGGAATTCGAAAACTGCACGACTTTGCCCTCGAATATCTCGACAACGGAGAAAGGAGAATTTCAGGGCATTTTCTCCCAAGAAATATATGGGAATTATCTGTAATTTAGCACAGTTTCAGAACGATTCGTGAAAGTCACCTTTTAAGAATAACTTCCACTGCAGGCCCATATATAAAAGTTTGCTCCTTTATTACTCTGCACATGGACAATTATTTGCGCTGTTATTTGCCCCAGGCATGTACCTATGTAATTACCGTTTACAGTGTAAAGATGGATGTTATCGGTCGCTGAACGTCGGAGCAGTAGGCGTTTAATGCATTTTCCCATAGGGTCCAATGCAAAATTGACACCTCATTTTCTCCATTCTCAAGAGCTTTGAGTCTCTGCAAAACATATACATGTGTAGACACAAATAAGTGAAATAGAATGAAGGCTATTTCAGCTTTAGCTTTTATTCCGTTTGGGAGCTAAAGTCGCACAAACTTTTGTTTACAAAAATTTCGATGGCCTATAGTTCGCAAGTTATGCAATCAGTTGACATAAGATTGTGCATGCATGTAGACATGTTAATGACCTTTATATATGCCAAGTTTCAGATGGCTACCTACTCATACAAGCAAGCAGTAGCGGTTTGAAATTTTCACAATTTGGGCTACACGTTCGGGACGATTCGTGACCTTAGGTGACTTGCACAATTCGGGCTGAAACTAGTGCCAAATGAGAGGGTTGGGATAAACATTCAATTGACCATATGTGCCAAAAATTCTCGTTCTCTAGTTTTCGAGTTATAGCCCCTGGAAGTCGAAAACTGCACGACTTTGCCCTCGAATATCTCGACAACGGAGAAAGGAGAATTTCAGGGCATTTTCTCCCAAGAAATATATGGGAATTATCTGTAATTTAGCACAGTTTCAGAACGATTCGTGAAAGTCACCTTTTAAGAATAACTTCCACTGCAGGCCCATATATAAAAGTTTGCTCCTTTATTACTCTGCACATGGACAATTATTTGCGCTGTTATTTGCCCCAGGCATGTACCTATGTAATTACCGTTTACAGTGTAAAGATGGATGTTATCGGTCGCTGAACGTCGGAGCAGTAGGCGTTTAATGCATTTTCCCATAGGGTCCAATGCAAAATTGACACCTCATTTTCTCCATTCTCAAGAGCTTTGAGTCTCTGCAAAACATATACATGTGTAGACACAAATAAGTGAAATAGAATGAAGGCTATTTCAGCTTTAGCTTTTATTCCGTTTGGGAGCTAAAGTCGCACAAACTTTTGTTTACAAAAATTTCGATGGCCTATAGTTCGCAAGTTATGCAATCAGTTGACATAAGATTGTGCATGCATGTAGACATGTTAATGACCTTTATATATGCCAAGTTTCAGATGGCTACCTACTCATACAAGCAAGCAGTAGCGGTTTGAAATTTTCACAATTTGGGCTACACGTTCGGGACGATTCGTGACCTTAGGTGACTTGCACAATTCGGGCTGAAACTAGTGCCAAATGAGAGGGTTGGGATAAACATTCAATTGACCATATGTGCCAAAAATTCTCGTTCTCTAGTTTTCGAGTTATAGCCCCTGGAATTCGAAAACTGCACGACTTTGCCCTCGAATATCTCGACAACGGAGAAAGGAGAATTTCAGGGCATTTTCTCCCAAGAAATATATGGGAATTATCTGTAATTTAGCACAGTTTCAGAACGATTCGTGAAAGTCACCTTTTAAGAATAACTTCCACTGCAGGCCCATATATAAAAGTTTGCTCCTTTATTACTCTGCACATGGACAATTATTTGCGCTGTTATTTGCCCCAGGCATGTACCTATGTAATTACCGTTTACAGTGTAAAGATGGATGTTATCGGTCGCTGAACGTCGGAGCAGTAGGCGTTTAATGCATTTTCCCATAGGGTCCAATGCAAAATTGACACCTCATTTTCTCCATTCTCAAGAGCTTTGAGTCTCTGCAAAACATATACATGTGTAGACACAAATAAGTGAAATAGAATGAAGGCTATTTCAGCTTTAGCTTTTATTCCGTTTTGGAGCTAAAGTCGCACAAACTTTTGTTTACAAAAATTTCGATGGCCTATAGTTCGCAAGTTATGCAATCAGTTGACATAAGATTGTGCATGCATGTAGACATGTTAATGACCTTTATATATGCCAAGTTTCAGATGGCTACCTACTCATACAAGCAAGCAGTAGCGGTTTGAAATTTTCACAATTTGGGCTACACGTTCGGGACGATTCGTGACCTTAGGTGACTTGCACAATTCGGGCTGAAACTAGTGCCAAATGAGAGGGTTGGGATAAACATTCAATTGACCATATGTGCCAAAAATTCTCGTTCTCTAGTTTTCGAGTTATAGCCCCTGGAAGTCGAAAACTGCACGACTTTGCCCTCGAATATCTCGACAACGGAGAAAGGAGAATTTCAGGGCATTTTCTCCCAAGAAATATATGGGAATTATCTGTAATTTAGCACAGTTTCAGAACGATTCGTGAAAGTCACCTTTTAAGAATAACTTCCACTGCAGGCCCATATATAAAAGTTTGCTCCTTTATTACTCTGCACATGGACAATTATTTGCGCTGTTATTTGCCCCAGGCATGTACCTATGTAATTACCGTTTACAGTGTAAAGATGGATGTTATCGGTCGCTGAACGTCGGAGCAGTAGGCGTTTAATGCATTTTCCCATAGGGTCCAATGCAAAATTGACACCTCATTTTCTCCATTCTCAAGAGCTTTGAGTCTCTGCAAAACATATACATGTGTAGACACAAATAAGTGAAATAGAATGAAGGCTATTTCAGCTTTAGCTTTTATTCCGTTTGGGAGCTAAAGTCGCACAAACTTTTGTTTACAAAAATTTCGATGGCCTATAGTTCGCAAGTTATGCAATCAGTTGACATAAGATTGTGCATGCATGTAGACATGTTAATGACCTTTATATATGCCAAGTTTCAGATGGCTACCTACTCATACAAGTAAGCAGTAGCGGTTTGAAATTTTCACAATTTGGGCTACACGTTCGGGACGATTCGTGACCTTAGGTGACTTGCACAATTCGGGCTGAAACTAGTGCCAAATGAGAGGGTTGGGATAAACATTCAATTGACCATATGTGCCAAAAATTCTCGTTCTCTAGTTTTCGAGTTATAGCCCCTGGAAGTCGAAAACTGCACGACTTTGCCCTCGAATATCTCGACAACGGAGAAAGGAGAATTTCAGGGCATTTTCTCCCAAGTAATATATGGGAATTATCTGTAATTTAGCACAGTTTCAGAACGATTCGTGAAAGTCACCTTTTAAGAATAACTTCCACTGCAGGCCCATATATAAAAGTTTGCTCCTTTATTACTCTGCACATGGACAATTATTTGCGCTGTTATTTGCCCCAGGCATGTACCTATGTAATTACCGTTTACAGTGTAAAGATGGATGTTATCGGTCGCTGAACGTCGGAGCAGTAGGCGTTTAATGCATTTTCCCATAGGGTCCAATGCAAATTGACACCTCATTTTCTCCATTCTCAAGAGCTTTGAGTCTCTGCAAAACATATACATGTGTGGACACAAATAAGTGAAATAGAATGAAGGCTATTTCAGCTTTAGCTTTTATTCCGTTTGGGAGCTAAAGTCGCACAAACTTTTGTTTACAAAAATTTCGATGGCCTATAGTTCGCAAGTTATGCAATCAGTTGACATAAGATTGTGCATGCATGTAGACATGTTAATGACCTTTATATATGCCAAGTTTCAGATGGCTACCTACTCATACAAGCAAGCAGTAGCGGTTTGAAATTTTCACAATTTGGGCTACACGTTCGGGACGATTCGTGACCTTAGGTGACTTGCACAATTCGGGCTGAAACTAGTGCCAAATGAGAGGGTTGGGATAAACATTCAATTGACCATATGTGCCAAAAATTCTCGTTCTCTAGTTTTCGAGTTATAGCCCCTGGAAGTCGAAAACTGCACGACTTTGCCCTCGAATATCTCGACAACGGAGAAAGGAGAATTTCAGGGCATTTTCTCCCAAGAAATATATGGGAATTATCTGTAATTTAGCACAGTTTCAGAACGATTCGTGAAAGTCACCTTTTAAGAATAACTTCCACTGCAGGCCCATATATAAAAGTTTGCTCCTTTATTACTCTGCACATGGACAATTATTTGCGCTGTTATTTGCCCCAGGCATGTACCTATGTAATTACCGTTTACAGTGTAAAGATGGATGTTATCGGTCGCTGAACGTCGGAGCAGTAGGCGTTTAATGCATTTTCCCATAGGGTCCAATGCAAAATTGACACCTCATTTTCTCCATTCTCAAGAGCTTTGAGTCTCTGCAAAACATATACATGTGTAGACACAAATAAGTGAAATAGAATGAAGGCTATTTCAGCTTTAGCTTTTATTCCGTTTGGGAGCTAAAGTCGCACAAACTTTTGTTTACAAAAATTTCGATGGCCTATAGTTCGCAAGTTATGCAATCAGTTGACATAAGATTGTGCATGCATGTAGACATGTTAATGACCTTTATATATGCCAAGTTTCAGATGGCTACCTACTCATACAAGCAAGCAGTAGCGGTTTGAAATTTTCACAATTTGGGCTACACGTTCGGGACGATTCGTGACCTTAGGTGACTTGCACAATTCGGGCTGAAACTAGTGCCAAATGAGAGGGTTGGGATAAACATTCAATTGACCATATGTGCCAAAAATTCTCGTTCTCTAGTTTTCGAGTTATAGCCCCTGGAAGTCGAAAACTGCACGACTTTGCCCTCGAATATCTCGACAACGGAGAAACGAGAATTTCAGGGCATTTTCTCCTAAGAAATATATGGGAATTATCTGTAATTTAGCACAGTTTCAGAACGATTCGTGAAAGTCACCTTTTAAGAATAACTTCCACTGCAGGCCCATATATAAAAGTTTGCTCCTTTATTACTCTGCACATGGACAATTATTTGCGCTGTTATTTGCCCCAGGCATGTACCTATGTAATTACCGTTTACAGTGTAAAGATGGATGTTATCGGTCGCTGAACGTCGGAGCAGTAGGCGTTTAATGCATTTTCCCATAGGGTCCAATGCAAAATTGACACCTCATTTTCTCCATTCTCAAGAGCTTTGAGTCTCTGCAAAACATATACATGTGTAGACACAAATAAGTGAAATAGAATGAAGGCTATTTCAGCTTTAGCTTTTATTCCGTTTGGGAGCTAAAGTCGCACAAACTTTTGTTTACAAAAATTTCGATGGCCTATAGTTCGCAAGTTATGCAATCAGTTGACATAAGATTGTGCATGCATGTAGACATGTTAATGACCTTTATATATGCCAAGTTTCAGATGGCTACCTACTCATACAAGCAAGCAGTAGCGGTTTGAAATTTTCACAATTTGGGCTACACGTTCGGGACGATTCGTGACCTTAGGTGACTTGCACAATTCGGGCTGAAACTAGTGCCAAATGAGAGGGTTGGGATAAACATTCAATTGACCATATGTGCCAAAAGTTCTCGTTCTCTAGTTTTCGAGTTATAGCCCCTGGAAGTCGAAAACTGCACGACTTTGCCCTCGAATATCTCGACAACGGAGAAAGGAGAATTTCAGGGCATTTTCTCCCAAGAAATATATGGGAATTATCTGTAATTTAGCACAGTTTCAGAACGATTCGTGAAAGTCACCTTTTAAGAATAACTTCCACTGCAGGCCCATATATAAAAGTTTGCTCCTTTATTACTCTGCACATGGACAATTATTTGCGCTGTTATTTGCCCCAGGCATGTACCTATGTAATTACCGTTTACAGTGTAAAGATGGATGTTATCGGTCGCTGAACGTCGGAGCAGTAGGCGTTTAATGCATTTTCCCATAGGGTCCAATGCAAAATTGACACCTCATTTTCTCCATTCTCAAGAGCTTTGAGTCTCTGCAAAACATATACATGTGTAGACACAAATAAGTGAAATAGAATGAAGGCTATTTCAGCTTTAGCTTTTATTCCGTTTGGGAGCTAAAGTCGCACAAACTTTTGTTTACAAAAATTTCGATGGCCTATAGTTCGCAAGTTATGCAATCAGTTGACATAAGATTGTGCATGCATGTAGACATGTTAATGACCTTTATATATGCCAAGTTTCAGATGGCTACCTACTCATACAAGCAAGCAGTAGCGGTTTGAAATTTTCACAATTTGGGCTACACGTTCGGGACGATTCGTGACCTTAGGTGACTTGCACAATTCGGGCTGAAACTAGTGCCAAATGAGAGGGTTGGGATAAACATTCAATTGACCATATGTGCCAAAAATTCTCGTTCTCTAGTTTTCGAGTTATAGCCCCTGGAAGTCGAAAACTGCACGACTTTGCCCTCGAATATCTCGACAACGGAGAAAGGAGAATTTCAGGGCATTTTCTCCCAAGAAATATATGGGAATTATCTGTAATTTAGCACAGTTTCAGAACGATTCGTGAAAGTCACCTTTTAAGAATAACTTCCACTGCAGGCCCATATATAAAAGTTTGCTCCTTTATTACTCTGCACATGGACAATTATTTGCGCTGTTATTTGCCCCAGGCATGTACCTATGTAATTACCGTTTACAGTGTAAAGATGGATGTTATCGGTCGCTGAACGTCGGTGCAGTAGGCGTTTAATGCATTTTCCCATAGGGTCCAATGCAAAATTGACACCTCATTTTCTCCATTCTCAAGAGCTTTGAGTCTCTGCAAAACATATACATGTGTAGACACAAATAAGTGAAATAGAATGAAGGCTATTTCAGCTTTAGCTTTTATTCCGTTTGGGAGCTAAAGTCGCACAAACTTTTGTTTACAAAAATTTCGATGGCCTATAGTTCGCAAGTTATGCAATTAGTTGACATAAGATTGTGCATGCATGTAGACATGTTAATGACCTTTATATATGCCAAGTTTCAGATGGCTACCTACTCATACAAGCAAGCAGTAGCGGTTTGAAATTTTTACAATTTGGGCTACACGTTCGGGACGATTCGTGACCTTAGGTGACTTGCACAATTCGGGCTGAAACTAGTGCCAAATGAGAGGGTTGGGATAAACATTCAATTGACCATATGTGCCAAAAATTCTCGTTCTCTAGTTTTCGAGTTATAGCCCCTGGAAGTCGAAAACTGCACGACTTTGCCCTCGAATATCTCGACAACGGAGAAAGGAGAATTTCAGGGCATTTTCTCCCAAGAAATATATGGGATTTATCTGTAATTTAGCACAGTTTCAGAACGATTCGTGAAAGTCACCTTTTAAGAATAACTTCCACTGCAGGCCCATATATAAAAGTTTGCTCCTTTATTACTCTGCACATGGACAATTATTTGCGCTGTTATTTGCCCCAGGCATGTACCTATGTAATTACCGTTTACAGTGTAAAGATGGATGTTATCGGTCGCTGAACGTCGGAGCAGTAGGCGTTTAATGCATTTTCCCATAGGGTCCAATGCAAAATTGACACCTCATTTTCTCCATTCTCAAGAGCTTTGAGTCTCTGCAAAACATATACATGTGTAGACACAAATAAGTGAAATAGAATGAAGGCTATTTCAGCTTTAGCTTTTATTCCGTTTGGGAGCTAAAGTCGCACAAACTTTTGTTTACAAAAATTTCGATGGCCTATAGTTCGCAAGTTATGCAATCAGTTGACATAAGATTGTGCATGCATGTAGACATGTTATTGACCTTTATATATGCCAAGTTTCAGATGGCTACCTACTCATACAAGCAAGCAGTAGCGGTTTGAAATTTTCACAATTTGGGCTACACGTTCGGGACGATTCGTGACCTTAGGTAACTTGCACAATTCGGGCTGAAACTAGTGCCAAATGAGAGGGTTGGGATAAACATTCAATTGACCATATGTGCCAAAAATTCTCGTTCTCTAGTTTTCGAGTTATAGCCCCTGGAAGTCGAAAACTGCACGACTTTGCCCTCGAATATCTCGACAACGGAGAAAGGAGAATTTCAGGGCATTTTCTCCCAAGAAATATATGGGAATTATCTGTAATTTAGCACAGTTTCAGAACGATTCGTGAAAGTCACCTTTTAAGAATAACTTCCACTGCAGGCCCATATATAAAAGTTTGCTCCTTTATTACTCTGCACATGGACAATTATTTGCGCTGTTATTTGCCCCAGGCATGTACCTATGTAATTACCGTTTACAGTGTAAAGATGGATGTTATCGGTCGCTGAACGTCGGAGCAGTAGGCGTTTAATGCATTTTCCCATAGGGTCCAATGCAAAATTGACACCTCATTTTCTCCATTCTCAAGAGCTTTGAGTCTCTGCAAAACATATACATGTGTAGACACAAATAAGTGAAATAGAATGAAGGCTATTTCAGCTTTAGCTTTTATTCCGTTTGGGAGCTAAAGTCGCACAAACTTTTGTATACAAAAATTTCGATGGCCTATAGTTCGCAAGTTATGCAATCAGTTGACATAAGATTGTGCATGCATGTAGACATGTTAATGACCTTTATATATGCCAAGTTTCAGATGGCTACCTACTCATACAAGCAAGCAGTAGCGGTTTGAAATTTTCACAATTTGGGCTACACGTTCGGGACGATTCGTGACCTTAGGTGACTTGCACAATTCGGGCTGAAACTAGTGCCAAATGAGAGGGTTGGGATAAACATTCAATTGACCATATGTGCCAAAAATTCTCGTTCTCTAGTTTTCGAGTTATAGCCCCTGGAAGTCGAAAACTGCACGACTTTGCCCTCGAATATCTCGACAACGGAGAAAGGAGAATTTCAGGGCATTTTCTCCCAAGAAATATATGGGAATTATCTGTAATTTAGCACAGTTTCAGAACGATTCGTGAAAGTCACCTTTTAAGAATAACTTCCACTGCAGGCCCATATATAAAAGTTTGCTCCTTTATTACTCTGCACATGGACAATTATTTGCGCTGTTATTTGCCCCAGGCATGTACCTATGTAATTACCGTTTACAGTGTAAAGATGGATGTTATCGGTCGCTGAACGTCGGAGCAGTAGGCGTTTAATGCATTTTCCCATAGGGTCCAATGCAAAATTGACACCTCATTTTCTCCATTCTCAAGAGCTTTGAGTCTCTGCAAAACATATACATGTGTAGACACAAATAAGTGAAATAGAATGAAGGCTATTTCAGCTTTAGCTTTTATTCCGTTTGGGAGCTAAAGTCGCACAAACTTTTGTTTACAAAAATTTCGATGGCCTATAGTTCGCAAGTTATGCAATCAGTTGACATAAGATTGTGCATGCATGTAGACATGTTAATGACCTTTATATATGCCAAGTTTCAGATGGCTACCTACTCATACAAGCAAGCAGTAGCGGTTTGAAATTTTCACAATTTGGGCTACACGTTCGGGACGATTCGTGACCTTAGGTGACTTGCACAATTCGGGCTGAAACTAGTGCCAAATGAGAGGGTTGGGATAAACATTCAATTGACCATATGTGCCAAAAATTCTCGTTCTCTAGTTTTCGAGTTATAGCCCCTGGAAGTCGAAAACTGCACGACTTTGCCCTCGAATATCTCGACAACGGAGAAAGGAGAATTTCAGGGCATTTTCTCCCAAGAAATATATGGGAATTATCTGTAATTTAGCACAGTTTCAGAACGATTCGTGAAAGTCACCTTTTAAGAATAACTTCCACTGCAGGCCCATATATAAAAGTTTGCTCCTTTATTACTCTGCACATGGACAATTATTTGCGCTGTTATTTGCCCCAGGCATGTACCTATGTAATTACCGTTTACAGTGTAAAGATGGATGTTATCGGTCGCTGAACGTCGGAGCAGTAGGCGTTTAATGCATTTTCCATAGGGTCCAATACAAAATTGACACCTCATTTTCTCCATTCTCAAGAGCTTTGAGTCTCTGCAAAACATATACATGTGTAGACACAAATAAGTGAAATAGAATGAAGGCTATTTCAGCTTTAGCTTTTATTCCGTTTGGGAGCTAAAGTCGCACAAACTTTTGTTTACAAAAATTTCGATGGCCTATAGTTCGCAAGTTATGCAATCAGTTGACATAAGATTGTGCATGCATGTAGACATGTTAATGACCTTTATATATGCCAAGTTTCAGATGGCTACCTACTCATACAAGCAAGCAGTAGCGGTTTGAAATTTTCACAATTTGGGCTACACGTTCGGGACGATTCGTGACCTTAGGTGACTTGCACAATTCGGGCTGAAACTAGTGCCAAATGAGAGGGTTGGGATAAACATTCAATTGACCATATGTGCCAAAAATTCTCGTTCTCTAGTTTTCGAGTTATAGCCCCTGGAAGTCGAAAACTGCACGACTTTGCCCTCGAATATCTCGACAACGGAGAAAGGAGAATTTCAGGGCATTTTCTCCCAAGAAATATATGGGAATTATCTGTAATTTAGCACAGTTTCAGAACGATTCGTGAAAGTCACCTTTTAAGAATAACTTCCACTGCAGGCCCATATATAAAAGTTTGCTCCTTTATTACTCTGCACATGGACAATTATTTGCGCTGTTATTTGCCCCAGGCATGTACCTATGTAATTACCGTTTACAGTGTAAAGATGGATGTTATCGGTCGCTGAACGTCGGAGCAGTAGGCGTTTAATGCATTTTCCCATAGGGTCCAATGCAAAATTGACACCTCATTTTCTCCATTCTCAAGAGCTTTGAGTCTCTGCAAAACATATACATGTGTAGACACAAATAAGTGAAATAGAATGAAGGCTATTTCAGCTTTAGCTTTTATTCCGTTTGGGAGCTAAAGTCGCACAAACTTTTGTTTACAAAAATTTCGATGGCCTATAGTTCGCAAGTTATGCAATCAGTTGACATAAGATTGTGCATGCATGTAGACATGTTAATGACCTTTATATATGCCAAGTTTCAGATGGCTACCTACTCATACAAGTAAGCAGTAGCGGTTTGAAATTTTCACAATTTGGGCTACACGTTCGGGACGATTCGTGACCTTAGGTGACTTGCACAATTCGGGCTGAAACTAGTGCCAAATGAGAGGGTTGGGATAAACATTCAATTGACCATATGTGCCAAAAATTCTCGTTCTCTAGTTTTCGAGTTATAGCCCCTGGATATCGAAAACTGCACGACTTTGCCCTCGAATATCTCGACAACGGAGAAAGGAGAATTTCAGGGCATTTTCTCCCAAGTAATATATGGGAATTATCTGTAATTTAGCACAGTTTCAGAACGATTCGTGAAAGTCACCTTTTAAGAATAACTTCCACTGCAGGCCCATATATAAAAGTTTGCTCCTTTATTACTCTGCACATGGACAATTATTTGCGCTGTTATTTGCCCCAGGCATGTACCTATGTAATTACCGTTTACAGTGTAAAGATGGATGTTATCGGTCGCTGAACGTCGGAGCAGTAGGCGTTTAATGCATTTTCCCATAGGGTCCAATGCAAATTGACACCTCATTTTCTCCATTCTCAAGAGCTTTGAGTCTCTGCAAAACATATACATGTGTGGACACAAATAAGTGAAATAGAATGAAGGCTATTTCAGCTTTAGCTTTTATTCCGTTTGGGAGCTAAAGTCGCACAAACTTTTGTTTACAAAAATTTCGATGGCCTATAGTTCGCAAGTTATGCAATCAGTTGACATAAGATTGTGCATGCATGTAGACATGTTAATGACCTTTATATATGCCAAGTTTCAGATGGCTACCTACTCATACAAGCAAGCAGTAGCGGTTTGAAATTTTCACAATTTGGGCTACACGTTCGGGACGATTCGTGACCTTAGGTGACTTGCACAATTCGGGCTGAAACTAGTGCCAAATGAGAGGGTTGGGATAAACATTCAATTGACCATATGTGCCAAAAATTCTCGTTCTCTAGTTTTCGAGTTATAGCCCCTGGAAGTCGAAAACTGCACGACTTTGCCCTCGAATATCTCGACAACGGCGAAAGGAGAATTTCAGGGCATTTTCTCCCAAGAAATATATGGGAATTATCTGTAATTTAGCACAGTTTCAGAACGATTCGTGAAAGTCACCTTTTAAGAATAACTTCCACTGCAGGCCCATATATAAAAGTTTGCTCCTTTATTACTCTGCACATGGACAATTATTTGCGCTGTTATTTGCCCCAGGCATGTACCTATGTAATTACCGTTTACAGTGTAAAGATGGATGTTATCGGTCGCTGAACGTCGGAGCAGTAGGCGTTTAATGCATTTTCCCATAGGGTCCAATGCAAAATTGACACCTCATTTTCTCCATTCTCAAGAGCTTTGAGTCTCTGCAAAACATATACATGTGTAGACACAAATAAGTGAAATAGAATGAAGGCTATTTCAGCTTTAGCTTTTATTCCGTTTGGGAGCTAAAGTCGCACAAACTTTTGTTTACAAAAATTTCGATGGCCTATAGTTCGCAAGTTATGCAATCAGTTGACATAAGATTGTGCATGCATGTAGACATGTTAATGACCTTTATATATGCCAAGTTTCAGATGGCTACCTACTCATACAAGCAAGCAGTAGCGGTTTGAAATTTTCACAATTTGGGCTACACGTTCGGGACGATTCGTGACCTTAGGTGACTTGCACAATTCGGGCTGAAACTAGTGCCAAATGAGAGGGTTGGGATAAACATTCAATTGACCATATGTGCCAAAAATTCTCGTTCTCTAGTTTTCGAGTTATAGCCCCTGGAAGTCGAAAACTGCACGACTTTGCCCTCGAATATCTCGACAACGGAGAAACGAGAATTTCAGGGCATTTTCTCCTAAGAAATATATGGGAATTATCTGTAATTTAGCACAGTTTCAGAACGATTCGTGAAAGTCACCTTTTAAGAATAACTTCCACTGCAGGCCCATATATAAAAGTTTGCTCCTTTATTACTCTGCACATGGACAATTATTTGCGCTGTTATTTGCCCCAGGCATGTACCTATGTAATTACCGTTTACAGTGTAAAGATGGATGTTATCGGTCGCTGAACGTCGGAGCAGTAGGCGTTTAATGCATTTTCCCATAGGGTCCAATGCAAAATTGACACCTCATTTTCTCCATTCTCAAGAGCTTTGAGTCTCTGCAAAACATATACATGTGTAGACACAAATAAGTGAAATAGAATGAAGGCTATTTCAGCTTTAGCTTTTATTCCGTTTGGGAGCTAAAGTCGCACAAACTTTTGTTTACAAAAATTTCGATGGCCTATAGTTCGCAAGTTATGCAATCAGTTGACATAAGATTGTGCATGCATGTAGACATGTTAATGACCTTTATATATGCCAAGTTTCAGATGGCTACCTACTCATACAAGCAAGCAGTAGCGGTTTGAAATTTTCACAATTTGGGCTACACGTTCGGGACGATTCGTGACCTTAGGTAACTTGCACAATTCGGGCTGAAACTAGTGCCAAATGAGAGGGTTGGGATAAACATTCAATTGACCATATGTGCCAAAAATTCTCGTTCTCTAGTTTTCGAGTTATAGCCCCTGGAAGTCGAAAACTGCACGACTTTGCCCTCGAATATCTCGACAACGGAGAAAGGAGAATTTCAGGGCATTTTCTCCCAAGAAATATATGGGAATTATCTGTAATTTAGCACAGTTTCAGAACGATTCGTGAAAGTCACCTTTTAAGAATAACTTCCACTGCAGGCCCATATATAAAAGTTTGCTCCTTTATTACTCTGCACATGGACAATTATTTGCGCTGTTATTTGCCCCAGGCATGTACCTATGTAATTACCGTTTACAGTGTAAAGATGGATGTTATCGGTCGCTGAACGTCGGAGCAGTAGGCGTTTAATGCATTTTCCCATAGGGTCCAATGCAAAATTGACACCTCATTTTCTCCATTCTCAAGAGCTTTGAGTCTCTGCAAAACATATACATGTGTAGACACAAATAAGTGAAATAGAATGAAGGCTATTTCAGCTTTAGCTTTTATTCCGTTTGGGAGCTAAAGTCGCACAAACTTTTGTTTACAAAAATTTCGATGGCCTATAGTTCGCAAGTTATGCAATCAGTTGACATAAGATTGTGCATGCATGTAGACATGTTAATGACCTTTATATATGCCATGTTTCAGATGGCTACCTACTCATACAAGCAAGCAGTAGCGGTTTGAAATTTTCACAATTTGGGCTACACGTTCGGGACGATTCGTGACCTTAGGTGACTTGCACAATTCGGGCTGAAACTAGTGCCAAATGAGAGGGTTGGGATAAACATTCAATTGACCATATGTGCCAAAAATTCTCGTTCTCTAGTTTTCGAGTTATAGCCCCTGGAAGTCGAAAACTGCACGACTTTGCCCTCGAATATCTCGACAACGGAGAAAGGAGAATTTCAGGGCATTTTCTCCCAAGAAATATATGGGAATTATCTGTAATTTAGCACAGTTTCAGAACGATTCGTGAAAGTCACCTTTTAAGAATAACTTCCACTGCAGGCCCATATATAAAAGTTTGCTCCTTTATTACTCTGCACATGGACAATTATTTGCGCTGTTATTTGCCCCAGGCATGTACCTATGTAATTACCGTTTACAGTGTAAAGATGGATGTTATCGGTCGCTGAACGTCGGAGCAGTAGGCGTTTAATGCATTTTCCCATAGGGTCCAATGCAAAATTGACACCTCATTTTCTCCATTCTCAAGAGCTTTGAGTCTCTGCAAAACATATACATGTGTAGACACAAATAAGTGAAATAGAATGAAGGCTATTTCAGCTTTAGCTTTTATTCCGTTTGGGAGCTAAAGTCGCACAAACTTTTGTTTACAAAAATTTCGATGGCCTATAGTTCGCAAGTTATGCAATCAGTTGACATAAGATTGTGCATGCATGTAGACATGTTAATGACCTTTATATATGCCAAGTTTCAGATGGCTACCTACTCATACAAGCAAGCAGTAGCGGTTTGAAATTTTCACAATTTGGGCTACACGTTCGGGACGATTCGTGACCTTAGGTGACTTGCACAATTCGGGCTGAAACTAGTGCCAAATGAGAGGGTTGGGATAAACATTCAATTGACCATATGTGCCAAAAATTCTCGTTCTCTAGTTTTCGAGTTATAGCCCCTGGAAGTCGAAAACTGCACGACTTTGCCCTCGAATATCTCGACAACGGAGAAAGGAGAATTTCAGGGCATTTTCTCTCAAGAAATATATGGGAATTATCTGTAATTTAGCACAGTTTCAGAACGATTCGTGAAAGTCACCTTTTAAGAATAACTTCCACTGCAGGCCCATATATAAAAGTTTGCTCCTTTATTACTCTGCACATGGACAATTATTTGCGCTGTTATTTGCCCCAGGCATGTACCTATGTAATTACCGTTTACAGTGTAAAGATGGATGTTATCGGTCGCTGAACGTCGGAGCAGTAGGCGTTTAATGCATTTTCCCATAGGGTCCAATGCAAAATTGACACCTCATTTTCTCCATTCTCAAGAGCGTTGAGTCTCTGCAAAACATATACATGTGTAGACACAAATAAGTGAAATAGAATGAAGGCTATTTCAGCTTTAGCTTTTATTCCGTTTGGGAGCTAAAGTCGCACAAACTTTTGTTTACAAAAATTTCGATGGCCTATAGTTCGCAAGTTATGCAATCAGTTGATATAAGATTGTGCATGCATGTAGACATGTTAATGACCTTTATATATGCCAAGTTTCAGATGGCTACCTACTCATACAAGCAAGCAGTAGCGGTTTGAAATTTTCACAATTTGGGCTACACGTTCGGGACGATTCGTGACCTTAGGTAACTTGCACAATTCGGGCTGAAACTAGTGCCAAATGAGAGGGTTGGGATAAACATTCAATTGACCATATGTGCCAAAAATTCTCGTTCTCTAGTTTTCGAGTTATAGCCCCTGGAAGTCGAAAACTGCACGACTTTGCCCTCGAATATCTCGACAACGGAGAAAGGAGAATTTCAGGGCATTTTCTCCCAAGAAATATATGGGAATTATCTGTAATTTAGCACAGTTTCAGAACGATTCGTGAAAGTCACCTTTTAAGAATAACTTCCACTGCAGGCCCATATATAAAAGTTTGCTCCTTTATTACTCTGCACATGGACAATTATTTGCGCTGTTATTTGCCCCAGGCATGTACCTATGTAATTACCGTTTACAGTGTAAAGATGGATGTTATCGGTCGCTGAACGTCGGAGCAGTAGGCGTTTAATGCATTTTCCCATAGGGTCCAATGCAAAATTGACACCTCATTTTCTCCATTCTCAAGAGCTTTGAGTCTCTGCAAAACATATACATGTGTAGACACAAATAAGTGAAATAGAATGAAGGCTATTTCAGCTTTAGCTTTTATTCCGTTTGGGAGCTAAAGTCGCACAAACTTTTGTTTACAAAAATTTCGATGGCCTATAGTTCGCAAGTTATGCAATCCGTTGACATAAGATTGTGCATGCATGTAGACATGTTAATGACCTTTATATATGCCAAGTTTCAGATGGCTACCTACTCATACAAGCAAGCAGTAGCGGTTTGAAATTTTCACAATTTGGGCTACACGTTCGGGACGATTCGTGACCTTAGGTGACTTGCACAATTCGGGCTGAAACTAGTGCCAAATGAGAGGGTTGGGATAAACATTCAATTGACCATATGTGCCAAAAATTCTCGTTCTCTAGTTTTCGAGTTATAGCCCCTGGAAGTCGAAAACTGCACGACTTTGCCCTCGAATATCTCGACAACGGAGAAAGGAGAATTTCAGGGCATTTTCTCCCAAGAAATATATGGGAATTATCTGTAATTTAGCACAGTTTCAGAACGATTCGTGAAAGTCACCTTTTAAGAATAACTTCCACTGCAGGCCCATATATAAAAGTTTGCTCCTTTATTACTCTGCACATGGACAATTATTTGCGCTGTTATTTGCCCCAGGCATGTACCTATGTAATTACCGTTTACAGTGTAAAGATGGATGTTATCGGTCGCTGAACGTCGGAGCAGTAGGCGTTTAATGCATTTTCCCATAGGGTCCAATGCAAAATTGACACCTCATTTTCTCCATTCTCAAGAGCTTTGAGTCTCTGCAAAACATATACATGTGTAGACACAAATAAGTGAAATAGAATGAAGGCTATTTCAGCTTTAGCTTTTATTCCGTTTGGGAGCTAAAGTCGCACAAACTTTTGTTTACAAAAATTTCGATGGCCTATAGTTCGCAAGTTATGCAATCAGTTGACATAAGATTGTGCATGCATGTAGACATGTTAATGACCTTTATATATGCCAAGTTTCAGATGGCTACCTACTCATACAAGCAAGCAGTAGCGGTTTGAAATTTTCACAATTTGGGCTACACGTTCGGGACGATTCGTGACCTTAGGTGACTTGCACAATTCGGGCTGAAACTAGTGCCAAATGAGAGGGTTGGGATAAACATTCAATTGACCATATGTGCCAAAAATTCTCGTTCTCTAGTTTTCGAGTTATAGCCCCTGGAAGTCGAAAACTGCACGACTTTGCCCTCGAATATCTCGACAACGGAGAAAGGAGAATTTCAGGGCATTATCTCCCAAGAAATATATGGGAATTATCTGTAATTTAGCACAGTTTCAGAACGATTCGTGAAAGTCACCTTTTAAGAATAACTTCCACTGCAGGCCCTTATATAAAAGTTTGCTCCTTTATTACTCTGCACATGGACAATTATTTGCGCTGTTATTTGCCCCAGGCATGTACCTATGTAATTACCGTTTACAGTGTAAAGATGGATGTTATCGGTCGCTGAACGTCGGAGCAGTAGGCGTTTAATGCATTTTCCCATAGGGTCCAATGCAAAATTGACACCTCATTTTCTCCATTCTCAAGAGCTTTGAGTCTCTGCAAAACATAGACATGTGTAGACACAAATAAGTGAAATAGAATGAAGGCTATTTCAGCTTTAGCTTTTATTCCGTTTGGGAGCTAAAGTCGCACAAACTTTTGTTTACAAAAATTTCGATGGCCTATAGTTCGCAAGTTATGCAATCAGTTGACATAAGATTGTGCATGCATGTAGACATGTTAATGACCTTTATATATGCCAAGTTTCAGATGGCTACCTACTCATACAAGCAAGCAGTAGCGGTTTGAAATTTTCACAATTTGGGCTACACGTTCGGGACGATTCGTGACCTTAGGTGACTTGCACAATTCGGGCTGAAACTAGTGCCAAATGAGAGGGTTGGGATAAACATTCAATTGACCATATGTGCCAAAAATTCTCGTTCTCTAGTTTTCGAGTTATAGCCCCTGGAAGTCGAAAACTGCACGACTTTGCCCTCGAATATCTCGACAACGGAGAAAGGAGAATTTCAGGGCATTTTTCCCAAGAAATATATGGGAATTATCTGTAATTTAGCACAGTTTCAGAACGATTCGTGAAAGTCACCTTTTAAGAATAACTTCCACTGCAGGCCCATATATAAAAGTTTGCTCCTTTATTACTCTGCACATGGACAATTATTTGCGCTGTTATTTGCCCCAGGCATGTACCTATGTAATTACCGTTTACAGTGTAAAGATGGATGTTATCGGTCGCTGAACGTCGGAGCAGTAGGCGTTTAATGCATTTTCCCATAGGGTCCAATGCAAAATTGACACCTCATTTTCTCCATTCTCAAGAGCTTTGAGTCTCTGCAAAACATATACATGTGTAGACACAAATAAGTGAAATAGAATGAAGGCTATTTCAGCTTTAGCTTTTATTCCGTTTGGGAGCTAAAGTCGCACAAACTTTTGTTTACAAAAATTTCGATGGCCTATAGTTCGCAAGTTATGCAATCAGTTGATATAAGATTGTGCATGCATGTAGACATGTTAATGACCTTTATATATGCCAAGTTTCAGATGGCTACCTACTCATACAAGCAAGCAGTAGCGGTTTGAAATTTTCACAATTTGGGCTACACGTTCGGGACGATTCGTGACCTTAGGTGACTTGCACAATTCGGGCTGAAACTAGTGCCAAATGAAAGGGTTGGGATAAACATTCAATTGACCATATGTGCCAAAAATTCTCGTTCTCTAGTTTTCGAGTTATAGCCCCTGGAAGTCGAAAACTGCACGACTTTGCCCTCGAATATCTCGACAACGGAGAAAGGAGAATTTCAGGGCATTTTCTCCCAAGAAATATATGGGAATTATCTGTAATTTAGCACAGTTTCAGAACGATTCGTGAAAGTCACCTTTTAAGAATAACTTCCACTGCAGGCCCATATATAAAAGTTTGCTCCTTTATTACTCTGCACATGGACAATTATTTGCGCTGTTATTTGCCCCAGGCATGTACCTATGTAATTACCGTTTACAGTGTAAAGATGGATGTTATCGGTCGCTGAACGTCGGAGCAGTAGGCGTTTAATGCATTTTCCCATAGGGTCCAATGCAAAATTGACACCTCATTTTCTCCATTCTCAAGAGCTTTGAGTCTCTGCAAAACATATACATGTGTAGACACAAATAAGTGAAATAGAATGAAGGCTATTTCAGCTTTAGCTTTTATTCCGTTTGGGAGCTAAAGTCGCACAAACTTTTGTTTACAAAAATTTCGATGGCCTATAGTTCGCAAGTTATGCAATCAGTTGACATAAGATTGTGCATGCATGTAGACATGTTAATGACCTTTATATATGCCAAGTTTCAGATGGCTACCTACTCATACAAGCAAGCAGTAGCGGTTTGAAATTTTCACAATTTGGGCTACACGTTCGGGACGATTCGTGACCTTAGGTGACTTGCACAATTCGGGCTGAAACTAGTGCCAAATGAAAGGGTTGGGATAAACATTCAATTGACCATATGTGCCAAAAATTCTCGTTCTCTAGTTTTCGAGTTATAGCCCCTGGAAGTCGAAAACTGCACGACTTTGCCCTCGAATATCTCGACAACGGAGAAAGGAGAATTTCAGGGCATTTTTCCCAAGAAATATATGGGAATTATCTGTAATTTAGCACAGTTTCAGAACGATTCGTGAAAGTCACCTTTTAAGAATAACTTCCACTGCAGGCCCATATATAAAAGTTTGCTCCTTTATTACTCTGCACATGGACAATTATTTGCGCTGTTATTTGCCCCAGGCATGTACCTATGTAATTACCGTTTACAGTGTAAAGATGGATGTTATCGGTCGCTGAACGTCGGAGCAGTAGGCGTTTAATGCATTTTCCCATAGGGTCCAATGCAAAATTGACACCTCATTTTCTCCATTCTCAAGAGCTTTGAGTCTCTGCAAAACATATACATGTGTAGACACAAATAAGTGAAATAGAATGAAGGCTATTTCAGCTTTAGCTTTTATTCCGTTTGGGAGCTAAAGTCGCACAAACTTTTGTTTACAAAAATTTCGATGGCCTATAGTTCGCAAGTTATGCAATCAGTTGACATAAGATTGTGCATGCATGTAGACATGTTAATGACCTTTATATATGCCAAGTTTCAGATGGCTACCTACTCATACAAGCAAGCAATAGCGGTTTGAAATTTTCACAATTTGGGCTACACGTTCGGGACGATTCGTGACCTTAGGTGACTTGCACAATTCGGGCTGAAACTAGTGCCAAATGAGAGGGTTGGGATAAACATTCAATTGACCATATGTGCCAAAAATTCTCGTTCTCTAGTTTTCGAGTTATAGCCCCCTGGAAGTCGAAAACTGCACGACTTTGCCCTCGAATATCTCGACAACGGAGAAAGGAGAATTTCAGGGCATTTTCTCCCAAGAAATATATGGGAATTATCTGTAATTTAGCACAGTTTTCAGAACGATTCGTGAAAGTCACCTTTTAAGAATAACTTCCACTGCAGGCCCTTATATAAAAGTTTGCTCCTTTATTACTCTGCACATGGACAATTATTTGCGCTGTTATTTGCCCCAGGCATGTACCTATGTAATTACCGTTTACAGTGTAAAGATGGATGTTATCGGTCGCTGAACGTCGGAGCAGTAGGCGTTTAATGCATTTTCCCATAGGGTCCAATGCAAAATTGACACCTCATTTTCTCCATTCTCAAGAGCTTTGAGTCTCTGCAAAACATATACATGTGTAGACACAAATAAGTGAAATAGAATGAAGGCTATTTCAGCTTTAGCTTTTATTCCGTTTGGGAGCTAAAGTCGCACAAACTTTTGTTTACAAAAATTTCGATGGCCTATAGTTCGCAAGTTATGCAATCAGTTGACATAAGATTGTGCATGCATGTAGACATGTTAATGACCTTTATATATGCCAAGTTTCAGATGGCTACCTACTCATACAAGCAAGCAGTAGCGGTTTGAAATTTTCACAATTTGGGCTACACGTTCGGGACGATTCGTGACCTTAGGTGACTTGCACAATTCGGGCTGAAACTAGTGCCAAATGAGAGGGTTGGGATAAACATTCAATTGACCATATGTGCCAAAAATTCTCGTTCTCTAGTTTTCGAGTTATAGCCCCTGGAAGTCGAAAACTGCACGACTTTGCCCTCGAATATCTCGACAACGGAGAAAGGAGAATTTCAGGGCATTTTTCCCAAGAAATATATGGGAATTATCTGTAATTTAGCACAGTTTCAGAACGATTCGTGAAAGTCACCTTTTAAGAATAACTTCCACTGCAGGCCCATATATAAAAGTTTGCTCCTTTATTACTCTGCACATGGACAATTATTTGCGCTGTTATTTGCCCCAGGCATGTACCTATGTAATTACCGTTTACAGTGTAAAGATGGATGTTATCGGTCGCTGAACGTCGGAGCAGTAGGCGTTTAATGCATTTTCCCATAGGGTCCAATGCAAAATTGACACCTCATTTTCTCCATTCTCAAGAGCTTTGAGTCTCTGCAAAACATATACATGTGTAGACACAAATAAGTGAAATAGAATGAAGGCTATTTCAGCTTTAGCTTTTATTCCGTTTGGGAGCTAAAGTCGCACAAACTTTTGTTTACAAAAATTTCGATGGCCTATAGTTCGCAAGTTATGCAATCAGTTGATATAAGATTGTGCATGCATGTAGACATGTTAATGACCTTTATATATGCCAAGTTTCAGATGGCTACCTACTCATACAAGCAAGCAGTAGCGGTTTGAAATTTTCACAATTTGGGCTACACGTTCGGGACGATTCGTGACCTTAGGTGACTTGCACAATTCGGGCTGAAACTAGTGCCAAATGAAAGGGTTGGGATAAACATTCAATTGACCATATGTGCCAAAAATTCTCGTTCTCTAGTTTTCGAGTTATAGCCCCTGGAAGTCGAAAACTGCACGACTTTGCCCTCGAATATCTCGACAACGGAGAAAGGAGAATTTCAGGGCATTTTCTCCCAAGAAATATATGGGAATTATCTGTAATTTAGCACAGTTTCAGAACGATTCGTGAAAGTCACCTTTTAAGAATAACTTCCACTGCAGGCCCATATATAAAAGTTTGCTCCTTTATTAATCTGCACATGGACAATTATTTGCGCTGTTATTTGCCCCAGGCATGTACCTATGTAATTACCGTTTACAGTGTAAAGATGGATGTTATCGGTTGCTGAACGTCGGAGCAGTAGGCGTTTAATGCATTTTCCCATAGGGTCCAATGCAAAATCGACACCTCATTTTCTCCATTCTCAAGAGCTTTGAGTCTCTGCAAAACATATACATGTGTAGACACAAATAAGTGAAATAGAATGAAGGCTATTTCAGCTTTAGCTTTTATTCCGTTTGGGAGCTAAAGTCGCACAAACTTTTGTTTACAAAAATTTCGATGGCCTATAGTTCGCAAGTTATGCAATCAGTTGATATAAGATTGTGCATGCATGTAGACATGTTAATGACCTTTATATATGCCAAGTTTCAGATGGCTACCTACTCATACAAGCAAGCAGTAGCGGTTTGAAATTTTCACAATTTGGGCTACACGTTCGGGACGATTCGTGACCTTAGGTGACTTGCACAATTCGGGCTGAAACTAGTGCCAAATGAAAGGGTTGGGATAAACATTCAATTGACCATATGTGCCAAAAATTCTCGTTCTCTAGTTTTCGAGTTATAGCCCCTGGAAGTCGAAAACTGCACGACTTTGCCCTCGAATATCTCGACAACGGAGAAAGGAGAATTTCAGGGCATTTTTCCCAAGAAATATATGGGAATTATCTGTAATTTAGCACAGTTTCAGAACGATTCGTGAAAGTCACCTTTTAAGAATAACTTCCACTGCAGGCCCATATATAAAAGTTTGCTCCTTTATTACTCTGCACATGGACAATTATTTGCGCTGTTATTTGCCCCAGGCATGTACCTATGTAATTACCGTTTACAGTGTAAAGATGGATGTTATCGGTCGCTGAACGTCGGAGCAGTAGGCGTTTAATGCATTTTCCCATAGGGTCCAATGCAAAATTGACACCTCATTTTCTCCATTCTCAAGAGCTTTGAGTCTCTGCAAAACATATACATGTGTAGACACAAATAAGTGAAATAGAATGAAGGCTATTTCAGCTTTAGCTTTTATTCCGTTTGGGAGCTAAAGTCGCACAAACTTTTGTTTACAAAAATTTCGATGGCCTATAGTTCGCAAGTTATGCAATCAGTTGACATAAGATTGTGCATGCATGTAGACATGTTAATGACCTTTATATATGCCAAGTTTCAGATGGCTACCTACTCATACAAGCAAGCAATAGCGGTTTGAAATTTTCACAATTTGGGCTACACGTTCGGGACGATTCGTGACCTTAGGTGACTTGCACAATTCGGGCTGAAACTAGTGCCAAATGAGAGGGTTGGGATAAACATTCAATTGACCATATGTGCCAAAAATTCTCGTTCTCTAGTTTTCGAGTTATAGCCCCCTGGAAGTCGAAAACTGCACGACTTTGCCCTCGAATATCTCGACAACGGAGAAAGGAGAATTTCAGGGCATTTTCTCCCAAGAAATATATGGGAATTATCTGTAATTTAGCACAGTTTTCAGAACGATTCGTGAAAGTCACCTTTTAAGAATAACTTCCACTGCAGGCCCTTATATAAAAGTTTGCTCCTTTATTACTCTGCACATGGACAATTATTTGCGCTGTTATTTGCCCCAGGCATGTACCTATGTAATTACCGTTTACAGTGTAAAGATGGATGTTATCGGTCGCTGAACGTCGGAGCAGTAGGCGTTTAATGCATTTTCCCATAGGGTCCAATGCAAAATTGACACCTCATTTTCTCCATTCTCAAGAGCTTTGAGTCTCTGCAAAACATATACATGTGTAGACACAAATAAGTGAAATAGAATGAAGGCTATTTCAGCTTTAGCTTTTATTCCGTTTGGGAGCTAAAGTCGCACAAACTTTTGTTTACAAAAATTTCGATGGCCTATAGTTCGCAAGTTATGCAATCAGTTGACATAAGATTGTGCATGCATGTAGACATGTTAATGACCTTTATATATGCCAAGTTTCAGATGGCTACCTACTCATACAAGCAAGCAGTAGCGGTTTGAAATTTTCACAATTTGGGCTACACGTTCGGGACGATTCGTGACCTTAGGTGACTTGCACAATTCGGGCTGAAACTAGTGCCAAATGAAAGGGTTGGGATAAACATTCAATTGACCATATGTGCCAAAAATTCTCGTTCTCTAGTTTTCGAGTTATAGCCCCTGGAAGTCGAAAACTGCACGACTTTGCCCTCGAATATCTCGACAACGGAGAAAGGAGAATTTCAGGGCATTTTTCCCAAGAAATATATGGGAATTATCTGTAATTTAGCACAGTTTCAGAACGATTCGTGAAAGTCACCTTTTAAGAATAACTTCCACTGCAGGCCCATATATAAAAGTTTGCTCCTTTATTACTCTGCACATGGACAATTATTTGCGCTGTTATTTGCCCCAGGCATGTACCTATGTAATTACCGTTTACAGTGTAAAGATGGATGTTATCGGTCGCTGAACGTCGGAGCAGTAGGCGTTTAATGCATTTTCCCATAGGGTCCAATGCAAAATTGACACCTCATTTTCTCCATTCTCAAGAGCTTTGAGTCTCTGCAAAACATATACATGTGTAGACACAAATAAGTGAAATAGAATGAAGGCTATTTCAGCTTTAGCTTTTATTCCGTTTGGGAGCTAAAGTCGCACAAACTTTTGTTTACAAAAATTTCGATGGCCTATAGTTCGCAAGTTATGCAATCAGTTGACATAAGATTGTGCATGCATGTAGACATGTTAATGACCTTTATATATGCCAAGTTTCAGATGGCTACCTACTCATACAAGCAAGCAATAGCGGTTTGAAATTTTCACAATTTGGGCTACACGTTCGGGACGATTCGTGACCTTAGGTGACTTGCACAATTCGGGCTGAAACTAGTGCCAAATGAGAGGGTTGGGATAAACATTCAATTGACCATATGTGCCAAAAATTCTCGTTCTCTAGTTTTCGAGTTATAGCCCCCTGGAAGTCGAAAACTGCACGACTTTGCCCTCGAATATCTCGACAACGGAGAAAGGAGAATTTCAGGGCATTTTCTCCCAAGAAATATATGGGAATTATCTGTAATTTAGCACAGTTTTCAGAACGATTCGTGAAAGTCACCTTTTAAGAATAACTTCCACTGCAGGCCCATATATAAAAGTTTGCTCCTTTATTACTCTGCACATGGACAATTATTTGCACTGTTATTTGCCCCAGGCATGTACCTATGTAATTACCGTTTACAGTGTAAAGATGGATGTTATCGGTCGCTGAACGTCGGAGCAGTAGGCGTTTAATGCATTTTCCCATAGGGTCCAATGCAAAATTGACACCTCATTTTCTCCATTCTCAAGAGCTTTGAGTCTCTGCAAAACATATACATGTGTAGACACAAATAAGTGAAATAGAATGAAGGCTATTTCAGCTTTAGCTTTTATTCCGTTTGGGAGCTAAAGTCGCACAAACTTTTGTTTACAAAAATTTCGATGGCCTATAGTTCGCAAGTTATGCAATCAGTTGACATAAGATTGTGCATGCATGTAGACATGTTAATGACCTTTATATATGCCAAGTTTCAGATGGCTACCTACTCATACAAGCAAGCAGTAGCGGTTTGAAATTTTCACAATTTGGGCTACACGTTCGGGACGATTCGTGACCTTAGGTGACTTGTACAATTCGGGCTGAAACTAGTGCCAAATGAGAGGGTTGGGATATACATTCAATTGACCATATGTGCCAAAAATTCTCGTTCTCTAGTTTTCGAGTTATAGCCCCTGGAAGTCGAAAACTGCACGATTTTGCCCTCGAATATCTCGACAACGGAGAAAGGAGAATTTCAGGGCATTTTCTCCCAAGAAATATATGGGAATTATCTGTAATTTAGCACAGTTTCAGAACGATTCGTGAAAGTCACCTTTTAAGAATAACTTCCACTGCAGGCCCATATATAAAAGTTTGCTCCTTTATTACTCTGCACATGGACAATTATTTGCGCTGTTATTTGCCCCAGGCATGTACCTATGTAATTACCGTTTACAGTGTAAAGATGGATGTTATCGGTCGCTGAACGTCGGAGCAGTAGGCGTTTAATGCATTTTCCCATAGGGTCCAATGCAAAATTGACACCTCATTTTCTCCATTCTCAAGAGCTTTGAGTCTCTGCAAAACATATACATGTGTAGACACAAATAAGTGAAATAGAATGAAGGCTATTTCAGCTTTAGCTTTTATTCCGTTTGGGAGCTAAAGTCGCACAAACTTTTGTTTACAAAAATTTCGATGGCCTATAGTTCGCAAGTTATGCAATCAGTTGACATAAGATTGTGCATGCATGTAGACATGTTAATGACCTTTATATATGCCAAGTTTCAGATGGCTACCTACTCATACAAGCAAGCAGTAGCGGTTTGAAATTTTCACAATTTGGGCTACACGTTCGGGACGATTCGTGACCTTAGGTGACTTGCACAATTCGGGCTGAAACTAGTGCCAAATGAGAGGGTTGGGATAAAAATTCAATTGACCATATGTGCCAAAAATTCTCGTTCTCTAGTTTTCGAGTTATAGCCCCTGGAAGTCGAAAACTGCACGACTTTGCCCTCGAATATCTCGACAACGGAGAAAGGAGAATTTCAGGGCATTTTCTCCCAAGAAATATATGGGAATTATCTGTAATTTAGCACAGTTTCAGAACGATTCGTGAAAGTCACCTTTTAAGAATAACTTCCACTGCAGGCCCATATATAAAAGTTTGCTCCTTTATTACTCTGCACATGGACAATTATTTGCGCTGTTATTTGCCCCAGGCATGTACCTATGTAATTACCGTTTACAGTGTAAAGATGGATGTTATCGGTCGCTGAACGTCGGAGCAGTAGGCGTTTAATGCATTTTCCCATAGGGTCCAATGCAAAATTGATACCTCATTTTCTCCATTCTCAAGAGCTTTGAGTCTCTGCAAAACATATACATGTGTAGACACAAATAAGTGAAATAGAATGAAGGCTATTTCAGCTTTAGCTTTTATTCCGTTTGGGAGCTAAAGTCGCACAAACTTTTGTTTACAAAAATTTCGATGGCCTATAGTTCGCAAGTTATGCAATCAGTTGATATAAGATTGTGCATGCATGTAGACATGTTAATGACCTTTATATATGCCAAGTTTCAGATGGCTACCTACTCATACAAGCAAGCAGTAGCGGTTTGAAATTTTCACAATTTGGGCTACACGTTCGGGACGATTCGTGACCTTAGGTGACTTGCACAATTCGGGCTGAAACTAGTGCCAAATGAAAGGGTTGGGATAAACATTCAATTGACCATATGTGCCAAAAATTCTCGTTCTCTAGTTTTCGAGTTATAGCCCCTGGAAGTCGAAAACTGCACGACTTTGCCCTCGAATATCTCGACAACGGAGAAAGGAGAATTTCAGGGCATTTTCTCCCAAGAAATATATGGGAATTATCTGTAATTTAGCACAGTTTCAGAACGATTCGTGAAAGTCACCTTTTAAGAATAACTTCCACTGCAGGCCCATATATAAAAGTTTGCTCCTTTATTACTCTGCACATGGACAATTATTTGCGCTGTTATTTGCCCCAGGCATGTACCTATGTAATTACCGTTTACAGTGTAAAGATGGATGTTATCGGTCGCTGAACGTCGGAGCAGTAGGCGTTTAATGCATTTTCCCATAGGGTCCAATGCAAAATTGACACCTCATTTTCTCCATTCTCAAGAGCTTTGAGTCTCTGCAAAACATATACATGTGTAGACACAAATAAGTGAAATAGAATGAAGGCTATTTCAGCTTTAGCTTTTATTCCGTTTGGGAGCTAAAGTCGCACAAACTTTTGTTTACAAAAATTTCGATGGCCTATAGTTCGCAAGTTATGCAATCAGTTGACATAAGATTGTGCATGCATGTAGACATGTTAATGACCTTTATATATGCCAAGTTTCAGATGGCTACCTACTCATACAAGCAAGCAGTAGCGGTTTGAAATTTTCACAATTTGGGCTACACGTTCGGGACGATTCGTGACCTTAGGTGACTTGCACAATTCGGGCTGAAACTAGTGCCAAATGAAAGGGTTGGGATAAACATTCAATTGACCATATGTGCCAAAAATTCTCGTTCTCTAGTTTTCGAGTTATAGCCCCTGGAAGTCGAAAACTGCACGACTTTGCCCTCGAATATCTCGACAACGGAGAAAGGAGAATTTCAGGGCATTTTTCCCAAGAAATATATGGGAATTATCTGTAATTTAGCACAGTTTCAGAACGATTCGTGAAAGTCACCTTTTAAGAATAACTTCCACTGCAGGCCCATATATAAAAGTTTGCTCCTTTATTACTCTGCACATGGACAATTATTTGCGCTGTTATTTGCCCCAGGCATGTACCTATGTAATTACCGTTTACAGTGTAAAGATGGATGTTATCGGTCGCTGAACGTCGGAGCAGTAGGCGTTTAATGCATTTTCCCATAGGGTCCAATGCAAAATTGACACCTCATTTTCTCCATTCTCAAGAGCTTTGAGTCTCTGCAAAACATATACATGTGTAGACACAAATAAGTGAAATAGAATGAAGGCTATTTCAGCTTTAGCTTTTATTCCGTTTGGGAGCTAAAGTCGCACAAACTTTTGTTTACAAAAATTTCGATGGCCTATAGTTCGCAAGTTATGCAATCAGTTGACATAAGATTGTGCATGCATGTAGACATGTTAATGACCTTTATATATGCCAAGTTTCAGATGGCTACCTACTCATACAAGCAAGCAGTAGCGGTTTGAAATTTTCACAATTTGGGCTACACGTTCGGGACGATTCGTGACCTTAGGTGACTTGCACAATTCGGGCTGAAACTAGTGCCAAATGAGAGGGTTGGGATAAACATTCAATTGACCATATGTGCCAAAAATTCTCGTTCTCTAGTTTTCGAGTTATAGCCCCCTGGAAGTCGAAAACTGCACGACTTTGCCCTCGAATATCTCGACAACGGAGAAAGGAGAATTTCAGGGCATTTTCTCCCAAGAAATATATGGGAATTATCTGTAATTTAGCACAGTTTTCAGAACGATTCGTGAAAGTCACCTTTTAAGAATAACTTCCACTGCAGGCCCATATATAAAAGTTTGCTCCTTTATTACTCTGCACATGGACAATTATTTGCACTGTTATTTGCCCCAGGCATGTACCTATGTAATTACCGTTTACAGTGTAAAGATGGATGTTATCGGTCGCTGAACGTCGGAGCAGTAGGCGTTTAATGCATTTTCCCATAGGGTCCAATGCAAAATTGACACCTCATTTTCTCCATTCTCAAGAGCTTTGAGTCTCTGCAAAACATATACATGTGTAGACACAAATAAGTGAAATAGAATGAAGGCTATTTCAGCTTTAGCTTTTATTCCGTTTGGGAGCTAAAGTCGCACAAACTTTTGTTTACAAAAATTTCGATGGCCTATAGTTCGCAAGTTATGCAATCAGTTGACATAAGATTGTGCATGCATGTAGACATGTTAATGACCTTTATATATGCCAAGTTTCAGATGGCTACCTACTCATACAAGCAAGCAGTAGCGGTTTGAAATTTTCACAATTTGGGCTACACGTTCGGGACGATTCGTGACCTTAGGTGACTTGTACAATTCGGGCTGAAACTAGTGCCAAATGAGAGGGTTGGGATATACATTCAATTGACCATATGTGCCAAAAATTCTCGTTCTCTAGTTTTCGAGTTATAGCCCCTGGAAGTCGAAAACTGCACGACTTTGCCCTCGAATATCTCGACAACGGAGAAAGGAGAATTTCAGGGCATTTTCTCCCAAGAAATATATGGGAATTATCTGTAATTTAGCACAGTTTCAGAACGATTCGTGAAAGTCACCTTTTAAGAATAACTTCCACTGCAGGCCCATATATAAAAGTTTGCTCCTTTATTACTCTGCACATGGACAATTATTTGCGCTGTTATTTGCCCCAGGCATGTACCTATGTAATTACCGTTTACAGTGTAAAGATGGATGTTATCGGTCGCTGAACGTCGGAGCAGTAGGCGTTTAATGCATTTTCCCATAGGGTCCAATGCAAAATTGACACCTCATTTTCTCCATTCTCAAGAGCTTTGAGTCTCTGCAAAACATATACATGTGTAGACACAAATAAGTGAAATAGAATGAAGGCTATTTCAGCTTTAGCTTTTATTCCGTTTGGGAGCTAAAGTCGCACAAACTTTTGTTTACAAAAATTTCGATGGCCTATAGTTCGCAAGTTATGCAATCAGTTGACATAAGATTGTGCATGCATGTAGACATGTTAATGACCTTTATATATGCCAAGTTTCAGATGGCTACCTACTCATACAAGCAAGCAGTAGCGGTTTGAAATTTTCACAATTTGGGCTACACGTTCGGGACGATTCGTGACCTTAGGTGACTTGCACAATTCGGGCTGAAACTAGTGCCAAATGAGAGGGTTGGGATAAACATTCAATTGACCATATGTGCCAAAAATTCTCGTTCTCTAGTTTTCGAGTTATAGCCCCTGGAAGTCGAAAACTGCACGACTTTGCCCTCGAATATCTCGACAACGGAGAAAGGAGAATTTCAGGGCATTTTCTCCCAAGAAATATATGGGAATTATCTGTAATTTAGCACAGTTTCAGAACGATTCGTGAAAGTCACCTTTTAAGAATAACTTCCACTGCAGGCCCATATATAAAAGTTTGCTCCTTTATTACTCTGCACATGGACAATTATTTGCGCTGTTATTTGCCCCAGGCATGTACCTATGTAATTACCGTTTACAGTGTAAAGATGGATGTTATCGGTCGCTGAACGTCGGAGCAGTAGGCGTTTAATGCATTTTCCCATAGGGTCCAATGCAAAATTGACACCTCATTTTCTCCATTCTCAAGAGCTTTGAGTCTCTGCAAAACATATACATGTGTAGACACAAATAAGTGAAATAGAATGAAGGCTATTTCAGCTTTAGCTTTTATTCCGTTTGGGAGCTAAAGTCGCACAAACTTTTGTTTACAAAAATTTCGATGGCCTATAGTTCGCAAGTTATGCAATCAGTTGACATAAGATTGTGCATGCATGTAGACATGTTAATGACCTTTATATATGCCAAGTTTCAGATGGCTACCTACTCATACAAGCAAGCAGTAGCGGTTTGAAATTTTCACAATTTGGGCTACACGTTCGGGACGATTCGTGACCTTAGGTGACTTGCACAATTCGGGCTGAAACTAGTGCCAAATGAGAGGGTTGGGATAAACATTCAATTGACCATATGTGCCAAAAATTATCGTTCTCTAGTTTTCGAGTTATAGCCCCTGGAAGTCGAAAACTGCACGACTTTGCCCTCGAATATCTCGACAACGGAGAAAGGAGAATTTCAGGGCATTTTCTCCCAAGAAATATATGGGAATTATCTGTAATTTAGCACAGTTTCAGAACGATTCGTGAAAGTCACCTTTTAAGAATAACTTCCACTGCAGGCCCATATATAAAATTTTGCTCCTTTATTACTCTGCACATGGACAATTATTTGCGCTGTTATTTGCCCCAGGCATGTACCTATGTAATTACCGTTTACAGTGTTAAGATGGATGTTATCGGTCGCTGAACGTCGGAGCAGTAGGCGTTTAATGCATTTTCCCATAGGGTCCAATGCAAAATTGACACCTCATTTTCTCCATTCTCAAGAGCTTTGAGTCTCTGCAAAACATATACATGTGTAGACACAAATAAGTGAAATAGAATGAAGGCTATTTCAGCTTTAGCTTTTATTCCGTTTGGGAGCTAAAGTCGCACAAACTTTTGTTTACAAAAATTTCGATGGCCTATAGTTCGCAAGTTATGCAATCAGTTGACATAAGATTGTGCATGCATGTAGACATGTTAATGACCTTTATATATGCCAAGTTTCAGATGGCTACCTACTCATACAAGCAAGCAATAGCGGTTTGAAATTTTCACAATTTGGGCTACACGTTCGGGACGATTCGTGACCTTAGGTGACTTGCACAATTCGGGCTGAAACTAGTGCCAAATGAGAGGGTTGGGATAAACATTCAATTGACCATATGTGCCAAAAATTCTCGTTCTCTAGTTTTCGAGTTATAGCCCCCTGGAAGTCGAAAACTGCACGACTTTGCCCTCGAATATCTCGACAACGGAGAAAGGAGAATTTCAGGGCATTTTCTCCCAAGAAATATATGGGAATTATCTGTAATTTAGCACAGTTTCAGAACGATTCGTGAAAGTCACCTTTTAAGAATAACTTCCACTGCAGGCCCATATATAAAATTTTGCTCCTTTATTACTCTGCACATGGACAATTATTTGCGCTGTTATTTGCCCCAGGCATGTACCTATGTAATTACCGTTTACAGTGTAAAGATGGATGTTATCGGTCGCTGAACGTCGGAGCAGTAGGCGTTTAATGCATTTTCCCATAGGGTCCAATGCAAAATTGACACCTCATTTTCTCCATTCTCAAGAGCTTTGAGTCTCTGCAAAACATATACATGTGTAGACACAAATAAGTGAAATAGAATGAAGGCTATTTCAGCTTTAGCTTTTATTCCGTTTGGGAGCTAAAGTCGCACAAACTTTTGTTTACAAAAATTTCGATGGCCTATAGTTCGCAAGTTATGCAATCAGTTGACATAAGATTGTGCATGCATGTAGACATGTTAATGACCTTTATATATGCCAAGTTTCAGATGGCTACCTACTCATACAAGCAAGCAGTAGCGGTTTGAAATTTTCACAATTTGGGCTACACGTTCGGGACGATTCGTGACCTTAGGTGACTTGCACAATTCGGGCTGAAACTAGTGCCAAATGAGAGGGTTGGGATAAACATTCAATTGACCATATGTGCCAAAAATTCTCGTTCTCTAGTTTTCGAGTTATAGCCCCTGGAAGTCGAAAACTGCACGACTTTGCCCTCGAATATCTCGACAACGGAGAAAGGAGAATTTCAGGGCATTTTCTCCCAAGAAATATATGGGAATTATCTGTAATTTAGCACAGTTTCAGAACGATTCGTGAAAGTCACCTTTTAAGAATAACTTCCACTGCAGGCCCATATATAAAAGTTTGCTCCTTTATTACTCTGCACATGGACAATTATTTGCGCTGTTATTTGCCCCAGGCATGTACCTATGTAATTACCGTTTACAGTGTAAAGATGGATGTTATCGGTCGCTGAACGTCGGAGCAGTAGGCGTTTAATGCATTTTCCCATAGGGTCCAATGCAAAATTGACACCTCATTTTCTCCATTCTCAAGAGCTTTGAGTCTCTGCAAAACATATACATGTGTAGACACAAATAAGTGAAATAGAATGAAGGCTATTTCAGCTTTAGCTTTTATTCCGTTTGGGAGCTAAAGTCGCACAAACTTTTGTTTACAAAAATTTCGATGGCCTATAGTTCGCAAGTTATGCAATCAGTTGACATAAGATTGTGCATGCATGTAGACATGTTAATGACCTTTATATATGCCAAGTTTCAGATGGCTACCTACTCATACAAGCAAGCAGTAGCGGTTTGAAATTTTCACAATTTGGGCTACACGTTCGGGACGATTCGTGACCTTAGGTGACTTGCACAATTCGGGCTGAAACTAGTGCCAAATGAGAGGGTTGGGATAAACATTCAATTGACCATATGTGCCAAAAATTCTCGTTCTCTAGTTTTCGAGTTATAGCCCCTGGAAGTCGAAAACTGCACGACTTTGCCCTCGAATATCTCGACAACGGAGAAAGGAGAATTTCAGGGCATTTTCTCCCAAGAAATATATGGGAATTATCTGTAATTTAGCACAGTTTCAGAACGATTCGTGAAAGTCACCTTTTAAGAATAACTTCCACTGCAGGCCCATATATAAAATTTTGCTCCTTTATTACTCTGCACATGGACAATTATTTGCGCTGTTATTTGCCCCAGGCATGTACCTATGTAATTACCGTTTACAGTGTTAAGATGGATGTTATCGGTCGCTGAACGTCGGAGCAGTAGGCGTTTAATGCATTTTCCCATAGGGTCCAATGCAAAATTGACACCTCATTTTCTCCATTCTCAAGAGCTTTGAGTCTCTGCAAAACATATACATGTGTAGACACAAATAAGTGAAATAGAATGAAGGCTATTTCAGCTTTAGCTTTTATTCCGTTTGGGAGCTAAAGTCGCACAAACTTTTGTTTACAAAAATTTCGATGGCCTATAGTTCGCAAGTTATGCAATCAGTTGACATAAGATTGTGCATGCATGTAGACATGTTAATGACCTTTATATATGCCAAGTTTCAGATGGCTACCTACTCATACAAGCAAGCAATAGCGGTTTGAAATTTTCACAATTTGGGCTACACGTTCGGGACGATTCGTGACCTTAGGTGACTTGCACAATTCGGGCTGAAACTAGTGCCAAATGAGAGGGTTGGGATAAACATTCAATTGACCATATGTGCCAAAAATTCTCGTTCTCTAGTTTTCGAGTTATAGCCCCCTGGAAGTCGAAAACTGCACGACTTTGCCCTCGAATATCTCGACAACGGAGAAAGGAGAATTTCAGGGCATTTTCTCCCAAGAAATATATGGGAATTATCTGTAATTTAGCACAGTTTTCAGAACGATTCGTGAAAGTCACCTTTTAAGAATAACTTCCACTGCAGGCCCTTATATAAAAGTTTGCTCCTTTATTACTCTGCACATGGACAATTATTTGCGCTGTTATTTGCCCCAGGCATGTACCTATGTAATTACCGTTTACAGTGTAAAGATGGATGTTATCGGTCGCTGAACGTCGGAGCAGTAGGCGTTTAATGCATTTTCCCATAGGGTCCAATGCAAAATTGACACCTCATTTTCTCCATTCTCAAGAGCTTTGAGTCTCTGCAAAACATATACATGTGTAGACACAAATAAGTGAAATAGAATGAAGGCTATTTCAGCTTTAGCTTTTATTCCGTTTGGGAGCTAAAGTCGCACAAACTTTTGTTTACAAAAATTTCGATGGCCTATAGTTCGCAAGTTATGCAATCAGTTGACATAAGATTGTGCATGCATGTAGACATGTTAATGACCTTTATATATGCCAAGTTTCAGATGGCTACCTACTCATACAAGCAAGCAGTAGCGGTTTGAAATTTTCACAATTTGGGCTACACGTTCGGGACGATTCGTGACCTTAGGTGACTTGCACAATTCGGGCTGAAACTAGTGCCAAATGAGAGGGTTGGGATAAACATTCAATTGACCATATGTGCCAAAAATTCTCGTTCTCTAGTTTTCGAGTTATAGCCCCTGGAAGTCGAAAACTGCACGACTTTGCCCTCGAATATCTCGACAACGGAGAAAGGAGAATTTCAGGGCATTTTTCCCAAGAAATATATGGGAATTATCTGTAATTTAGCACAGTTTCAGAACGATTCGTGAAAGTCACCTTTTAAGAATAACTTCCACTGCAGGCCCATATATAAAAGTTTGCTCCTTTATTACTCTGCACATGGACAATTATTTGCGCTGTTATTTGCCCCAGGCATGTACCTATGTAATTACCGTTTACAGTGTAAAGATGGATGTTATCGGTCGCTGAACGTCGGAGCAGTAGGCGTTTAATGCATTTTCCCATAGGGTCCAATGCAAAATTGACACCTCATTTTCTCCATTCTCAAGAGCTTTGAGTCTCTGCAAAACATATACATGTGTAGACACAAATAAGTGAAATAGAATGAAGGCTATTTCAGCTTTAGCTTTTATTCCGTTTGGGAGCTAAAGTCGCACAAACTTTTGTTTACAAAAATTTCGATGGCCTATAGTTCGCAAGTTATGCAATCAGTTGATATAAGATTGTGCATGCATGTAGACATGTTAATGACCTTTATATATGCCAAGTTTCAGATGGCTACCTACTCATACAAGCAAGCAGTAGCGGTTTGAAATTTTCACAATTTGGGCTACACGTTCGGGACGATTCGTGACCTTAGGTGACTTGCACAATTCGGGCTGAAACTAGTGCCAAATGAAAGGGTTGGGATAAACATTCAATTGACCATATGTGCCAAAAATTCTCGTTCTCTAGTTTTCGAGTTATAGCCCCTGGAAGTCGAAAACTGCACGACTTTGCCCTCGAATATCTCGACAACGGAGAAAGGAGAATTTCAGGGCATTTTCTCCCAAGAAATATATGGGAATTATCTGTAATTTAGCACAGTTTCAGAACGATTCGTGAAAGTCACCTTTTAAGAATAACTTCCACTGCAGGCCCATATATAAAAGTTTGCTCCTTTATTACTCTGCACATGGACAATTATTTGCGCTGTTATTTGCCCCAGGCATGTACCTATGTAATTACCGTTTACAGTGTAAAGATGGATGTTATCGGTCGCTGAACGTCGGAGCAGTAGGCGTTTAATGCATTTTCCCATAGGGTCCAATGCAAAATTGACACCTCATTTTCTCCATTCTCAAGAGCTTTGAGTCTCTGCAAAACATATACATGTGTAGACACAAATAAGTGAAATAGAATGAAGGCTATTTCAGCTTTAGCTTTTATTCCGTTTGGGAGCTAAAGTCGCACAAACTTTTGTTTACAAAAATTTCGATGGCCTATAGTTCGCAAGTTATGCAATCAGTTGACATAAGATTGTGCATGCATGTAGACATGTTAATGACCTTTATATATGCCAAGTTTCAGATGGCTACCTACTCATACAAGCAAGCAGTAGCGGTTTGAAATTTTCACAATTTGGGCTACACGTTCGGGACGATTCGTGACCTTAGGTGACTTGCACAATTCGGGCTGAAACTAGTGCCAAATGAGAGGGTTGGGATAAACATTCAATTGACCATATGTGCCAAAAATTCTCGTTCTCTAGTTTTCGAGTTATAGCCCCTGGAAGTCGAAAACTGCACGACTTTGCCCTCGAATATCTCGACAACGGAGAAAGGAGAATTTCAGGGCATTTTTCCCAAGAAATATATGGGAATTATCTGTAATTTAGCACAGTTTCAGAACGATTCGTGAAAGTCACCTTTTAAGAATAACTTCCACTGCAGGCCCATATATAAAAGTTTGCTCCTTTATTACTCTGCACATGGACAATTATTTGCGCTGTTATTTGCCCCAGGCATGTACCTATGTAATTACCGTTTACAGTGTAAAGATGGATGTTATCGGTCGCTGAACGTCGGAGCAGTAGGCGTTTAATGCATTTTCCCATAGGGTCCAATGCAAAATTGACACCTCATTTTCTCCATTCTCAAGAGCTTTGAGTCTCTGCAAAACATATACATGTGTAGACACAAATAAGTGAAATAGAATGAAGGCTATTTCAGCTTTAGCTTTTATTCCGTTTGGGAGCTAAAGTCGCACAAACTTTTGTTTACAAAAATTTCGATGGCCTATAGTTCGCAAGTTATGCAATCAGTTGACATAAGATTGTGCATGCATGTAGACATGTTAATGACCTTTATATATGCCAAGTTTCAGATGGCTACCTACTCATACAAGCAAGCAATAGCGGTTTGAAATTTTCACAATTTGGGCTACACGTTCGGGACGATTCGTGACCTTAGGTGACTTGCACAATTCGGGCTTAAACTAGTGCCAAATGAGAGGGTTGGGATAAACATTCAATTGACCATATGTGCCAAAAATTCTCGTTCTCTAGTTTTCGAGTTATAGCCCCCTGGAAGTCGAAAACTGCACGACTTTGCCCTCGAATATCTCGACAACGGAGAAAGGAGAATTTCAGGGCATTTTCTCCCAAGAAATATATGGGAATTATCTGTAATTTAGCACAGTTTTCAGAACGATTCGTGAAAGTCACCTTTTAAGAATAACTTCCACTGCAGGCCCATATATAAAAGTTTGCTCCTTTATTACTCTGCACATGGACAATTATTTGCACTGTTATTTGCCCCAGGCATGTACCTATGTAATTACCGTTTACAGTGTAAAGATGGATGTTATCGGTCGCTGAACGTCGGAGCAGTAGGCGTTTAATGCATTTTCCCATAGGGTCCAATGCAAAATTGACACCTCATTTTCTCCATTCTCAAGAGCTTTGAGTCTCTGCAAAACATATACATGTGTAGACACAAATAAGTGAAATAGAATGAAGGCTATTTCAGCTTTAGCTTTTATTCCGTTTGGGAGCTAAAGTCGCACAAACTTTTGTTTACAAAAATTTCGATGGCCTATAGTTCGCAAGTTATGCAATCAGTTGACATAAGATTGTGCATGCATGTAGACATGTTAATGACCTTTATATATGCCAAGTTTCAGATGGCTACCTACTCATACAAGCAAGCAGTAGCGGTTTGAAATTTTCACAATTTGGGCTACACGTTCGGACGATTCGTGACCTTAGGTGACTTGTACAATTCGGGCTGAAACTAGTGCCAAATGAGAGGGTTGGGATATACATTCAATTGACCATATGTGCCAAAAATTCTCGTTCTCTAGTTTTCGAGTTATAGCCCCTGGAAGTCGAAAACTGCACGACTTTGCCCTCGAATATCTCGACAACGGAGAAAGGAGAATTTCAGGGCATTTTCTCCCAAGAAATATATGGGAATTATCTGTAATTTAGCACAGTTTCAGAACGATTCGTGAAAGTCACCTTTTAAGAATAACTTCCACTGCAGGCCCATATATAAAAGTTTGCTCCTTTATTACTCTGCACATGGACAATTATTTGCGCTGTTATTTGCCCCAGGCATGTACCTATGTAATTACCGTTTACAGTGTAAAGATGGATGTTATCGGTCGCTGAACGTCGGAGCAGTAGGCGTTTAATGCATTTTCCCATAGGGTCCAATGCAAAATTGACACCTCATTTTCTCCATTCTCAAGAGCTTTGAGTCTCTGCAAAACATATACATGTGTAGACACAAATAAGTGAAATAGAATGAAGGCTATTTCAGCTTTAGCTTTTATTCCGTTTGGGAGCTAAAGTCGCACAAACTTTTGTTTACAAAAATTTCGATGGCCTATAGTTCGCAAGTTATGCAATCAGTTGACATAAGATTGTGCATGCATGTAGACATGTTAATGACCTTTATATATGCCAAGTTTCAGATGGCTACCTACTCATACAAGCAAGCAGTAGCGGTTTGAAATTTTCACAATTTGGGCTACACGTTCGGGACGATTCGTGACCTTAGGTGACTTGCACAATTCGGGCTGAAACTAGTGCCAAATGAGAGGGTTGGGATAAACATTCAATTGACCATATGTGCCAAAAATTCTCGTTCTCTAGTTTTCGAGTTATAGCCCCTGGAAGTCGAAAACTGCACGACTTTGCCCTCGAATATCTCGACAACGGAGAAAGGAGAATTTCAGGGCATTTTCTCCCAAGAAATATATGGGAATTATCTGTAATTTAGCACAGTTTCAGAACGATTCGTGAAAGTCACCTTTTAAGAATAACTTCCACTGCAGGCCCATATATAAAAGTTTGCTCCTTTATTACTCTGCACATGGACAATTATTTGCGCTGTTATTTGCCCCAGGCATGTACCTATGTAATTACCGTTTACAGTGTAAAGATGGATGTTATCGGTCGCTGAACGTCGGAGCAGTAGGCGTTTAATGCATTTTCCCATAGGGTCCAATGCAAAATTGACACCTCATTTTCTCCATTCTCAAGAGCTTTGAGTCTCTGCAAAACATATACATGTGTAGACACAAATAAGTGAAATAGAATGAAGGCTATTTCAGCTTTAGCTTTTATTCCGTTTGGGAGCTAAAGTCGCACAAACTTTTGTTTACAAAAATTTCGATGGCCTATAGTTCGCAAGTTATGCAATCAGTTGACATAAGATTGTGCATGCATGTAGACATGTTAATGACCTTTATATATGCCAAGTTTCAGATGGCTACCTACTCATACAAGCAAGCAGTAGCGGTTTGAAATTTTCACAATTTGGGCTACACGTTCGGGACGATTCGTGACCTTAGGTGACTTGCACAATTCGGGCTGAAACTAGTGCCAAATGAGAGGGTTGGGATAAACATTCAATTGACCATATGTGCCAAAAATTCTCGTTCTCTAGTTTTCGAGTTATAGCCCCTGGAAGTCGAAAACTGCACGACTTTGCCCTCGAATATCTCGACAACGGAGAAAGGAGAATTTCAGGGCATTTTCTCCCAAGAAATATATGGGAATTATCTGTAATTTAGCACAGTTTCAGAACGATTCGTGAAAGTCACCTTTTAAGAATAACTTCCACTGCAGGCCCATATATAAAATTTTGCTCCTTTATTACTCTGCACATGGACAATTATTTGCGCTGTTATTTGCCCCAGGCATGTACCTATGTAATTACCGTTTACAGTGTTAAGATGGATGTTATCGGTCGCTGAACGTCGGAGCAGTAGGCGTTTAATGCATTTTCCCATAGGGTCCAATGCAAAATTGACACCTCATTTTCTCCATTCTCAAGAGCTTTGAGTCTCTGCAAAACATATACATGTGTAGACACAAATAAGTGAAATAGAATGAAGGCTATTTCAGCTTTAGCTTTTATTCCGTTTGGGAGCTAAAGTCGCACAAACTTTTGTTTACAAAAATTTCGATGGCCTATAGTTCGCAAGTTATGCAATCAGTTGACATAAGATTGTGCATGCATGTAGACATGTTAATGACCTTTATATATGCCAAGTTTCAGATGGCTACCTACTCATACAAGCAAGCAGTAGCGGTTTGAAATTTTCACAATTTGGGCTACACGTTCGGGACGATTCGTGACCTTAGGTGACTTGCACAATTCGGGCTGAAACTAGTGCCAAATGAGAGGGTTGGGATAAACATTCAATTGACCATATGTGCCAAAAATTCTCGTTCTCTAGTTTTCGAGTTATAGCCCCTGGAAGTCGAAAACTGCACGACTTTGCCCTCGAATATCTCGACAACGGAGAAAGGAGAATTTCAGGGCATTTTCTCCCAAGAAATATATGGGAATTATCTGTAATTTAGCACAGTTTCAGAACGATTCGTGAAAGTCACCTTTTAAGAATAACTTCCACTGCAGGCCCATATATAAAAGTTTGCTCCTTTATTAATCTGCACATGGACAATTATTTGCGCTGTTATTTGCCCCAGGCATGTACCTATGTAATTACCGTTTACAGTGTAAAGATGGATGTTATCGGTCGCTGAACGTCGGAGCAGTAGGCGTTTAATGCATTTTCCCATAGGGTCCAATGCAAAATCGACACCTCATTTTCTCCATTCTCAAGAGCTTTGAGTCTCTGCAAAACATATACATGTGTAGACACAAATAAGTGAAATAGAATGAAGGCTATTTCAGCTTTAGCTTTTATTCCGTTTGGGAGCTAAAGTCGCACAAACTTTTGTTTACAAAAATTTCGATGGCCTATAGTTCGCAAGTTATGCAATCAGTTGACATAAGATTGTGCATGCATGTAGACATGTTAATGACCTTTATATATGCCAAGTTTCAGATGGCTACCTACTCATACAAGCAAGCAGTAGCGGTTTGAAATTTTCACAATTTGGGCTACACGTTCGGGACGATTCGTGACCTTAGGTGACTTGCACAATTCGGGCTGAAACTAGTGCCAAATGAGAGGGTTGGGATAAACATTCAATTGACCATATGTGCCAAAAATTCTCGTTCTCTAGTTTTCGAGTTATAGCCCCTGGAAGTCGAAAACTGCACGACTTTGCCCTCGAATATCTCGACAACGGAGAAAGGAGAATTTCAGGGCATTTTCTCCCAAGAAATATATGGGAATTATCTGTAATTTAGCACAGTTTCAGAACGATTCGTGAAAGTCACCTTTTAAGAATAACTTCCACTGCAGGCCCATATATAAAAGTTTGCTCCTTTATTACTCTGCACATGGACAATTATTTGCGCTGTTATTTGCCCCAGGCATGTACCTATGTAATTACCGTTTACAGTGTAAAGATGGATGTTATCGGTCGCTGAACGTCGGAGCAGTAGGCGTTTAATGCATTTTCCCATAGGGTCCAATGCAAAATTGACACCTCATTTTTTCCATTCTCAAGAGCTTTGAGTCTCTGCAAAACATATACATGTGTAGACACAAATAAGTGAAATAGAATGAAGGCTATTTCAGCTTTAGCTTTTATTCCGTTTGGGAGCTAAAGTCGCACAAACTTTTGTTTACAAAAATTTCGATGGCCTATAGTTCGCAAGTTATGCAATCAGTTGACATAAGATTGTGCATGCATGTAGACATGTTAATGACCTTTATATATGCCAAGTTTCAGATGGCTACCTACCCATACAAGCAAGCAGTAGCGGTTTGAAATTTTCACAATTTGGGCTACACGTTCGGGACGATTCGTGACCTTAGGTGACTTGCACAATTCGGGCTGAAACTAGTGCCAAATGAGAGGGTTGGGATAAACATTCAATTGACCATATGTGCCAAAAATTCTCGTTCTCTAGTTTTCGAGTTATAGCCCCTGGAAGTCGAAAACTGCACGACTTTGCCCTCGAATATCTCGACAACGGAGAAAGGAGAATTTCAGGGCATTTTCTCCCAAGAAATATAAGGGAATTATCTGTAATTTAGCACAGTTTCAGAACGATTCGTGAAAGTCACCTTTTAAGAATAACTTCCACTGCAGGCCCATATATAAAAGTTTGCTCCTTTATTACTCTGCACATGGACAATTATTTGCGCTGTTATTTGCCCCAGGCATGTACCTATGTAATTACCGTTTACAGTGTAAAGATGGATGTTATCGGTCGCTGAACGTCGGAGCAGTAGGCGTTTAATGCATTTTCCCATAGGGTCCAATGCAAAATTGACACCTCATTTTCTCCATTCTCAAGAGCTTTGAGTCTCTGCAAAACATATACATGTGTAGACACAAATAAGTGAAATAGAATGAAGGCTATTTCAGCTTTAGCTTTTATTCCGTTTGGGAGCTAAAGTCGCACAAACTTTTGTTTACAAAAATTTCGATGGCCTATAGTTCGCAAGTTATGCAATCAGTTGACATAAGATTGTGCATGCATGTAGACATGTTAATGACCTTTATATATGCCAAGTTTCAGATGGCTACCTACTCATACAAGCAAGCAGTAGCGGTTTGAAATTTTCACAATTTGGGCTACACGTTCGGGACGATTCGTGACCTTAGGTGACTTGCACAATTCGGGCTGAAACTAGTGCCAAATGAGAGGGTTGGGATAAACATTCAATTGACCATATGTGCCAAAAATTCTCGTTCTCTAGTTTTCGAGTTATAGCCCCTGGAAGTCGAAAACTGCACGACTTTGCCCTCGAATATCTCGACAACGGAGAAAGGAGAATTTCAGGGCATTTTCTCCCAAGAAATATATGGGAATTATCTGTAATTTAGCACAGTTTCAGAACGATTCGTGAAAGTCACCTTTTAAGAATAACTTCCACTGCAGGCCCATATATAAAAGTTTGCTCCTTTATTACTCTGCACATGGACAATTATTTGCGCTGTTATTTGCCCCAGGCATGTACCTATGTAATTACCGTTTACAGTGTAAAGATGGATGTTATCGGTCGCTGAACGTCGGAGCAGTAGGCGTTTAATGCATTTTCCCATAGGGTCCAATGCAAAATTGACACCTCATTTTCTCCATTCTCAAGAGCTTTGAGTCTCTGCAAAACATATACATGTGTAGACACAAATAAGTGAAATAGAATGAAGGCTATTTCAGCTTTAGCTTTTATTCCGTTTGGGAGCTAAAGTCGCATAAACTTTTGTTTACAAAAATTTCGATGGCCTATAGTTCGCAAGTTATGCAATCAGTTGACATAAGATTGTGCATGCATGTAGACATGTTAATGACCTTTATATATGCCAAGTTTCAGATGGCTACCTACTCATACAAGCAAGCAGTAGCGGTTTGAAATTTTCACAATTTGGGCTACACGTTCGGGACGATTCGTGACCTTAGGTGACTTGCACAATTCGGGCTGAAACTAGTGCCAAATGAGAGGGTTGGGATAAACATTCAATTGACCATATGTGCCAAAAATTCTCGTTCTCTAGTTTTCGAGTTATAGCCCCTGGAAGTCGAAAACTGCACGACTTTGCCCTCGAATATCTCGACAACGGAGAAAGGAGAATTTCAGGGCATTTTCTCCCAAGAAATATATGGGAATTATCTGTAATTTAGCACAGTTTCAGAACGATTCGTGAAAGTCACCTTTTAAGAATAACTTCCACTGCAGGCCCATATATAAAAGTTTGCTCCTTTATTACTCTGCACATGGACAATTATTTGCGCTGTTATTTGCCCCAGGCATGTACCTATGTAATTACCGTTTACAGTGTAAAGATGGATGTTATCGGTCGCTGAACGTCGGAGCAGTAGGCGTTTAATGCATTTTCCCATAGGGTCCAATGCAAAATTGACACCTCATTTTCTCCATTCTCAAGAGCTTTGAGTCTCTGCAAAACATATACATGTGTAGACACAAATAAGTGAAATAGAATGAAGGCTATTTCAGCTTTAGCTTTTATTCCGTTTGGGAGCTAAAGTCGCACAAACTTTTGTTTACAAAAATTTCGATGGCCTATAGTTCGCAAGTTATGCAATCAGTTGACATAAGATTGTGCATGCATGTAGACATGTTAATGACCTTTATATATGCCAAGTTTCAGATGGCTACCTACTCATACAAGCAAGCAGTAGCGGTTTGAAATTTTCACAATTTGGGCTACACGTTCGGGACGATTCGTGACCTTAGGTGACTTGCACAATTCGGGCTGAAACTAGTGCCAAATGAGAGGGTTGGGATAAACATTCAATTGACCATATGTGCCAAAAATTCTCGTTCTCTAGTTTTCGAGTTATAGCCCCTGGAAGTCGAAAACTGCACGACTTTGCCCTCGAATATCTCGACAACGGAGAAAGGAGAATTTCAGGGCATTTTCTCCCAAGAAATATATGGGAATTATCTGTAATTTAGCACAGTTTCAGAACGATTCGTGAAAGTCACCTTTTAAGAATAACTTCCACTGCAGGCCCATATATAAAAGTTTGCTCCTTTATTACTCTGCTCATGGACAATTATTTGCGCTGTTATTTGCCCCAGGCATGTACCTATGTAATTACCGTTTACAGTGTAAAGATGGATGTTATCGGTCGCTGAACGTCGGAGCAGTAGGCGTTTAATGCATTTTCCCATAGGGTCCAATGCAAAATTGACACCTCATTTTCTCCATTCTCAAGAGCTTTGAGTCTCTGCAAAACATATACATGTGTAGACACAAATAAGTGAAATAGAATGAAGGCTATTTCAGCTTTAGCTTTTATTCCGTTTGGGAGCTAAAGTCGCACAAACTTTTGTTTACAAAAATTTCGATGGCCTATAGTTCGCAAGTTATGCAATCAGTTGACATAAGATTGTGCATGCATGTAGACATGTTAATGACCTTTATATATGCCAAGTTTCAGATGGCTACCTACTCATACAAGCAAGCAGTAGCGGTTTGAAATTTTCACAATTTGGGCTACACACGTTCGGGACGATTCGTGACCTTAGGTGACTTGCACAATTCGGGCTGAAACTAGTGCCAAATGAGAGGGTTGGGATAAACATTCAATTGACCATATGTGCCAAAAATTCTCGTTCTCTAGTTTTCGAGTTATAGCCCCTGGAAGTCGAAAACTGCACGACTTTGCCCTCGAATATCTCGACAACGGAGAAAGGAGAATTTCAGGGCATTTTCTCCCAAGAAATATATGGGAATTATCTGTAATTTAGCACAGTTTCAGAACGATTCGTGAAAGTCACCTTTTAAGAATAACTTCCACTGCAGGCCCATATATAAAAGTTTGCTCCTTTATTACTCTGCACATGGACAATTATTTGCGCTGTTATTTGCCCCAGGCATGTACCTATGTAATTACCGTTTACAGTGTAAAGATGGATGTTATCGGTCGCTGAACGTCGGAGCAGTAGGCGTTTAATGCATTTTCCCATAGGGTCCAATGCAAAATTGACACCTCATTTTCTCCATTCTCAAGAGCTTTGAGTCTCTGCAAAACATATACATGTGTAGACACAAATAAGTGAAATAGAATGAAGGCTATTTCAGCTTTAGCTTTTATTCCGTTTGGGAGCTAAAGTCGCACAAACTTTTGTTTACAAAAATTTCGATGGCCTATAGTTCGCAAGTTATGCAATCAGTTGACATAAGATTGTGCATGCATGTAGACATGTTAATGACCTTTATATATGCCAAGTTTCAGATGGCTACCTACTCATACAAGCAAGCAGTAGCGGTTTGAAATTTTCACAATTTGGGCTACACGTTCGGGACGATTCGTGACCTTAGGTGACTTGCACAATTCGGGCTGAAACTAGTGCCAAATGAGAGGGTTGGGATAAACATTCAATTGACCATATGTGCCAAAAATTCTCGTTCTCTAGTTTTCGAGTTATAGACCCTGGAAGTCGAAAACTGCACGACTTTGCCCTCGAATATCTCGACAACGGAGAAAGGAGAATTTCAGGGCATTTTCTCCCAAGAAATATATGGGAATTATCTGTAATTTAGCACAGTTTCAGAACGATTCGTGAAAGTCACCTTTTAAGAATAACTTCCACTGCAGGCCCATATATAAAAGTTTGCTCCTTTATTACTCTGCACATGGACAATTATTTGCGCTGTTATTTGCCCCAGACATGTACCTATGTAATTACCGTTTACAGTGTAAAGATGGATGTTATCGGTCGCTGAACGTCGGAGCAGTAGGCGTTTAATGCATTTTCCCATAGGGTCCAATGCAAAATTGACACCCTCATTTTCTCCATTCTCAAGAGCTTTGAGTCTCTGCAAAACATATACATGTGTAGACACAAATAAGTGAAATAGAATGAAGGCTATTTCAGCTTTAGCTTTTATTCTGTTTGGGAGCTAAAGTCGCACAAACTTTTGTTTACAAAAATGTTAATGACCTTTATATATGCCAAGTTTCAGATGGCTACCTACTCATACAAGCAAGCAGTAGCGGTTTGAAATTTTCACAATTTGGGCTACACGTTCGGGACGATTCGTGACCTTAGGTGACTTGCACAATTCGGGCTGAAACTAGTGCCAAATGAGAGGGTTGGGATAAACATTCAATTGACCATATGTGCCAAAAATTCTCGTTCTCTAGTTTTCGAGTTATAGCCCCTGGAAGTCGAAAACTGCACGACTTTGCCCTCGAATATCTCGACAACGGAGAAAGGAGAATTTCAGGGCATTTTCTCCCAAGAAATATATGGGAATTATCTGTAATTTAGCACAGTTTCAGAACGATTCGTGAAAGTCACCTTTTAAGAATAACTTCCACTGCAGGCCCATATATAAAAGTTTGCTCCTTTATTACTCTGCTCATGGACAATTATTTGCGCTGTTATTTGCCCCAGGCATGTACCTATGTAATTACCGTTTACAGTGTAAAGATGGATGTTATCGGTCGCTGAACGTCGGAGCAGTAGGCGTTTAATGCATTTTCCCATAGGGTCCAATGCAAAATTGACACCTCATTTTCTCCATTCTCAAGAGCTTTGAGTCTCTGCAAAACATATACATGTGTAGACACAAATAAGTGAAATAGAATGAAGGCTATTTCAGCTTTAGCTTTTATTCCGTTTGGGAGCTAAAGTCGCACAAACTTTTGTTTACAAAAATTTCGATGGCCTATAGTTCGCAAGTTATGCAATCAGTTGACATAAGATTGTGCATGCATGTAGACATGTTAATGACCTTTATATATGCCAAGTTTCAGATGGCTACCTACTCATACAAGCAAGCAGTAGCGGTTTGAAATTTTCACAATTTGGGCTACACACGTTCGGGACGATTCGTGACCTTAGGTGACTTGCACAATTCGGGCTGAAACTAGTGCCAAATGAGAGGGTTGGGATAAACATTCAATTGACCATATGTGCCAAAAATTCTCGTTCTCTAGTTTTCGAGTTATAGCCCCTGGAAGTCGAAAACTGCACGACTTTGCCCTCGAATATCTCGACAACGGAGAAAGGAGAATTTCAGGGCATTTTCTCCCAAGAAATATATGGGAATTATCTGTAATTTAGCACAGTTTCAGAACGATTCGTGAAAGTCACCTTTTAAGAATAACTTCCACTGCAGGCCCATATATAAAAGTTTGCTCCTTTATTACTCTGCACATGGACAATTATTTGCGCTGTTATTTGCCCCAGGCATGTACCTATGTAATTACCGTTTACAGTGTAAAGATGGATGTTATCGGTCGCTGAACGTCGGAGCAGTAGGCGTTTAATGCATTTTCCCATAGGGTCCAATGCAAAATTGACACCTCATTTTCTCCATTCTCAAGAGCTTTGAGTCTCTGCAAAACATATACATGTGTAGACACAAATAAGTGAAATAGAATGAAGGCTATTTCAGCTTTAGCTTTTATTCCGTTTGGGAGCTAAAGTCGCACAAACTTTTGTTTACAAAAATTTCGATGGCCTATAGTTCGCAAGTTATGCAATCAGTTGACATAAGATTGTGCATGCATGTAGACATGTTAATGACCTTTATATATGCCAAGTTTCAGATGGCTACCTACTCATACAAGCAAGCAGTAGCGGTTTGAAATTTTCACAATTTGGGCTACACGTTCGGGACGATTCGTGACCTTAGGTGACTTGCACAATTCGGGCTGAAACTAGTGCCAAATGAGAGGGTTGGGATAAACATTCAATTGACCATATGTGCCAAAAATTCTCGTTCTCTAGTTTTCGAGTTATAGACCCTGGAAGTCGAAAACTGCACGACTTTGCCCTCGAATATCTCGACAACGGAGAAAGGAGAATTTCAGGGCATTTTCTCCCAAGAAATATATGGGAATTATCTGTAATTTAGCACAGTTTCAGAACGATTCGTGAAAGTCACCTTTTAAGAATAACTTCCACTGCAGGCCCATATATAAAAGTTTGCTCCTTTATTACTCTGCACATGGACAATTATTTGCGCTGTTATTTGCCCCAGGCATGTACCTATGTAATTACCGTTTACAGTGTAAAGATGGATGTTATCGGTCGCTGAACGTCGGAGCAGTAGGCGTTTAATGCATTTTCCCATAGGGTCCAATGCAAAATTGACACCCTCATTTTCTCCATTCTCAAGAGCTTTGAGTCTCTGCAAAACATATACATGTGTAGACACAAATAAGTGAAATAGAATGAAGGCTATTTCAGCTTTAGCTTTTATTCTGTTTGGGAGCTAAAGTCGCACAAACTTTTGTTTACAAAAATGTTAATGACCTTTATATATGCCAAGTTTCAGATGGCTACCTACTCATACAAGCAAGCAGTAGCGGTTTGAAATTTTCACAATTTGGGCTACACGTTCGGGACGATTCGTGACCTTAGGTGACTTGCACAATTCGGGCTGAAACTAGTGCCAAATGAGAGGGTTGGGATAAACATTCAATTGACCATATGTGCCAAAAATTCTCGTTCTCTAGTTTTCGAGTTATAGCCCCTGGAAGTCGAAAACTGCACGACTTTGCCCTCGAATATCTCGACAACGGAGAAAGGAGAATTTCAGGGCATTTTCTCCCAAGAAATATATGGGAATTATATGTAATTTAGCACAGTTTCAGAACGATTCGTGAAAGTCACCTTTTAAGAATAACTTCCACTGCAGGCCCATATATAAAAGTTTGCTCCTTTATTACTCTGCACATGGACAATTATTTGCGCTGTTATTTGCCCCAGGCATGTACCTATGTAATTACCGTTTACAGTGTAAAGATGGATGTTATCGGTCGCTGAACGTCGGAGCAGTAGGCGTTTAATGCATTTTCCCATAGGGTCCAATGCAAAATTGACACCTCATTTTCTCCATTCTCAAGAGCTTTGAGTCTCTGCAAAACATATACATGTGTAGACACAAATAAGTGAAATAGAATGAAGGCTATTTCAGCTTTAGCTTTTATTCCGTTTGGGAGCTAAAGTCGCACAAACTTTTGTTTACAAAAATTTCGATGGCCTATAGTTCGCAAGTTATGCAATCAGTTGACATAAGATTGTGCATGCATGTAGACATGTTAATGACCTTTATATATGCCAAGTTTCAGATGGCTACCTACTCATACAAGCAAGCAGTAGCGGTTTGAAATTTTCACAATTTGGGCTACACGTTCGGGACGATTCGTGACCTTAGGTGACTTGCACAATTCGGGCTGCAACTAGTGCCAAATGAGAGGGTTGGGATAAACATTCAATTGACCATATGTGCCAAAAATTCTCGTTCTCTAGTTTTCGAGTTATAGCCCCTGGAAGTCGAAAACTGCACGACTTTGCCCTCGAATATCTCGACAACGGAGAAAGGAGAATTTCAGGGCATTTTCTCCCAAGAAATATATGGGAATTATCTGTAATTTAGCACAGTTTCAGAACGATTCGTGAAAGTCACCTTTTAAGAATAACTTCCACTGCAGGCCCATATATAAAAGTTTGCTCCTTTATTACTCTGCACATGGACAATTATTTGCGCTGTTATTTGCCCCAGGCATGTACCTATGTAATTACCGTTTACAGTGTAAAGATGGATGTTATCGGTCGCTGAACGTCGGAGCAGTAGGCGTTTAATGCATTTTCCCATAGGGTCCAATGCAAAATTGACACCTCATTTTCTCCATTCTCAAGAGCTTTGAGTCTCTGCAAAACATATACATGTGTAGACACAAATAAGTGAAATAGAATGAAGGCTATTTCAGCTTTATCTTTTATTCCGTTTGGGAGCTAAAGTCGCACAAACTTTTGTTTACAAAAATTTCGATGGCCTATAGTTCGCAAGTTATGCAATCCGTTGACATAAGATTGTGCATGCATGTAGACATGTTAATGACCTTTATATATGCCAAGTTTCAGATGGCTACCTACTCATACAAGCAAGCAGTAGCGGTTTGAAATTTTCACAATTTGGGCTACACGTTCGGGACGATTCGTGACCTTAGGTGACTTGTACAATTCGGGCTGAAACTAGTGCCAAATGAGAGGGTTGGGATAAACATTCAATTGACCATATGTGCCAAAAATTCTCGTTCTCTAGTTTTCGAGTTATAGCCCCTGGAAGTCGAAAACTGCACGACTTTGCCCTCGAATATCTCGACAACGGAGAAAGGAGAATTTCAGGGCATTTTCTCTCAAGAAATATATGGGAATTATCTGTAATTTAGCACAGTTTCAGAACGATTCGTGAAAGTCACCTTTTAAGAATAACTTCCACTGCAGGCCCATATATAAAAGTTTGCTCCTTTATTACTCTGCACATGGACAATTATTTGCGCTGTTATTTGCCCCAGGCATGTACCTATGTAATTACCGTTTACAGTGTAAAGATGGATGTTATCGGTCGCTGAACGTCGGAGCAGTAGGCGTTTAATGCATTTTCCCATAGGGTCCAATGCAAAATTGACACCTCATTTTCTCCATTCTCAAGAGCTTTGAGTCTCTGCAAAACATATACATGTATAGACACAAATAAGTGAAATAGAATGAAGGCTATTTCAGCTTTAGCTTTTATTCCGTTTGGGAGCTAAAGTCGCACAAACTTTTGTTTACAAAAATTTCGATGGCCTATAGTTCGCAAGTTATGCAATCAGTTGACATAAGATTGTGCATGCATGTAGACATGTTAATGACCTTTATATATGCCAAGTTTCAGATGGCTACCTACTCATACAAGCAAGCAGTAGCGGTTTGAAATTTTCACAATTTGGGCTACACGTTCGGGACGATTCGTGACCTTAGGTGACTTGCACAATTCGGGCTGAAACTAGTGCCAAATGAGAGGGTTGGGATAAACATTCAATTGACCATATGTGCCAAAAATTCTCGTTCTCTAGTTTTCGAGTTATAGCCCCTGGAAGTCGAAAACTGCACGACTTTGCCCTCGAATATCTCGACAACGGAGAAAGGAGAATTTCAGGGCATTATCTCCCAAGAAATATATGGGAATTATCTGTAATTTAGCACAGTTTCAGAACGATTCGTGAAAGTCACCTTTTAAGAATAACTTCCACTGCAGGCCCTTATATAAAAGTTTGCTCCTTTATTACTCTGCACATGGACAATTATTTGCGCTGTTATTTGCCCCAGGCATGTACCTATGTAATTACCGTTTACAGTGTAAAGATGGATGTTATCGGTCGCTGAACGTCGGAGCAGTAGGCGTTTAATGCATTTTCCCATAGGGTCCAATGCAAAATTGACACCTCATTTTCTCCATTCTCAAGAGCTTTGAGTCTCTGCAAAACATATACATGTGTAGACACAAATAAGTGAAATAGAATGAAGGCTATTTCAGCTTTAGCTTTTATTCCGTTTGGGAGCTAAAGTCGCACAAACTTTTGTTTACAAAAATTTCGATGGCCTATAGTTCGCAAGTTATGCAATCAGTTGACATAAGATTGTGCATGCATGTAGACATGTTAATGACCTTTATATATGCCAAGTTTCAGATGGCTACCTACTCATACAAGCAAGCAGTAGCGGTTTGAAATTTTCACAATTTGGGCTACACGTTCGGGACGATTCGTGACCTTAGGTGACTTGCACAATTCGGGCTGAAACTAGTGCCAAATGAGAGGGTTGGGATAAACATTCAATTGACCATATGTGCCAAAAATTCTCGTTCTCTAGTTTTCGAGTTATAGCCCCTGGAAGTCGAAAACTGCACGACTTTGCCCTCGAATATCTCGACAACGGAGAAAGGAGAATTTCAGGGCATTTTTCCCAAGAAATATATGGGAATTATCTGTAATTTAGCACAGTTTCAGAACGATTCGTGAAAGTCACCTTTTAAGAATAACTTCCACTGCAGGCCCATATATAAAAGTTTGCTCCTTTATTACTCTGCACATGGACAATTATTTGCGCTGTTATTTGCCCCAGGCATGTACCTATGTAATTACCGTTTACAGTGTAAAGATGGATGTTATCGGTCGCTGAACGTCGGAGCAGTAGGCGTTTAATGCATTTTCCCATAGGGTCCAATGCAAAATTGACACCTCATTTTCTCCATTCTCAAGAGCTTTGAGTCTCTGCAAAACATATACATGTGTAGACACAAATAAGTGAAATAGAATGAAGGCTATTTCAGCTTTAGCTTTTATTCCGTTTGGGAGCTAAAGTCGCACAAACTTTTGTTTACAAAAATTTCGATGGCCTATAGTTCGCAAGTTATGCAATCAGTTGATATAAGATTGTGCATGCATGTAGACATGTTAATGACCTTTATATATGCCAAGTTTCAGATGGCTACCTACTCATACAAGCAAGCAGTAGCGGTTTGAAATTTTCACAATTTGGGCTACACGTTCGGGACGATTCGTGACCTTAGGTGACTTGCACAATTCGGGCTGAAACTAGTGCCAAATGAAAGGGTTGGGATAAACATTCAATTGACCATATGTGCCAAAAATTCTCGTTCTCTAGTTTTCGAGTTATAGCCCCTGGAAGTCGAAAACTGCACGACTTTGCCCTCGAATATCTCGACAACGGAGAAAGGAGAATTTCAGGGCATTTTCTCCCAAGAAATATATGGGAATTATCTGTAATTTAGCACAGTTTCAGAACGATTCGTGAAAGTCACCTTTTAAGAATAACTTCCACTGCAGGCCCATATATAAAAGTTTGCTCCTTTATTACTCTGCACATGGACAATTATTTGCGCTGTTATTTGCCCCAGGCATGTACCTATGTAATTACCGTTTACAGTGTAAAGATGGATGTTATCGGTCGCTGAACGTCGGAGCAGTAGGCGTTTAATGCATTTTCCCATAGGGTCCAATGCAAAATTGACACCTCATTTTCTCCATTCTCAAGAGCTTTGAGTCTCTGCAAAACATATACATGTGTAGACACAAATAAGTGAAATAGAATGAAGGCTATTTCAGCTTTAGCTTTTATTCCGTTTGGGAGCTAAAGTCGCACAAACTTTTGTTTACAAAAATTTCGATGGCCTATAGTTCGCAAGTTATGCAATCAGTTGACATAAGATTGTGCATGCATGTAGACATGTTAATGACCTTTATATATGCCAAGTTTCAGATGGCTACCTACTCATACAAGCAAGCAGTAGCGGTTTGAAATTTTCACAATTTGGGCTACACGTTCGGGACGATTCGTGACCTTAGGTGACTTGCACAATTCGGGCTGAAACTAGTGCCAAATGAAAGGGTTGGGATAAACATTCAATTGACCATATGTGCCAAAAATTCTCGTTCTCTAGTTTTCGAGTTATAGCCCCTGGAAGTCGAAAACTGCACGACTTTGCCCTCGAATATCTCGACAACGGAGAAAGGAGAATTTCAGGGCATTTTTCCCAAGAAATATATGGGAATTATCTGTAATTTAGCACAGTTTCAGAACGATTCGTGAAAGTCACCTTTTAAGAATAACTTCCACTGCAGGCCCATATATAAAAGTTTGCTCCTTTATTACTCTGCACATGGACAATTATTTGCGCTGTTATTTGCCCCAGGCATGTACCTATGTAATTACCGTTTACAGTGTAAAGATGGATGTTATCGGTCGCTGAACGTCGGAGCAGTAGGCGTTTAATGCATTTTCCCCTAGGGTCCAATGCAAAATTGACACCTCATTTTCTCCATTCTCAAGAGCTTTGAGTCTCTGCAAAACATATACATGTGTAGACACAAATAAGTGAAATAGAATGAAGGCTATTTCAGCTTTAGCTTTTATTCCGTTTGGGAGCTAAAGTCGCACAAACTTTTGTTTACAAAAATTTCGATGGCCTATAGTTCGCAAGTTATGCAATCAGTTGACATAAGATTGTGAATGCATGTAGACATGTTAATGACCTTTATATATGCCAAGTTTCAGATGGCTACCTACTCATACAAGCAAGCAGTAGCGGTTTGAAATTTTCACAATTTGGGCTACACGTTCGGGACGATTCGTGACCTTAGGTGACTTGCACAATTCGGGCTGAAACTAGTGCCAAATGAGAGGGTTGGGATAAACATTCAATTGACCATATGTGCCAAAAATTCTCGTTCTCTAGTTTTCGAGTTATAGCCCCCTGGAAGTCGAAAACTGCACGACTTTGCCCTCGAATATCTCGACAACGGAGAAAGGAGAATTTCAGGGCATTTTCTCCCAAGAAATATATGGGAATTATCTGTAATTTAGCACAGTTTTCAGAACGATTCGTGAAAGTCACCTTTTAAGAATAACTTCCACTGCAGGCCCATATATAAAAGTTTGCTCCTTTATTACTCTGCACATGGACAATTATTTGCGCTGTTATTTGCCCCAGGCATGTACCTATGTAATTACCGTTTACAGTGTAAAGATGGATGTTATCGGTCGCTGAACGTCGGAGCAGTAGGCGTTTAATGCATTTTCCCATAGGGTCCAATGCAAAATTGACACCTCATTTTCTCCATTCTCAAGAGCTTTGAGTCTCTGCAAAACATAAACATGTGTAGACACAAATAAGTGAAATAGAATGAAGGCTATTTCAGCTTTAGCTTTTATTCCGTTTGGGAGCTAAAGTCGCACAAACTTTTGTTTACAAAAATTTCGATGGCCTATAGTTCGCAAGTTATGCAATCAGTTGACATAAGATTGTGCATGCATGTAGACATGTTAATGACCTTTATATATGCCAAGTTTCAGATGGCTACCTACTCATACAAGCAAGCAGTAGCGGTTTGAAATTTTCACAATTTGGGCTACACGTTCGGGACGATTCGTGACCTTAGGTGACTTGTACAATTCGGGCTGAAACTAGTGCCAAATGAGAGGGTTGGGATATACATTCAATTGACCATATGTGCCAAAAATTCTCGTTCTCTAGTTTTCGAGTTATAGCCCCTGGAAGTCGAAAACTGCACGACTTTGCCCTCGAATATCTCGACAACGGAGAAAGGAGAATTTCAGGGCATTTTCTCCCAAGAAATATATGGGAATTATCTGTAATTTAGCACAGTTTCAGAACGATTCGTGAAAGTCACCTTTTAAGAATAACTTCCACTGCAGGCCCATATATAAAAGTTTGCTCCTTTATTACTCTGCACATGGACAATTATTTGCGCTGTTATTTGCCCCAGGCATGTACCTATGTAATTACCGTTTACAGTGTAAAGATGGATGTTATCGGTCGCTGAACGTCGGAGCAGTAGGCGTTTAATGCATTTTCCCATAGGGTCCAATGCAAAATTGACACCTCATTTTCTCCATTCTCAAGAGCTTTGAGTCTCTGCAAAACATATACATGTGTAGACACAAATAAGTGAAATAGAATGAAGGCTATTTCAGCTTTAGCTTTTATTCCGTTTGGGAGCTAAAGTCGCACAAACTTTTGTTTACAAAAATTTCGATGGCCTATAGTTCGCAAGTTATGCAATCAGTTGACATAAGATTGTGCATGCATGTAGACATGTTAATGGCCTTTATATATGCCAAGTTTCAGATGGCTACCTACTCATACAAGCAAGCAGTAGCGGTTTGAAATTTTCACAATTTGGGCTACACGTTCGGGACGATTCGTGACCTTAGGTGACTTGCACAATTCGGGCTGAAACTAGTGCCAAATGAGAGGGTTGGGATAAACATTCAATTGACCATATGTGCCAAAAATTCTCGTTCTCTAGTTTTCGAGTTATAGCCCCTGGAAGTCGAAAACTGCACGACTATGCCCTCGAATATCTCGACAACGGAGAAAGGAGAATTTCAGGGCATTTTCTCCCAAGAAATATATGGGAATTATCTGTAATTTAGCACAGTTTCAGAACGATTCGTGAAAGTCACCTTTTAAGAATGACTTCCACTGCAGGCCCATATATAAAAGTTTGCTCCTTTATTACTCTGCACATGGACAATTATTTGCGCTGTTATTTGCCCCAGGCATGTACCTATGTAATTACCGTTTACAGTGTAAAGATGGATGTTATCGGTCGCTGAACGTCGGAGCAGTAGGCGTTTAATGCATTTTCCCATAGGGTCCAATGCAAAATTGACACCTCATTTTCTCCATTCTCAAGAGCTTTGAGTCTCTGCAAAACATATACATGTGTAGACACAAATAAGTGAAATAGAATGAAGGCTATTTCAGCTTTAGCTTTTATTCCGTTTGGGAGCTAAAGTCGCACAAACTTTTGTTTACAAAAATTTCGATGGCCTATAGTTCGCAAGTTATGCAATCAGTTGACATAAGATTGTGCATGCATGTAGACATGTTAATGACCTTTATATATGCCAAGTTTCAGATGGCTACCTACTCATACAAGCAAGCAGTAGCGGTTTGAAATTTTCACAATTTGGGCTACACGTTCGGGACGATTCGTGACCTTAGGTGACTTGCACAATTCGGGCTGAAACTAGTGCCAAATGAAAGGGTTGGGATAAACATTCAATTGACCATATGTGCCAAAAATTCTCGTTCTCTAGTTTTCGAGTTATAGCCCCTGGAAGTCGAAAACTGCACGACTTTGCCCTCGAATATCTCGACAACGGAGAAAGGAGAATTTCAGGGCATTTTCTCCCAAGAAATATATGGGAATTATCTGTAATTTAGCACAGTTTCAGAACGATTCGTGAAAGTCACCTTTTAAGAATAACTTCCACTGCAGGCCCATATATAAAAGTTTGCTCCTTTATTACTCTGCACATGGACAATTATTTGCGCTGTTATTTGCCCCAGGCATGTACCTATGTAATTACCGTTTACAGTGTAAAGATGGATGTTATCGGTCGCTGAACGTCGGAGCAGTAGGCGTTTAATGCATTTTCCCATAGGGTCCAATGCAAAATTGACACCTCATTTTCTCCATTCTCAAGAGCTTTGAGTCTCTGCAAAACATATACATGTGTAGACACAAATAAGTGAAATAGAATGAAGGCTATTTCAGCTTTAGCTTTTATTCCGTTTGGGAGCTAAAGTCGCACAAACTTTTGTTTACAAAAATTTCGATGGCCTATAGTTCGCAAGTTATGCAATCAGTTGACATAAGATTGTGCATGCATGTAGACATGTTAATGACCTTTATATATGCCAAGTTTCAGATGGCTACCTACTCATACAAGCAAGCAGTAGCGGTTTGAAATTTTCACAATTTGGGCTACACGTTCGGGACGATTCGTGACCTTCGGTGACTTGCACAATTCGGGCTGAAACTAGTGCCAAATGAGAGGGTTGGGATAAACATTCAATTGACCATATGTGCCAAAAATTCTCGTTCTCTAGTTTTCGAGTTATAGCCCCTGGAAGTCGAAAACTGCACGACTTTGCCCTCGAATATCTCGACAACGGAGAAAGGAGAATTTCAGGGCATTTTCTCCCAAGAAATATATGGGAATTATCTGTAATTTAGCACAGTTTCAGAACGATTCGTGAAAGTCACCTTTTAAGAATAACTTCCACTGCAGGCCCATATATAAAAGTTTGCTCCTTTATTACTCTGCACATGGACAATTATTTGCGCTGTTATTTGCCCCAGGCATGTACCTATGTAATTACCGTTTACAGTGTAAAGATGGATGTTATCGGTCGCTGAACGTCGGAGCAGTAGGCGTTTAATGCATTTTCCCATAGGGTCCAATGCAAAATTGACACCTCATTTTCTCCATTCTCAAGAGCTTTGAGTCTCTGCAAAACATATACATGTGTAGACACAAATAAGTGAAATAGAATGAAGGCTATTTCAGCTTTAGCTTTTATTCCGTTTGGGAGCTAAAGTCGCACAAACTTTTGTTTACAAAACTTTCGATGGCCTATAGTTCGCAAGTTATGCAATCAGTTGACATAAGATTGTGCATGCATGTAGACATGTTAATGACCTTTATATATGCCAAGTTTCAGATGGCTACCTACTCATACAAGCAAGCAGTAGCGGTTTGAAATTTTCACAATTTGGGCTACACGTTCGGGACGATTCGTGACCTTAGGTGACTTGCACAATTCGGGCTGAAACTAGTGCCAAATGAGAGGGTTGGGATAAACATTCAATTGACCATATGTGCCAAAAATTCTCGTTCTCTAGTTTTCGAGTTATAGCCCCTGGAAGTCGAAAACTGCACGACTTTGCCCTCGAATATCTCGACAACGGAGAAAGGAGAATTTCAGGGCATTTTCTCCCAAGAAATATATGGGAATTATCTGTAATTTAGCACAGTTTCAGAACGATTCGTGAAAGTCACCTTTTAAGAATAACTTCCACTGCAGGCCCATATATAAAAGTTTGCTCCTTTATTACTCTGCACATGGACAATTATTTGCGCTGTTATTTGCCCCAGGCATGTACCTATGTAATTACCGTTTACAGTGTAAAGATGGATGTTATCGGTCGCTGAACGTCGGAGCAGTAGGCGTTTAATGCATTTTCCCATAGGGTCCAATGCAAAATTGACACCTCATTTTCTCCATTCTCAAGAGCTTTGAGTCTCTGCAAAACATATACATGTGTAGACACAAATAAGTGAAATAGAATGAAGGCTATTTCAGCTTTAGCTTTTATTCCGTTTGGGAGCTAAAGTCGCACAAACTTTTGTTTACAAAAATTTCGATGGCCTATAGTTCGCAAGTTATGCAATCAGTTGACATAAGATTGTGCATGCATGTAGACATGTTAATGACCTTTATATATGCCAAGTTTCAGATGGCTACCTACTCATACAAGCAAGCAGTAGCGGTTTGAAATTTTCACAATTTGGGCTACACGTTCGGGACGATTCGTGACCTTAGGTGACTTGCACAATTCGGGCTGAAACTAGTGCCAAATGAGAGGGTTGGGATAAACATTCAATTGACCATATGTGCCAAAAATTCTCGTTCTCTAGTTTTCGAGTTATAGCCCCTGGAAGTCGAAAACTGCACGACTTTGCCCTCGAATATCTCGACAACGGAGAAAGGAGAATTTCAGGGCATTTTCTCCCAAGAAATATATGGGAATTATCTGTAATTTAGCACAGTTTCAGAACGATTCGTGAAAGTCACCTTTTAAGAATAACTTCCACTGCAGGCCCATATATAAAAGTTTGCTCCTTTATTAATCTGCACATGGACAATTATTTGCGCTGTTATTTGCCCCAGGCATGTACCTATGTAATTACCGTTTACAGTGTAAAGATGGATGTTATCGGTCGCTGAACGTCGGAGCAGTAGGCGTTTAATGCATTTTCCCATAGGGTCCAATGCAAAATTGACACCTCATTTTCTCCATTCTCAAGAGCTTTGAGTCTCTGCAAAACATATACATGTGTAGACACAAATAAGTGAAATAGAATGAAGGCTATTTCAGCTTTAGCTTTTATTCCGTTTGGGAGCTAAAGTCGCACAAACTTTTGTTTACAAAAATTTCGATGGCCTATAGTTCGCAAGTTATGCAATCAGTTGACATAAGATTGTGCATGCATGTAGACATGTTAATGACCTTTATATATGCCAAGTTTCAGATGGCTACCTACTCATACAAGCAAGCAGTAGCGGTTTGAAATTTTCACAATTTGGGCTACACGTTCGGGACGATTCGTGACCTTAGGTGACTTGCACAATTCGGGCTGAAACTAGTGCCAAATGAGAGGGTTGGGATAAACATTCAATTGACCATATGTGCCAAAAATTCTCGTTCTCTAGTTTTCGAGTTATAGCCCCTGGAAGTCGAAAACTGCACGACTTTGCCCTCGAATATCTCGACAACGGAGAAAGGAGAATTTCAGGGCATTTTCTCCCAAGAAATATATGGGAATTATCTGTAATTTAGCACAGTTTCAGAACGATTCGTGAAAGTCACCTTTTAAGAATAACTTCCACTGCAGGCCCATATATAAAAGTTTGCTCCTTTATTACTCTGCACATGGACAATTATTTGCGCTGTTATTTGCCCCAGGCATGTACCTATGTAATTACCGTTTACAGTGTAAAGATGGATGTTATCGGTCGCTGAACGTCGGAGCAGTAGGCGTTTAATGCATTTTCCCATAGGGTCCAATGCAAAATTGACACCTCATTTTCTCCATTCTCAAGAGCTTTGAGTCTCTGCAAAACATATACATGTGTAGACACAAATAAGTGAAATAGAATGAAGGCTATTTCAGCTTTAGCTTTTATTCCGTTTGGGAGCTAAAGTCGCACAAACTTTTGTTTACAAAAATTTCGATGGCCTATAGTTCGCAAGTTATGCAATCAGTTGACATAAGATTGTGCATGCATGTAGACATGTTAATGACCTTTATATATGCCAAGTTTCAGATGGCTACCTACTCATACAAGCAAGCAGTAGCGGTTTGAAATTTTCACAATTTGGGCTACACGTTCGGGACGATTCGTGACCTTAGGTGACTTGCACAATTCGGGCTGAAACTAGTGCCAAATGAGAGGGTTGGGATAAACATTCAATTGACCATATGTGCCAAAAATTCTCGTTCTCTAGTTTTCGAGTTATAGCCCCTGGAAGTCGAAAACTGCACGACTTTGCCCTCGAATATCTCGACAACGGAGAAAGGAGAATTTCAGGGCATTTTCTCCCAAGAAATATATGGGAATTATCTGTAATTTAGCACAGTTTCAGAACGATTCGTGAAAGTCACCTTTTAAGAATAACTTCCACTGCAGGCCCATATATAAAAGTTTGCTCCTTTATTACTCTGCACATGGACAATTATTTGCGCTGTTATTTGCCCCAGGCATGTACCTATGTAATTACCGTTTACAGTGTAAAGATGGATGTTATCGGTCGCTGAACGTCGGAGCAGTAGGCGTTTAATGCATTTTCCCATAGGGTCCAATGCAAAATTGACACCTCATTTTCTCCATTCTCAAGAGCTTTGAGTCTCTGCAAAACATATACATGTGTAGACACAAATAAGTGAAATAGAATGAAGGCTATTTCAGCTTTAGCTTTTATTCCGTTTGGGAGCTAAAGTCGCACAAACTTTTGTTTACAAAAATTTCGATGGCCTATAGTTCGCAAGTTATGCAATCAGTTGACATAAGATTGTGCATGCATGTAGACATGTTAATGACCTTTATATATGCCAAGTTTCAGATGGCTACCTACTCATACAAGCAAGCAGTAGCGGTTTGAAATTTTCACAATTTGGGCTACACGTTCGGGACGATTCGTGACCTTAGGTGACTTGCACAATTCGGGCTGAAACTAGTGCCAAATGAGAGGGTTGGGATAAACATTCAATTGACCATATGTGCCAAAAATTCTCGTTCTCTAGTTTTCGAGTTATAGCCCCTGGAAGTCGAAAACTGCACGACTTTGCCCTCGAATATCTCGACAACGGAGAAAGGAGAATTTCAGGGCATTTTCTCCCAAGAAATATATGGGAATTATCTGTAATTTAGCACAGTTTCAGAACGATTCGTGAAAGTCACCTTTTAAGAATAACTTCCACTGCAGGCCCATATATAAAAGTTTGCTCCTTTATTACTCTGCACATGGACAATTATTTGCGCTGTTATTTGCCCCAGGCATGTACCTATGTAATTACCGTTTACAGTGTAAAGATGGATGTTATCGGTCGCTGAACGTCGGAGCAGTAGGCGTTTAATGCATTTTCCCATAGGGTCCAATGCAAAATCGACACCTCATTATCTCCATTCTCAAGAGCTTTGAGTCTCTGCAAAACATATACATGTGTAGACACAAATAAGTGAAATAGAATGAAGGCTATTTCAGCTTTAGCTTTTATTCCATTTGGGAGCTAAAGTCGCACAAACTTTTGTTTACAAAAATTTCGATTGCCTATAGTTCGCAAGTTATGCAATCAGTTGACATAAGATTGTGCATGCATGTAGACATGTTAATGACCTTTATATATGCCAAGTTTCAGATGGCTACCTACTCATACAAGCAAGCAGTAGCGGTTTGAAATTTTCACAATTTGGGCTACACGTTCGGGACGATTCGTGACCTTAGGTGACTTGCACAATTCGGGCTGAAACTAGTGCCAAATGAGAGGGTTGGGATAAACATTCAATTGACCATATGTGCCAAAAATTCTCGTTCTCTAGTTTTCGAGTTATAGCCCCTGGAAGTCGAAAACTGCACGACTTTGCCCTCGAATATCTCGACAACGGAGAAAGGAGAATTTCAGGGCATTTTCTCCCAAGAAATATATGGGAATTATCTGTAATTTAGCACAGTTTCAGAACGATTCGTGAAAGTCACCTTTTAAGAATAACTTCCACTGCAGGCCCATATATAAAAGTTTGCTCCTTTATTACTCTGCACATGGACAATTATTTGCGCTGTTATTTGCCCCAGGCATGTACCTATGTAATTACCGTTTACAGTGTAAAGATGGATGTTATCGGTCGCTGAACGTCGGAGCAGTAGGCGTTTAATGCATTTTCCCATAGGGTCCAATGCAAAATTGACACCTCATTTTCTCCATTCTCAAGAGCTTTGAGTCTCTGCAAAACATATACATGTGTAGACACAAATAAGTGAAATAGAATGAAGGCTATTTCAGCTTTAGCTTTTATTCCGTTTGGGAGCTAAAGTCGCACAAACTTTTGTTTACAAAAATTTCGATGGCCTATAGTTCGCAAGTTATGCAATCAGTTGACATAAGATTGTGCATGCATGTAGACATGTTAATGACCTTTATATATGCCAAGTTTCAGATGGCTACCTACTCATACAAGCAAGCAGTAGCGGTTTGAAATTTTCACAATTTGGGCTACACGTTCGGGACGATTCGTGACCTTAGGTGACTTGCACAATTCGGGCTGAAACTAGTGCCAAATGAGAGGGTTGGGATAAACATTCAATTGACCATATGTGCCAAAAATTCTCGTTCTCTAGTTTTCGAGTTATAGCCCCCTGGAAGTCGAAAACTGCACGACTTTGCCCTCGAATATCTCGACAACGGAGAAAGGAGAATTTCAGGGCATTTTCTCCCAAGAAATATATGGGAATTATCTGTAATTTAGCACAGTTTTCAGAACGATTCGTGAAAGTCACCTTTTAAGAATAACTTCCACTGCAGGCCCATATATAAAAGTTTGCTCCTTTATTACTCTGCACATGGACAATTATTTGCGCTGTTATTTGCCCCAGGCATGTACCTATGTAATTACCGTTTACAGTGTAAAGATGGATGTTATCGGTCGCTGAACGTCGGAGCAGTAGGCGTTTAATGCATTTTCCCATAGGGTCCAATGCAAAATTGACACCTCATTTTCTCCATTCTCAAGAGCTTTGAGTCTCTGCAAAACATAAACATGTGTAGACACAAATAAGTGAAATAGAATGAAGGCTATTTCAGCTTTAGCTTTTATTCCGTTTGGGAGCTAAAGTCGCACAAACTTTTGTTTACAAAAATTTCGATGGCCTATAGTTCGCAAGTTATGCAATCAGTTGACATAAGATTGTGCATGCATGTAGACATGTTAATGACCTTTATATATGCCAAGTTTCAGATGGCTACCTACTCATACAAGCAAGCAGTAGCGGTTTGAAATTTTCACAATTTGGGCTACACGTTCGGGACGATTCGTGACCTTAGGTGACTTGTACAATTCGGGCTGAAACTAGTGCCAAATGAGAGGGTTGGGATATACATTCAATTGACCATATGTGCCAAAAATTCTCGTTCTCTAGTTTTCGAGTTATAGCCCCTGGAAGTCGAAAACTGCACGACTTTGCCCTCGAATATCTCGACAACGGAGAAAGGAGAATTTCAGGGCATTTTCTCCCAAGAAATATATGGGAATTATCTGTAATTTAGCACAGTTTCAGAACGATTCGTGAAAGTCACCTTTTAAGAATAACTTCCACTGCAGGCCCATATATAAAAGTTTGCTCCTTTATTACTCTGCACATGGACAATTATTTGCGCTGTTATTTGCCCCAGGCATGTACCTATGTAATTACCGTTTACAGTGTAAAGATGGATGTTATCGGTCGCTGAACGTCGGAGCAGTAGGCGTTTAATGCATTTTCCCATAGGGTCCAATGCAAAATTGACACCTCATTTTCTCCATTCTCAAGAGCTTTGAGTCTCTGCAAAACATATACATGTGTAGACACAAATAAGTGAAATAGAATGAAGGCTATTTCAGCTTTAGCTTTTATTCCGTTTGGGAGCTAAAGTCGCACAAACTTTTGTTTACAAAAATTTCGATGGCCTATAGTTCGCAAGTTATGCAATCAGTTGACATAAGATTGTGCATGCATGTAGACATGTTAATGGCCTTTATATATGCCAAGTTTCAGATGGCTACCTACTCATACAAGCAAGCAGTAGCGGTTTGAAATTTTCACAATTTGGGCTACACGTTCGGGACGATTCGTGACCTTAGGTGACTTGCACAATTCGGGCTGAAACTAGTGCCAAATGAGAGGGTTGGGATAAACATTCAATTGACCATATGTGCCAAAAATTCTCGTTCTCTAGTTTTCGAGTTATAGCCCCTGGAAGTCGAAAACTGCACGACTATGCCCTCGAATATCTCGACAACGGAGAAAGGAGAATTTCAGGGCATTTTCTCCCAAGAAATATATGGGAATTATCTGTAATTTAGCACAGTTTCAGAACGATTCGTGAAAGTCACCTTTTAAGAATAACTTCCACTGCAGGCCCATATATAAAAGTTTGCTCCTTTATTACTCTGCACATGGACAATTATTTGCGCTGTTATTTGCCCAAGGCATGTACCTATGTAATTACCGTTTACAGTGTAAAGATGGATGTTATCGGTCGCTGAACGTCGGAGCAGTAGGCGTTTAATGTATTTTCCCATAGGGTCAAATGCAAAATTGACACCTCATTTTCTCCATTCTCAAGAGCTTTGAGTCTCTGCAAAACATATACATGTGTAGACACAAATAAGTGAAATAGAATGAAGGCTATTTCAGCTTTAGCTTTTATTCCGTTTGGGAGCTAAAGTCGCACAAACTTTTGTTTACAAAAATTTCGATGGCCTATAGTTCGCAAGTTATGCAATCAGTTGACATAAGATTGTGCATGCATGTAGACATGTTAATGACCTTTATATATGCCAAGTTTCAGATGGCTACCTACTCATACAAGCAAGCAGTAGCGGTTTGAAATTTTCACAATTTGGGCTACACGTTCGGGACGATTCGTGACCTTAGGTGACTTGCACAATTCGGGCTGAAACTAGTGCCAAATGAGAGGGTTGGGATAAACATTCAATTGACCATATGTGCCAAAAATTCTCGTTCTCTAGTTTTCGAGTTATAGCCCCTGGAAGTCGAAAACTGCACGACTTTGCCCTCGAATATCTCGACAACGGAGAAAGGAGAATTTCAGGGCATTTTCTCCCAAGAAATATATGGGAATTATCTGTAATTTAGCACAGTTTCAGAACGATTCGTGAAAGTCACCTTTTAAGAATAACTTCCACTGCAGGCCCATATATAAAAGTTTGCTCCTTTATTACTCTGCACATGGACAATTATTTGCGCTGTTATTTGCCCCAGGCATGTACCTATGTAATTACCGTTTACAGTGTAAAGATGGATGTTATCGGTCGCTGAACGTCGGAGCAGTAGGCGTTTAATGCATTTTCCCATAGGGTCCAATGCAAAATTGACACCTCATTTTCTCCATTCTCAAGAGCTTTGAGTCTCTGCAAAACATATACATGTGTAGACACAAATAAGTGAAATAGAATGAAGGCTATTTCAGCTTTAGCTTTTATTCCGTTTGGGAGCTAAAGTCGCACAAACTTTTGTTTACAAAAATTTCGATGGCCTATAGTTCGCAAGTTATGCAATCAGTTGACATAAGATTGTGCATGCATGTAGACATGTTAATGACCTTTATATATGCCAAGTTTCAGATGGCTACCTACTCATACAAGCAAGCAGTAGCGGTTTGAAATTTTCACAATTTGGGCTACACGTTCGGGACGATTCGTGACCTTAGGTGACTTGCACAATTCGGGCTGAAACTAGTGCCAAATGAGAGGGTTGGGATAAACATTCAATTGACCATATGTGCCAAAAATTCTCGTTCTCTAGTTTTCGAGTTATAGCCCCTGGAAGTCGAAAACTGCACGACTTTGCCCTCGAATATCTCGACAACGGAGAAAGGAGAATTTCAGGGCATTTTCTCCCAAGAAATATATGGGAATTATCTGTAATTTAGCACAGTTTCAGAACGATTCGTGAAAGTCACCTTTTAAGAATAACTTCCACTGCAGGCCCATATATAAAAGTTTGCTCCTTTATTACTCTGCACATGGACAATTATTTGCGCTGTTATTTGCCCCAGGCATGTACCTATGTAATTACCGTTTACAGTGTAAAGATGGATGTTATCGGTCGCTGAACGTCGGAGCAGTAGGCGTTTAATGCATTTTCCCATAGGGTCCAATGCAAAATTGACACCTCATTTTCTCCATTCTCAAGAGCTTTGAGTCTCTGCAAAACATATACATGTGTAGACACAAATAAGTGAAATAGAATGAAGGCTATTTCAGCTTTAGCTTTTATTCCGTTTGGGAGCTAAAGTCGCACAAACTTTTGTTTACAAAAATTTCGATGGCCTATAGTTCGCAAGTTATGCAATCAGTTGACATAAGATTGTGCATGCATGTAGACATGTTAATGACCTTTATATATGCCAAGTTTCAGATGGCTACCTACTCATACAAGCAAGCAGTAGCGGTTTGAAATTTTCACAATTTGGGCTACACGTTCGGGACGATTCGTGACCTTAGGTGACTTGCACAATTCGGGCTGAAACTAGTGCCAAATGAGAGGGTTGGGATAAACATTCAATTGACCATATGTGCCAAAAATTCTCGTTCTCTAGTTTTCGAGTTATAGCCCCTGGAAGTCGAAAACTGCACGACTTTGCCCTCGAATATCTCGACAACGGAGAAAGGAGAATTTCAGGGCATTTTCTCCCAAGAAATATATGGGAATTATCTGTAATTTAGCACAGTTTCAGAACGATTCGTGAAAGTCACCTTTTAAGAATAACTTCCACTGCAGGCCCATATATAAAAGTTTGCTCCTTTATTACTCTGCACATGGACAATTATTTGCGCTGTTATTTGCCCAAGGCATGTACCTATGTAATTACCGTTTACAGTGTAAAGATGGATGTTATCGGTCGCTGAACGTCGGAGCAGTAGGCGTTTAATGCATTTTCCCATAGGGTCCAATGCAAAATTGACACCTCATTTTCTCCATTCTCAAGAGCTTTGAGTCTCTGCAAAACATATACATGTGTAGACACAAATAAGTGAAATAGAATGAAGGCTATTTCAGCTTTAGCTTTTATTCCGTTTGGGAGCTAAAGTCGCACAAACTTTTGTTTACAAAAATTTCGATGGCCTATAGTTCGCAAGTTATGCAATCAGTTGACATAAGATTGTGCATGCATGTAGACATGTTAATGACCTTTATATATGCCAAGTTTCAGATGGCTACCTACTCATACAAGCAAGCAGTAGCGGTTTGAAATTTTCACAATTTGGGCTACACGTTCGGGACGATTCGTGACCTTAGGTGACTTGCACAATTCGGGCTGAAACTAGTGCCAAATGAGAGGGTTGGGATAAACATTCAATTGACCATATGTGCCAAAAATTCTCGTTCTCTAGTTTTCGAGTTATAGCCCCTGGAAGTCGAAAACTGCACGACTTTGCCCTCGAATATCTCGACAACGGAGAAAGGAGAATTTCAGGGCATTTTCTCCCAAGAAATATATGGGAATTATCTGTAATTTAGCACAGTTTCAGAACGATTCGTGAAAGTCACCTTTTAAGAATAACTTCCACTGCAGGCCCATATATAAAAGTTTGCTCCTTTATTACTCTGCACATGGACAATTATTTGCGCTGTTATTTGCCCCAGGCATGTACCTATGTAATTACCGTTTACAGTGTAAAGATGGATGTTATCGGTCGCTGAACGTCGGAGCAGTAGGCGTTTAATGCATTTTCCCATAGGGTCCAATGCAAAATTGACACCTCATTTTCTCCATTCTCAAGAGCTTTGAGTCTCTGCAAAACATATACATGTGTAGACACAAATAAGTGAAATAGAATGAAGGCTATTTCAGCTTTAGCTTTTATTCCGTTTGGGAGCTAAAGTCGCACAAACTTTTGTTTACAAAAATTTCGATGGCCTATAGTTCGCAAGTTATGCAATCAGTTGACATAAGATTGTGCATGCATGTAGACATGTTAATGACCTTTATATATGCCAAGTTTCAGATGGCTACCTACTCATACAAGCAAGCAGTAGCGGTTTGAAATTTTCACAATTTGGGCTACACGTTCGGGACGATTCGTGACCTTAGGTGACTTGCACAATTCGGGCTGAAACTAGTGCCAAATGAGAGGGTTGGGATAAACATTCAATTGACCATATGTGCCAAAAATTCTCGTTCTCTAGTTTTCGAGTTATAGCCCCTGGAAGTCGAAAACTGCACGACTTTGCCCTCGAATATCTCGACAACGGAGAAAGGAGAATTTCAGGGCATTTTCTCCCAAGAAATATATGGGAATTATCTGTAATTTAGCACAGTTTCAGAACGATTCGTGAAAGTCACCTTTTAAGAATAACTTCCACTGCAGGCCCATATATAAAAGTTTGCTCCTTTATTACTCTGCACATGGACAATTATTTGCGCTGTTATTTGCCCCAGGCATGTACCTATGTAATTACCGTTTACAGTGTAAAGATGGATGTTATCGGTCGCTGAACGTCGGAGCAGTAGGCGTTTAATGCATTTTCCCATAGGGTCCAATGCAAAATTGACACCTCATTTTCTCCATTCTCAAGAGCTTTGAGTCTCTGCAAAACATATACATGTGTAGACACAAATAAGTGAAATAGAATGAAGGCTATTTCAGCTTTAGCTTTTATTCCGTTTGGGAGCTAAAGTCGCACAAACTTTTGTTTACAAAAATTTCGATGGCCTATAGTTCGCAAGTTATGCAATCAGTTGACATAAGATTGTGCATGCATGTAGACATGTTAATGACCTTTATATATGCCAAGTTTCAGATGGCTACCTACTCATACAAGCAAGCAGTAGCGGTTTGAAATTTTCACAATTTGGGCTACACGTTCGGGACGATTCGTGACCTTAGGTGACTTGCACAATTCGGGCTGAAACTAGTGCCAAATGAGAGGGTTGGGATAAACATTCAATTGACCATATGTGCCAAAAATTCTCGTTCTCTAGTTTTCGAGTTATAGCCCCTGGAAGTCGAAAACTGCACGACTTTGCCCTCGAATATCTCGACAACGGAGAAAGGAGAATTTCAGGGCATTTTCTCCCAAGAAATATATGGGAATTATCTGTAATTTAGCACAGTTTCAGAACGATTCGTGAAAGTCACCTTTTAAGAATAACTTCCACTGCAGGCCCATATATAAAAGTTTGCTCCTTTATTACTCTGCACATGGACAATTATTTGCGCTGTTATTTGCCCCAGGCATGTACCTATGTAATTACCGTTTACAGTGTAAAGATGGATGTTATCGGTCGCTGAACGTCGGAGCAGTAGGCGTTTAATGCATTTTCCCATAGGGTCCAATGCAGAATTGACACCTCATTTTCTCCATTCTCAAGAGCTTTGAGTCTCTGCAAAACATATACATGTGTAGACACAAATAAGTGAAATAGAATGAAGGCTATTTCAGCTTTAGCTTTTATTCCGTTTGGGAGCTAAAGTCGCACAAACTTTTGTTTACAAAAATTTCGATTGCCTATAGTTCGCAAGTTATGCAATCAGTTGACATAAGATTGTGCATGCATGTAGACATGTTAATGACCTTTATATATGCCAAGTTTCAGATGGCTACCTACTCATACAAGCAAGCAGTAGCGGTTTGAAATTTTCACAATTTGGGCTACACGTTCGGGACGATTCGTGACCTTAGGTGACTTGCACAATTCGGGCTGAAACTAGTGCCAAATGAGAGGGTTGGGATAAACATTCAATTGACCATATGTGCCAAAAATTCTCGTTCTCTAGTTTTCGAGTTATAGCCCCTGGAAGTCGAAAACTGCACGACTTTGCCCTCGAATATCTCGACAACGGAGAAAGGAGAATTTCAGGGCATTTTCTCCCAAGAAATATATGGGAATTATCTGTAATTTAGCACAGTTTCAGAACGATTCGTGAAAGTCACCTTTTAAGAATAACTTCCACTGCAGGCCCATATATAAAAGTTTGCTCCTTTATTAATCTGCACATGGACAATTATTTGCGCTGTTATTTGCCCCAGGCATGTACCTATGTAATTACCGTTTACAGTGTAAAGATGGATGTTATCGGTCGCTGAACGTCGGAGCAGTAGGCGTTTAATGCATTTTCCCATAGGGTCCAATGCAAAATTGACACCTCATTTTCTCCATTCTCAAGAGCTTTGAGTCTCTGCAAAACATATACATGTGTAGACACAAATAAGTGAAATAGAATGAAGGCTATTTCAGCTTTAGCTTTTATTCCTTTTGGGAGCTAAAGTCGCACAAACTTTTGTTTACAAAAATTTCGATGGCCTATAGTTCGCAAGTTATGCAATCAGTTGACATAAGATTGTGCATGCATGTAGACATGTTAATGACCTTTATATATGCCAAGTTTCAGATGGCTACCTACTCATACAAGCAAGCAGTAGCGGTTTGAAATTTTCACAATTTGGGCTACACGTTCGGGACGATTCGTGACCTTAGGTGACTTGCACAATTCGGGCTGAAACTAGTGCCAAATGAGAGGGTTGGGATAAACATTCAATTGACCATATGTGCCAAAAATTCTCGTTCTCTAGTTTTCGAGTTATAGCCCCTGGAAGTCGAAAACTGCACGACTTTGCCCTCGAATATCTCGACAACGGAGAAAGGAGAATTTCAGGGCATTTTCTCCCAAGAAATATATGGGAATTATCTGTAATTTAGCACAGTTTCAGAACGATTCGTGAAAGTCACCTTTTAAGAATAACTTCCACTGCAGGCCCATATATAAAAGTTTGCTCCTTTATTACTCTGCACATGGACAATTATTTGCGCTGTTATTTGCCCCAGGCATGTACCTATGTAATTACCGTTTACAGTGTAAAGATGGATGTTATCGGTCGCTGAACGTCGGAGCAGTAGGCGTTTAATGCATTTTCCCATAGGGTCCAATGCAAAATTGACACCTCATTTTCTCCATTCTCAAGAGCTTTGAGTCTCTGCAAAACATATACATGTGTAGACACAAATAAGTGAAATAGAATGAAGGCTATTTCAGCTTTAGCTTTTATTCCGTTTGGGAGCTAAAGTCGCACAAACTTTTGTTTACAAAAATTTCGATGGCCTATAGTTCGCAAGTTATGCAATCAGTTGACATAAGATTGTGCATGCATGTAGACATGTTAATGACCTTTATATATGCCAAGTTTCAGATGGCTACCTACTCATACAAGCAAGCAGTAGCGGTTTGAAATTTTCACAATTTGGGCTACACGTTCGGGACGATTCGTGACCTTAGGTGACTTGCACAATTCGGGCTGAAACTAGTGCCAAATGAGAGGGTTGGGATAAACATTCAATTGACCATATGTGCCAAAAATTCTCGTTCTCTAGTTTTCGAGTTATAGCCCCTGGAAGTCGAAAACTGCACGACTTTGCCCTCGAATATCTCGACAACGGAGAAAGGAGAATTTCAGGGCATTTTCTCCCAAGAAATATATGGGAATTATCTGTAATTTAGCACAGTTTCAGAACGATTCGTGAAAGTCACCTTTTAAGAATAACTTCCACTGCAGGCCCATATATAAAAGTTTGCTCCTTTATTAATCTGCACATGGACAATTATTTGCGCTGTTATTTGCCCCAGGCATGTACCTATGTAATTACCGTTTACAGTGTAAAGATGGATGTTATCGGTCGCTGAACGTCGGAGCAGTAGGCGTTTAATGCATTTTCCCATAGGGTCCAATGCAAAATCGACACCTCATTTTCTCCATTCTCAAGAGCTTTGAGTCTCTGCAAAACATATACATGTGTAGACACAAATAAGTGAAATAGAATGAAGGCTATTTCAGCTTTAGCTTTTATTCCGTTTGGGAGCTAAAGTCGCACAAACTTTTGTTTACAAAAATTTCGATGGCCTATAGTTCGCAAGTTATGCAATCAGTTGACATAAGATTGTGCATGCATGTAGACATGTTAATGACCTTTATATATGCCAAGTTTCAGATGGCTACCTACTCATACAAGCAAGCAGTAGCGGTTTGAAATTTTCACAATTTGGGCTACACGTTCGGGACGATTCGTGACCTTAGGTGACTTGCACAATTCGGGCTGAAACTAGTGCCAAATGAGAGGGTTGGGATAAACATTCAATTGACCATATGTGCCAAAAATTCTCGTTCTCTAGTTTTCGAGTTATAGCCCCTGGAAGTCGAAAACTGCACGACTTTGCCCTCGAATATCTCGACAACGGAGAAAGGAGAATTTCAGGGCATTTTCTCCCAAGAAATATATGGGAATTATCTGTAATTTAGCACAGTTTCAGAACGATTCGTGAAAGTCACCTTTTAAGAATAACTTCCACTGCAGGCCCATATATAAAAGTTTGCTCCTTTATTACTCTGCACATGGACAATTATTTGCGCTGTTATTTGCCCCAGGCATGTACCTATGTAATTACCGTTTACAGTGTAAAGATGGATGTTATCGGTCGCTGAACGTCGGAGCAGTAGGCGTTTAATGCATTTTCCCATAGGGTCCAATGCAAAATTGACACCTCATTTTCTCCATTCTCAAGAGCTTTGAGTCTCTGCAAAACATATACATGTGTAGACACAAATAAGTGAAATAGAATGAAGGCTATTTCAGCTTTAGCTTTTATTCCGTTTGGGAGCTAAAGTCGCACAAACTTTTGTTTACAAAAATTTCGATGGCCTATAGTTCGCAAGTTATGCAATCAGTTGACATAAGATTGTGCATGCATGTAGACATGTTAATGACCTTTATATATGCCAAGTTTCAGATGGCTACCTACTCATACAAGCAAGCAGTAGCGGTTTGAAATTTTCACAATTTGGGCTACACGTTCGGGACGATTCGTGACCTTAGGTGACTTGCACAATTCGGGCTGAAACTAGTGCCAAATGAGAGGGTTGGGATAAACATTCAATTGACCATATGTGCCAAAAATTCTCGTTCTCTAGTTTTCGAGTTATAGCCCCTGGAAGTCGAAAACTGCACGACTTTGCCCTCGAATATCTCGACAACGGAGAAAGGAGAATTTCAGGGCATTTTCTCCCAAGAAATATATGGGAATTATCTGTAATTTAGCACAGTTTCAGAACGATTCGTGAAAGTCACCTTTTAAGAATAACTTCCACTGCAGGCCCATATATAAAAGTTTGCTCCTTTATTACTCTGCACATGGACAATTATTTGCGCTGTTATTTGCCCCAGGCATGTACCTATGTAATTACCGTTTACAGTGTAAAGATGGATGTTATCGGTCGCTGAACGTCGGAGCAGTAGGCGTTTAATGCATTTTCCCATAGGGTCCAATGCAAAATTGACACCTCATTTTCTCCATTCTCAAGAGCTTTGAGTCTCTGCAAAACATATACATGTGTAGACACAAATAAGTGAAATAGAATGAAGGCTATTTCAGCTTTAGCTTTTATTCCGTTTGGGAGCTAAAGTCGCACAAACTTTTGTTTACAAAAATTTCGATGGCCTATAGTTCGCAAGTTATGCAATCAGTTGACATAAGATTGTGCATGCATGTAGACATGTTAATGACCTTTATATATGCCAAGTTTCAGATGGCTACCTACCCATACAAGCAAGCAGTAGCGGTTTGAAATTTTCACAATTTGGGCTACACGTTCGGGACGATTCGTGACCTTAGGTGACTTGCACAATTCGGGCTGAAACTAGTGCCAAATGAGAGGGTTGGGATAAACATTCAATTGACCATATGTGCCAAAAATTCTCGTTCTCTAGTTTTCGAGTTATAGCCCCTGGAAGTCGAAAACTGCACGACTTTGCCCTCGAATATCTCGACAACGGAGAAAGGAGAATTTCAGGGCATTTTCTCCCAAGAAATATATGGGAATTATCTGTAATTTAGCACCGTTTCAGAACGATTCGTGAAAGTCACCTTTTAAGAATAACTTCCACTGCAGGCCCATATATAAAAGTTTGCTCCTTTATTAATCTGCACATGGACAATTATTTGCGCTGTTATTTGCCCCAGGCATGTACCTATGTAATTACCGTTTACAGTGTAAAGATGGATGTTATCGGTCGCTGAACGTCGGAGCAGTAGGCGTTTAATGCATTTTCCCATAGGGTCCAATGCAAAATTGACACCTCATTTTCTCCATTCTCAAGAGCTTTGAGTCTCTGCAAAACATATACATGTGTAGACACAAATAAGTGAAATAGAATGAAGGCTATTTCAGCTTTAGCTTTTATTCCGTTTGGGAGCTAAAGTCGCACAAACTTTTGTTTACAAAAATTTCGATGGCCTATAGTTCGCAAGTTATGCAATCAGTTGACATAAGATTGTGCATGCATGTAGACATGTTAATGACCTTTATATATGCCAAGTTTCAGATGGCTACCTACTCATACAAGCAAGCAGTAGCGGTTTGAAATTTTCACAATTTGGGCTACACGTTCGGGACGATTCGTGACCTTAGGTGACTTGCACAATTCGGGCTGAAACTAGTGCCAAATGAGAGGGTTGGGATAAACATTCAATTGACCATATGTGCCAAAAATTCTCGTTCTCTAGTTTTCGAGTTATAGCCCCTGGAAGTCGAAACCTGCACGACTTTGCCCTCGAATATCTCGACAACGGAGAAAGGAGAATTTCAGGGCATTTTCTCCCAAGAAATATATGGGAATTATCTGTAATTTAGCACAGTTTCAGAACGATTCGTGAAAGTCACCTTTTAAGAATAACTTCCACTGCAGGCCCATATATAAAAGTTTGCTCCTTTATTACTCTGCACATGGACAATTATTTGCGCTGTTATTTGCCCCAGGCATGTACCTATGTAATTACCGTTTACAGTGTAAAGATGGATGTTATCGGTCGCTGAACGTCGGAGCAGTAGGCGTTTAATGCATTTTCCCATAGGGTCCAATGCAAAATTGACACCTCATTTTCTCCATTCTCAAGAGCTTTGAGTCTCTGCAAAACATATACATGTGTAGACACAAATAAGTGAAATAGAATGAAGGCTATTTCAGCTTTAGCTTTTATTCCGTTTGGGAGCTAAAGTCGCATAAACTTTTGTTTACAAAAATTTCGATGGCCTATAGTTCGCAAGTTATGCAATCAGTTGACATAAGATTGTGCATGCATGTAGACATGTTAATGACCTTTATATATGCCAAGTTTCAGATGGCTACCTACTCATACAAGCAAGCAGTAGCGGTTTGAAATTTTCACAATTTGGGCTACACGTTCGGGACGATTCGTGACCTTAGGTGACTTGCACAATTCGGGCTGAAACTAGTGCCAAATGAGAGGGTTGGGATAAACATTCAATTGACCATATGTGCCAAAAATTCTCGTTCTCTAGTTTTCGAGTTATAGCCCCTGGAAGTCGAAAACTGCACGACTTTGCCCTCGAATATCTCGACAACGGAGAAAGGAGAATTTCAGGGCATTTTCTCCCAAGAAATATATGGGAATTATCTGTAATTTAGCACAGTTTCAGAACGATTCGTGAAAGTCACCTTTTAAGAATAACTTCCACTGCAGGCCCATATATAAAAGTTTGCTCCTTTATTACTCTGCACATGGACAATTATTTGCGCTGTTATTTGCCCCAGGCATGTACCTATGTAATTACCGTTTACAGTGTAAAGATGGATGTTATCGGTCGCTGAACGTCGGAGCAGTAGGCGTTTAATGCATTTTCCCATAGGGTCCAATGCAAAATTGACACCTCATTTTCTCCATTCTCAAGAGCTTTGAGTCTCTGCAAAACATATACATGTGTAGACACAAATAAGTGAAATAGAATGAAGGCTATTTCAGCTTTAGCTTTTATTCCGTTTGGGAGCTAAAGTCGCACAAACTTTTGTTTACAAAAATTTCGATGGCCTATAGTTCGCAAGTTATGCAATCAGTTGACATAAGATTGTGCATGCATGTAGACATGTTAATGACCTTTATATATGCCAAGTTTCAGATGGCTACCTACTCATACAAGCAAGCAGTAGCGGTTTGAAATTTTCACAATTTGGGCTACACGTTCGGGACGATTCGTGACCTTAGGTGACTTGCACAATTCGGGCTGAAACTAGTGCCAAATGAGAGGGTTGGGATAAACATTCAATTGACCATATGTGCCAAAAATTCTCGTTCTCTAGTTTTCGAGTTATAGCCCCTGGAAGTCGAAAACTGCACGACTTTGCCCTCGAATATCTCGACAACGGAGAAAGGAGAATTTCAGGGCATTTTCTCCCAAGAAATATATGGGAATTATCTGTAATTTAGCACAGTTTCAGAACGATTCGTGAAAGTCACCTTTTAAGAATAACTTCCACTGCAGGCCCATATATAAAAGTTTGCTCCTTTATTACTCTGCTCATGGACAATTATTTGCGCTGTTATTTGCCCCAGGCATGTACCTATGTAATTACCGTTTACAGTGTAAAGATGGATGTTATCGGTCGCTGAACGTCGGAGCAGTAGGCGTTTAATGCATTTTCCCATAGGGTCCAATGCAAAATTGACACCTCATTTTCTCCATTCTCAAGAGCTTTGAGTCTCTGCAAAACATATACATGTGTAGACACAAATAAGTGAAATAGAATGAAGGCTATTTCAGCTTTAGCTTTATTCCGTTTGGGAGCTAAAGTCGCACAAACTTTTGTTTACAAAAATTTCGATGGCCTATAGTTCGCAAGTTATGCAATCAGTTGACATAAGATTGTGCATGCATGTAGACATGTTAATGACCTTTATATATGCCAAGTTTCAGATGGCTACCTACTCATACAAGCAAGCAGTAGCGGTTTGAAATTTTCACAATTTGGGCTACACACGTTCGGGACGATTCGTGACCTTAGGTGACTTGCACAATTCGGGCTGAAACTAGTGCCAAATGAGAGGGTTGGGATAAACATTCAATTGACCATATGTGCCAAAAATTCTCGTTCTCTAGTTTTCGAGTTATAGCCCCTGGAAGTCGAAAACTGCACGACTTTGCCCTTGAATATCTCGACAACGGAGAAAGGAGAATTTCAGGGCATTTTCTCCCAAGAAATATATGGGAATTATCTGTAATTTAGCACAGTTTCAGAACGATTCGTGAAAGTCACCTTTTAAGAATAACTTCCACTGCAGGCCCATATATAAAAGTTTGCTCCTTTATTACTCTGCACATGGACAATTATTTGCGCTGTTATTTGCCCCAGGCATGTACCTATGTAATTACCGTTTACAGTGTAAAGATGGATGTTATCGGTCGCTGAACGTCGGAGCAGTAGGCGTTTAATGCATTTTCCCATAGGGTCCAATGCAAAATTGACACCTCATTTTCTCCATTCTCAAGAGCTTTGAGTCTCTGCAAAACATATTCATGTGTAGACACAAATAAGTGAAATAGAATGAAGGCTATTTCAGCTTTAGCTTTTATTCCGTTTGGGAGCTAAAGTCGCACTAACTTTTGTTTACAAAAATTTCGATGGCCTATAGTTCGCAAGTTATGCAATCAGTAGACATAAGATTGTGCATGCATGTAGACATGTTAATGACCTTTATATATGCCAAGTTTCAGATGGCTACCTACTCATACAAGCAAGCAGTAGCGGTTTGAAATTTTCACAATTTGGGCTACACGTTCGGGACGATTCGTGACCTTAGGTGACTTGCACAATTCGGGCTGAAACTAGTGCCAAATGAGAGGGTTGGGATAAACATTCAATTGACCATATGTGCCAAAAATTCTCGTTCTCTAGTTTTCGAGTTATAGCCCCTGGAAGTCGAAAACTGCACGACTTTGCCCTCGAATATCTCGACAACGGAGAAAGGAGAATTTCAGGGCATTTTCTCCCAAGAAATATATGGGAATTATCTGTAATTTAGCACAGTTTCAGAACGATTCGTGAAAGTCACCTTTTAAGAATAACTTCCACTGCAGGCCCATATATAAAAGTTTGCTCCTTTATTACTCTGCACATGGACAATTATTTGCGCTGTTATTTGCCCCAGGCATGTACCTATGTAATTACCGTTTACAGTGTAAAGATGGATGTTATCGGTCGCTGAACGTCGGAGCAGTAGGCGTTTAATGCATTTTCCCATAGGGTCCAATGCAAAATTGACACCTCATTTTCTCCATTCTCAAGAGCTTTGAGTCTCTGCAAAACATATACATGTGTAGACACAAATAAGTGAAATAGAATGAAGGCTATTTCAGCTTTAGCTTTTATTCCGTTTGGGAGCTAAAGTCGCACAAACTTTTGTTTACAAAAATTTCGATGGCCTATAGTTCGCAAGTTATGCAATCAGTTGACATAAGATTGTGCATGCATGTAGACATGTTAATGACCTTTATATATGCCAAGTTTCAGATGGCTACCTACTCATACAAGCAAGCAGTAGCGGTTTGAAATTTTCACAATTTGGGCTACACGTTCGGGACGATTCGTGACCTTAGGTGACTTGCACAATTCGGGCTGAAACTAGTGCCAAATGAGAGGGTTGGGATAAACATTCAATTGATTATATGTGCCAAAAATTCTCGTTCTCTAGTTTTCGAGTTATAGACCCTGGAAGTCGAAAACTGCACGACTTTGCCCTCGAATATCTCGACAACGGAGAAAGGAGAATTTCAGGGCATTTTCTCCCAAGAAATATATGGGAATTATCTGTAATTTAGCACAGTTTCAGAACGATTCGTGAAAGTCACCTTTTAAGAATAACTTCCACTGCAGGCCCATATATAAAAGTTTGCTCCTTTATTACTCTGCACATGGACAATTATTTGCGCTGTTATTTGCCCCAGGCATGTACCTATGTAATTACCGTTTACAGTGTAAAGATGGATGTTATCGGTCGCTGAACGTCGGAGCAGTAGGCGTTTAATGCATTTTCCCATAGGGTCCAATGCAAAATTGACACCTCATTTTCTCCATTCTCAAGAGCTTTGAGTCTCTGCAAAACATATACATGTGTAGACACAAATAAGTGAAATAGAATGAAGGCTATTTCAGCTTTAGCTTTTATTCTGTTTGGGAGCTAAAGTCGCACAAACTTTTGTTTACAAAAATTTCGATGGCCTATAGTTCGCAAGTTATGCAATCAGTTGACATAAGATTGTGCATGCATGTAGACATGTTAATGACCTTTATATATGCCAAGTTTCAGATGGCTACCTACTCATACAAGCAAGCAGTAGCGGTTTGAAATTTTCACAATTTGGGCTACACGTTCGGGACGATTCGTGACCTTAGGTGACTTGCACAATTCGGGCTGAAACTAGTGCCAAATGAGAGGGTTGGGATAAACATTCAATTGACCATATGTGCCAAAAATTCTCGTTCTCTAGTTTTCGAGTTATAGCCCCTGGAAGTCGAAAACTGCACGACTTTGCCCTCGAATATCTCGACAACGGAGAAAGGAGAATTTCAGGGCATTTTCTCCCAAGAAATATATGGGAATTATCTGTAATTTAGCACAGTTTTAGAACGATTCGTGAAAGTCACCTTTTAAGAATAACTTCCACTGCAGGCCCATATATAAAAGTTTGCTCCTTTATTACTCTGCACATGGACAATTATTTGCGCTGTTATTTGCCCCAGGCATGTACGTATGTAATTACCGATTACAGTGTAAAGATGGATGTTATCGGTCGCTGAACGTCGGAGCAGTAGGCGTTTAATGCATTTTCCCATAGGGTCCAATGCAAAATTGACACCTCATTTTCTCCATTCTCAAGAGCTTTGAGTCTCTGCAAAACATATACATGTGTAGACACAAATAAGTGAAATAGAATGAAGGCTATTTCAGCTTTAGCTTTTATTCCGTTTGGGAGCTAAAGTCGCAAAAACTTTTGTTTACAAAAATTTCGATGGCCTATAGTTCGCAAGTTATGCAATCAGTTGACATAAGATTGTGCATGCATGTAGACATGTTAATGACCTTTATATATGCCAAGTTTCAGATGGCTACCTACTCATACAAGCAAGCAGTAGCGGTTTGAAATTTTCACAATTTGGGCTACACGTTCGGGACGATTCGTGACCTTAGGTGACTTGCACAATTCGGGCTGAAACTAGTGCCAAATGAGAGGGTTGGGATAAACATTCAATTGACCATATGTGCCAAAAATTCTCGTTCTCTAGTTTTCGAGTTATAGCCCCTGGAAGTCGAAAACTGCACGACTTTGCCCTCGAATATCTCGACAACGGAGAAAGGAGAATTTCAGGGCATTTTCTCCCAAGAAATATATGGGAATTATCTGTAATTTAGCACAGTTTTAGAACGATTCGTGAAAGTCACCTTTTAAGAATAACTTCCACTGCAGGCCCATATATAAAAGTTTGCTCCTTTATTACTCTGCACATGGACAATTATTTGCGCTGTTATTTGCCCCAGGCATGTACCTATGTAATTACCGTTTACAGTGTAAAGATGGATGTTATCGGTCGCTGAACGTCGGAGCAGTAGGCGTTTAATGCATTTTCCCATAGGGTCCAATGCAAAATTGACACCTCATTTTCTCCATTCTCAAGAGCTTTGAGTCTCTGCAAAACATATACATGTGTAGACACAAATAAGTGAAATAGAATGAAGGCTATTTCAGCTTTAGCTTTTATTCCGTTTGGGAGCTAAAGTCGCACAAACTTTTGTTTACAAAAATTTCGATGGCCTATAGTTCGCAAGTTATGCAATCAGTTGACATAAGATTGTGCATGCATGTAGACATGTTAATGACCTTTATATATGCCAAGTTTCAGATGGCTACCTACTCATACAAGCAAGCAGTAGCGGTTTGAAATTTTCACAATTTGGGCTACACGTTCGGGACGATTCGTGACCTTAGGTGACTTGCACAATTCGGGCTGAAACTAGTGCCAAATGAGAGGGTTGGGATAAACATTCAATTGACCATATGTGCCAAAAATTCTCGTTCTCTAGTTTTCGAGTTATAGCCCCTGCAAGTCGAAAACTGCACGACTTTGCCCTCGAATATCTCGACAACGGAGAAAGGAGAATTTCAGGGCATTTTCTCCCAAGAAATATATGGGAATTATCTGTAATTTAGCACAGTTTCAGAACGATTCGTGAAAGTCACCTTTTAAGAATAACTTCCACTGCAGGCCCATATATAAAAGTTTGCTCCTTTATTACTCTGCACATGGACAATTATTTGCGCTGTTATTTGCCCCAGGCATGTACCTATGTAATTACCGTTTACAGTGTAAAGATGGATGTTATCGGTCGCTGAACGTCGGAGCAGTAGGCGTTTAATGCATTTTCCCATAGGGTCCAATGCAAAATTGACACCTCATTTTCTCCATTCTCAAGAGCTTTGAGTCTCTGCAAAACATATACATGTGTAGACACAAATAAGTGAAATAGAATGAAGGCTATTTCAGCTTTAGCTTTTATTCCGTTTGGGAGCTAAAGTCGCACAAACTTTTGTTTACAAAAATTTCGATGGCCTATAGTTCGCAAGTTATGCAATCAGTTGACATAAGATTGTGCATGCATGTAGACATGTTAATGAACTTTATATATGCCAAGTTTCAGATGGCTACCTACTCATACAAGCAAGCAGTAGCGGTTTGAAATTTTCACAATTTGGGCTACACGTTCGGGACGATTCGTGACCTTAGGTGACTTGCACAATTCGGGCTGAAACTAGTGCCAAATGAGAGGGTTGGGATAAACATTCAATTGACCATATGTGCCAAAAATTCTCGTTCTCTAGTTTTCGAGTTATAGCCCCTGAAAGTCGAAAACTGCACGACTATGCCCTCGAATATCTCGACAACGGAGAAAGGAGAATTTCAGGGCATTTTCTCCCAAGAAATATATGGGAATTATCTGTAATTTAGCACAGTTTCAGAACGATTCGTGAAAGTCACCTTTTAAGAATAACTTCCACTGCAGGCCCATATATAAAAGTTTGTTACTTTATTACTCTGCACATGGACAATTATTTGCGCTGTTATTTGCCCCAGGCATGTACCTATGTAATTACCGTTTACAGTGTAAAGATGGATGTTATCGGTCGCTGAACGTCGGAGCAGTAGGCGTTTAATGCATTTTCCCATAGGGTCCAATGCAAAATTGACACCTCATTTTCTCCATTCTCAAGAGCTTTGAGTCTCTGCAAAACATATACATGTGTAGACACAAATAAGTGAAATAGAATGAAGGCTATTTCAGCTTTAGCTTTTATTCCGTTTGGGAGCTAAAGTCGCACAAACTTTTGTTTACAAAAATTTCGATGGCCTATAGTTCGCAAGTTATGCAATCAGTTGACATAAGATTGTGCATGCATGTAGACATGTTAATGACCTTTATATATGCCAAGTTTCAGATGGCTACCTACTCATACAAGCAAGCAGTAGCGGTTTGAAATTTTCACAATTTGGGCTACACGTTCGGGACGATTCGTGACCTTAGGTGACTTGCACAATTCGGGCTGAAACTAGTGCCAAATGAGAGGGTTGGGATAAACATTCAATTGACCATATGTGCCAAAAATTCTCGTTCTCTAGTTTTCGAGTTATAGCCCCTGGAAGTCGAAAACTGCACGACTTTGCCCTCGAATATCTCGACAACGGAGAAAGGAGAATTTCAGGGCATTTTCTCCCAAGAAATATATGGGAATTATCTGTAATTTAGCACAGTTTCAGAACGATTCGTGAAAGTCACCTTTTAAGAATAACTTCCACTGCAGGCCCATATATAAAAGTTTGCTCCTTTATTACTCTGCACATGGACAATTATTTGCGCTGTTATTTGCCCCAGGCATGTACCTATGTAATTACCGTTTACAGTGTAAAGATGGATGTTATCGGTCGCTGAACGTCGGAGCAGTAGGCGTTTAATGCATTTTCCCATAGGGTCCAATGCAAAATTGACACCTCATTTTCTCCATTCTCAAGAGCTTTGAGTCTCTGCAAAACATATACATGTGTAGACACAAATAAGTGAAATAGAATGAAGGCTATTTCAGCTTTAGCTTTTATTCCGTTTGGGAGCTAAAGTCGCACAAACTTTTGTTTACAAAAATTTCGATGGCCTATAGTTCGCAAGTTATGCAATCAGTTGACATAAGATTGTGCATGCATGTAGACATGTTAATGACCTTTATATATGCCAAGTTTCAGATGGCTACCTACTCATACAAGCAAGCAGTAGCGGTTTGAAATTTTCACAATTTGGGCTACACGTTCGGGACGATTCGTGACCTTAGGTGACTTGCACAATTCGGGCTGAAACTAGTGCCAAATGAGAGGGTTGGGATAAACATTCAAATGACCATATGTGCCAAAAATTCTCGTTCTCTAGTTTTCGAGTTATAGCCCCTGGAAGTCGAAAACTGCACGACTTTGCCCTCGAATATCTCGACAACGGAGAAAGGAGAATTTCAGGGCATTTTCTCCCAAGAAATATATGGGAATTATCTGTAATTTAGCACAGTTTCAGAACGATTCGTGAAAGTCACCTTTTAAGAATAACTTCCACTGCAGGCCCATATATAAAAGTTTGCTCCTTTATTACTCTGCACATGGACAATTATTTGCGCTGTTATTTGCCCCAGGCATGTACCTATGTAATTACCGTTTACAGTGTAAAGATGGATGTTATCGGTCGCTGAACGTCGGAGCAGTAGGCGTTTAATGCATTTTCCCATAGGGTCCAATGCAAAATTGACACCTCATTTTCTCCATTCTCAAGAGCTTTGAGTCTCTGCAAAACATATACATGTGTAGACACAAATAAGTGAAATAGAATGAAGGCTATTTCAGCTTTAGCTTTTATTCCGTTTGGGAGCTAAAGTCGCACAAACTTTTGTTTACAAAAATTTCGATGGCCTATAGTTCGCAAGTTATGCAATCAGTTGACATAAGATTGTGCATGCATGTAGACATGTTAATGACCTTTATATATGCCAAGTTTCAGATGGCTACCTACTCATACAAGCAAGCAGTAGCGGTTTGAAATTTTCACAATTTGGGCTACACGTTCGGGACGATTCGTGACCTTAGGTGACTTGCACAATTCGGGCTGAAACTAGTGCCAAATGAGAGGGTTGGGATAAACATTCAATTGACCATATGTGCCAAAAATTCTCGTTCTCTAGTTTTCGAGTTATAGCCCCTGGAAGTCGAAAACTGCACGACTTTGCCCTCGAATATCTCGACAACGGAGAAAGGAGAATTTCAGGGCATTTTCTCCCAAGAAATATATGGGAATTATCTGTAATTTAGCACAGTTTTCAGAACGATTCGTGAAAGTCACCTTTTAAGAATAACTTCCACTGCAGGCCCATATATAAAAGTTTGCTCCTTTATTACTCTGCACATGGACAATTATTTGCGCTGTTATTTGCCCCAGGCATGTACCTATATAATTACCGTTTACAGTGTAAAGATGGATGTTATCGGTCGCTGAACGTCGGAGCAGTAGGCGTTTAATGCATTTTCCCATAGGGTCCAATGCAAAATTGACACCTCATTTTCTCCATTCTCAAGAGCTTTGAGTCTCTGCAAAACATATACATGTGTAGACACAAATAAGTGAAATAGAATGAAGGCTATTTCAGCTTTAGCTTTTATTCCGTTTGGGAGCTAAAGTCGCACAAACTTTTGTTTACAAAAATTTCGATGGCCTATAGTTCGCAAGTTATGCAATCAGTTGACATAAGATTGTGCATGCATGTAGACATGTTAATGAACTTTATATATGCCAAGTTTCAGATGGCTACCTACTCATACAAGCAAGCAGTAGCGGTTTGAAATTTTCACAATTTGGGCTACACGTTCGGGACGATTCGTGACCTTAGGTGACTTGCACAATTCGGGCTGAAACTAGTGCCAAATGAGAGGGTTGGGATAAACATTCAATTGACCATATGTGCCAAAAATTCTCGTTCTCTAGTTTTCGAGTTATAGCCCCTGGAAGTCGAAAACTGCACGACTTTGCCCTCGAATATCTCGACAACGGAGAAAGGAGAATTTCAGGGCATTTTCTCCCAAGAAATATATGGGAATTATCTGTAATTTAGCACAGTTTCAGAACGATTCGTGAAAGTCACCTTTTAAGAATAACTTCCACTGCAGGCCCATATATAAAAGTTTGCTCCTTTATTACTCTGCACATGGACAATTATTTGCGCTGTTATTTGCCCCAGGCATGTACCTATGTAATTACCGTTTACAGTGTAAAGATGGATGTTATCGGTCGCTGAACGTCGGAGCAGTAGGCGTTTAATGCATTTTCCCATAGGGTCCAATGCAAAATTGACACCTCATTTTCTCCATTCTCAAGAGCTTTGAGTCTCTGCAAAACATATACATGTGTAGACACAAATAAGTGAAATAGAATGAAGGCTATTTCAGCTTTAGCTTTTATTCCTTTTGGGAGCTAAAGTCGCACAAACTTTTGTTTACAAAAATTTCGATGGCCTATAGTTCGCAAGTTATGCAATCAGTTGACATAAGATTGTGCATGCATGTAGACATGTTAATGACCTTTATATATGCCAAGTTTCAGATGGCTACCTACTCATACAAGCAAGCAGTAGCGGTTTGAAATTTTCACAATTTGGGCTACACGTTCGGGACGATTCGTGACCTTAGGTGACTTGCACAATTCGGGCTGAAACTAGTGCCAAATGAGAGGGTTGGGATAAACATTCAATTGACCATATGTGCCAAAAATTCTCGTTCTCTAGTTTTCGAGTTATAGCCCCTGGAAGTCGAAAACTGCACGACTTTGCCCTCGAATATCTCGACAACGGAGAAAGGAGAATTTCAGGGCATTTTCTCCCAAGAAATATATGGGAATTATCTGTAATTTAGCACAGTTTCAGAACGATTCGTGAAAGTCACCTTTTAAGAATAACTTCCACTGCAGGCCCATATATAAAAGTTTGCTCCTTTATTACTCTGCACATGGACAATTATTTGCGCTGTTATTTGCCCCAGGCATGTACCTATGTAATTACCGTTTACAGTGTAAAGATGGATGTTATCGGTCGCTGAACGTCGGAGCAGTAGGCGTTTAATGCATTTTCCCATAGGGTCCAATGCAAAATTGACACCTCATTTTCTCCATTCTCAAGAGCTTTGAGTCTCTGCAAAACATATACATGTGTAGACACAAATAAGTGAAATAGAATGAAGGCTATTTCAGCTTTAGCTTTTATTCCGTTTGGGAGCTAAAGTCGCACAAACTTTTGTTTACAAAAATTTCGATGGCCTATAGTTCGCAAGTTATGCAATCAGTTGACATAAGATTGTGCATGCATGTAGACATGTTAATGACCTTTATATATGCCAAGTTTCAGATGGCTACCTACTCATACAAGCAAGCAGTAGCGGTTTGAAATTTTCACAATTTGGGCTACACGTTCGGGACGATTCGTGACCTTAGGTGACTTGCACAATTCGGGCTGAAACTAGTGCCAAATGAGAGGGTTGGGATAAACATTCAATTGACCATATGTGCCAAAAATTCTCGTTCTCTAGTTTTCGAGTTATAGCCCCTGGAAGTCGAAAACTGCACGACTTTGCCCTCGAATATCTCGACAACGGAGAAAGGAGAATTTCAGGGCATTTTCTCCCAAGAAATATATGGGAATTATCTGTAATTTAGCACAGTTTCAGAACGATTCGTGAAAGTCACCTTTTAAGAATAACTTCCACTGCAGGCCCATATATAAAAGTTTGCTCCTTTATTACTCTGCACATGGACAATTATTTGCGCTGTTATTTGCCCCAGGCATGTACCTATGTAATTACCGTTTACAGTGTAAAGATGGATGTTATCGGTCGCTGAACGTCGGAGCAGTAGGCGTTTAATGCATTTTCCCATAGGGTCCAATGCAAAATTGACACCTCATTTTCTCCATTCTCAAGAGCTTTGAGTCTCTGCAAAACATATACATGTGTAGACACAAATAAGTGGAATAGAATGAAGGCTATTTCAGCTTTAGCTTTTATTCCGTTTGGGAGCTAAAGTCGCACAAACTTTTGTTTACAAAAATTTCGATGGCCTATAGTTCGCAAGTTATGCAATCAGTTGACATAAGATTGTGCATGCATGTAGACATGTTAATGACCTTTATATAAGCCAAGTTTCAGATGGCTACCTACTCATACAAGCAAGCAGTAGCGGTTTGAAATTTTCACAATTTGGGCTACACGTTCGGGACGATTCGTGACCTTAGGTGACTTGCACAATTCGGGCTGAAACTAGTGCCAAATGAGAGGGTTGGGATAAACATTCAATTGACCATATGTGCCAAAAATTCTCGTTCTCTAGTTTTCGAGTTATAGCCCCTGGAAGTCGAAAACTGCACGACTTTGCCCTCGAATATCTCGACAACGGAGAAAGGAGAATTTCAGGGCATTTTCTCCCAAGAAATATATGGGAATTATCTGTAATTTAGCACAGTTTCAGAACGATTCGTGAAAGTCACCTTTTAAGAATAACTTCCACTGCAGGCCCATATATAAAAGTTTGCTCCTTTATTACTCTGCACATGGACAATTATTTGCGTTGTTATTTGCCCCAGGCATGTACCTATGTAATTACCGTTTACAGTGTAAAGATGGATGTTATCGGTCGCTGAACGTCAGAGCAGTAGGCGTTTAATGCATTTTCCCATAGGGTCCAATGCAAAATTGACACCTCATTTTCTCCATTCTCAAGAGCTTTGAGTCTCTGCAAAACATATACATGTGTAGACACAAATAAGTGAAATAGAATGAAGGCTATTTCAGCTTTAGCTTTTATTCCGTTTGGGAGCTAAAGTCGCACAAACTTTTGTTTACAAAAATTTCGATGGCCTATAGTTCGCAAGTTATGCAATCAGTTGACATAAGATTGTGCATGCATGTAGACATGTTAATGACCTTTATATATGCCAAGTTTCAGATGGCTACCTACTCATACAAGCAAGCAGTAGCGGTTTGAAATTTTCACAATTTGGGCTACACGTTCGGGACGATTCGTGACCTTAGGTGACTTGCACAATTCGGGCTGAAACTAGTGCCAAATGAGAGGGTTGGGAAAAACATTCAATTGACCATATGTGCCAAAAATTCTCGTTCTCTAGTTTTCGAGTTATAGCCCCTGGAAGTCGAAAACTGCACGACTTTGCCCTCGAATATCTCGACAACGGAGAAAGGAGAATTTCAGGGCATTTTCTCCCAAGAAATATATGGGAATTATCTGTAATTTAGCACAGTTTCAGAACGATTCGTGAAAGTCACCTTTTAAGAATAACTTCCACTGCAGGCCCATATATAAAAGTTTGCTCCTTTATTACTCTGCACATGGACAATTATTTGCGCTGTTATTTGCCCCAGGCATGTACCTATGTAATTACCGTTTACAGTGTAAAGATGGATGTTATCGGTCGCTGAACGTCGGAGCAGTAGGCGTTTAATGCATTTTCCCATAGGGTCCAATGCAAAATTGACACCTCATTTTCTCCATTCTCAAGAGCTTTGAGTCTCTGCAAAACATATACATGTGTAGACACAAATAAGTGAAATAGAATGAAGGCTATTTCAGCTTTAGCTTTTATTCCGTTTGGGAGCTAAAGTCGCACAAACTTTTGTTTACAAAAATTTCGATGGCCTATAGTTCGCAAGTTATGCAATCAGTTGACATAAGATTGTGCATGCATGTAGACATGTTAATGACCTTTATATATGCCAAGTTTCAGATGGCTACCTACTCATACAAGCAAGCAGTAGCGGTTTGAAATTTTCACAATTTGGGCTACACGTTCGGGACGATTCGTGACCTTAGGTGACTTGCACAATTCGGGCTGAAACTAGTGCCAAATGAGAGGGTTGGGATAAACATTCAATTGACCATATGTGCCAAAAATTCTCATTCTCTAGTTTTCGAGTTATAGCCCCTGGAAGTCGAAAACTGCACGACTTTGCCCTCGAATATCTCGACAACGGAGAAAGGAGAATTTCAGGGCATTTTCTCCCAAGAAATATATGGGAATTATCTGTAATTTAGCACAGTTTCAGAACGATTCGTGAAAGTCACCTTTTAAGAATAACTTCCACTGCAGGCCCATATATAAAAGTTTGCTCCTTTATTACTCTGCACATGGACAATTATTTGCGCTGTTATTTGCCCCAGGCATGTACCTATGTAATTACCGTTTACAGTGTAAAGATGGATGTTATCGGTCGCTGAACGTCGGAGCAGTAGGCGTTTAATGCATTTTCCCATAGGGTCCAATGCAAAATTGACACCTCATTTTCTCCATTCTCAAGAGCTTTGAGTCTCTGCAAAACATATACATGTGTAGACACAAATAAGTGAAATAGAATGAAGGCTATTTCAGCTTTAGCTTTTATTCCGTTTGGGAGCTAAAGTCGCACAAACTTTTGTTTACAAAAATTTCGATGGCCTATAGTTCGCAAGTTATGCAATCAGTTGACATAAGATTGTGCATGCATGTAGACATGTTAATGACCTTTATATATGCCAAGTTTCAGATGGCTACCTACTCATACAAGCAAGCAGTAGCGGTTTGAAATTTTCACAATTTGGGCTACACGTTCGGGACGATTCGTGACCTTAGGTGACTTGCACAATTCGGGCTGAAACTAGTGCCAAATGAGAGGGTTGGGATAAACATTCAATTGACCATATGTGCCAAAAATTCTCGTTCTCTAGTTTTCGAGTTATAGCCCCTGGAAGTCGAAAACTGCACGACTTTGCCCTCGAATATCTCGACAACGGAGAAAGGAGAATTTCAGGGCATTTTCTCCCAAGAAATATATGGGAATTATCTGTAATTTAGCACAGTTTCAGAACGATTCGTGAAAGTCACCTTTTAAGAATAACTTCCACTGCAGGCCCATATATAAAAGTTTGCTCCTTTATTACTCTGCACATGGACAATTATTTGCGCTGTTATTTGCCCCAGGCATGTACCTATGTAATTACCGTTTACAGTGTAAAGATGGATGTTATCGGTCGCTGAACGTCGGAGCAGTAGGCGTTTAATGCATTTTCCCATAGGGTCCAATGCAAAATTGACACCTCATTTTCTCCATTCTCAAGAGCTTTGAGTCTCTGCAAAACATATACATGTGTAGACACAAATAAGTGAAATAGAATGAAGGCTATTTCAGCTTTAGCTTTTATTCCGTTTGGGAGCTAAAGTCGCACAAACTTTTGTTTACAAAAATTTCGATGGCCTATAGTTCGCAAGTTATGCAATCAGTTGACATAAGATTGTGCATGCATGTAGACATGTTAATGACCTTTATATATGCCAAGTTTCAGATGGCTACCTACTCATACAAGCAAGCAGTAGCGGTTTGAAATTTTCACAATTTGGGCTACACGTTCGGGACGATTCGTGACCTTAGGTGACTTGCACAATTCGGGCTGAAACTAGTGCCAAATGAGAGGGTTGGGATAAACATTCAATTGACCATATGTGCCAAAAATTCTCGTTCTCTAGTTTTCGAGTTATAGCCCCTGGAAGTCGAAAACTGCACGACTTTGCCCTCGAATATCTCGACAACGGAGAAAGGAGAATTTCAGGGCATTTTCTCCCAAGAAATATATGGGAATTATCTGTAATTTAGCACAGTTTCAGAACGATTCGTGAAAGTCACCTTTTAAGAATAACTTCCACTGCAGGCCCATATATAAAAGTTTGCTCCTTTATTACTCTGCACATGGACAATTATTTGCGCTGTTATTTGCCCCAGGCATGTACCTATGTAATTACCGTTTACAGTGTAAAGATGGATGTTATCGGTCGCTGAACGTCGGAGCAGTAGGCGTTTAATGCATTTTCCCATAGGGTCCAATGCAAAATTGACACCTCATTTTCTCCATTCTTAAGAGCTTTGAGTCTTTGCAAAACATATACATGTGTAGACACAAATAAGTGAAATAGAATGAAGGCTATTTCAGCTTTAGCTTTTATTCCGTTTGGGAGCTAAAGTCGCACAAACTTTTGTTTACAAAACATTCGATGGCCTATAGTTCGCAAGTTATGCAATCAGTTGACATAAGATTGTGCATGCATGTAGACATGTTAATGACCTTTATATATGCCAAGTTTCAGATGGCTACCTACTCATACAAGCAAGCAGTAGCGGTTTGAAATTTTCACAATTTGGGCTACACGTTCGGGACGATTCGTGACCTTAGGTGACTTGCACAATTCGGGCTGAAACTAGTGCCAAATGAGAGGGTTGGGATAAACATTCAATTGACCATATGTGCCAAAAATTCTCGTTCTCTAGTTTTCGAGTTATAGCCCCTGGAAGTCGAAAACTGCACGACTTTGCCCTCGAATATCTCGACAACGGAGAAAGGAGAATTTCAGGGCATTTTCTCCCAAGAAATATATGGGAATTATCTGTAATTTAGCACAGTTTCAGAACGATTCGTGAAAGTCACCTTTTAAGAATAACTTCCACTGCAGGCCCATATATAAAAGTTTGCTCCTTTATTACTCTGCACATGGACAATTATTTGCGCTGTTATTTGCCCCAGGCATGTACCTATGTAATTACCGTTTACAGTGTAAAGATGGATGTTATCGGTCACTGAACGTCGGAGCAGTAGGCGTTTAATGCATTTTCCCATAGGGTCCAATGCAAAATTGACACCTCATTTTCTCCATTCTCAAGAGCTTTGAGTGCTATTTCAGCTTTAGCTTTATTCCGTTTGGGAGCTAAAGTCGCACAAACTTTTGTTTACAAAAATTTCGATGGCCTATAGTTCGCAAGTTATGCAATCAGTTGACATAAGATTGTGCATGCATGTAGACATGTTAATGACCTTTATATATGCCAAGTTTCAGATGGCTACCTACTCATACAAGCAAGCAGTAGCGGTTTGAAATTTTCACAATTTGGGCTACACGTTCGGGACGATTCGTGACCTTAGGTGACTTGCACAATTCGGGCTGAAACTAGTGCCAAATGAGAGGGTTGGGATAAACATTCAATTGACCATTTGTGCCAAAAATTCTCGTTCTCTAGTTTTCGATTTATAGCCCCTGGAAGTCGAAAACTGCACGACTTTGCCCTCGAATATCTCGACAACGGAGAAAGGAGAATTTCAGGGCATTTTCTCCCAAGAAATATATGGGAATTATCTGTAATTTAGCACAGTTTCAGAACGATTCGTGAAAGTCACCTTTTAAGAATAACTTCCACTGCAGGCCCATATATAAAAGTTTGCTCCTTTATTACTCTGCACATGGACAATTATTTGCGCTGTTATTTGCCCCAGGCATGTACCTATGTAATTACCGTTTACAGTGTAAAGATGGATGTTATCGGTCGCTGAACGTCGGAGCAGTAGGCGTTTAATGCATTTTCCCATAGGGTCCAATGCAAAATTGACACCTCATTTTCTCCATTCTCAAGAGCTTTGAGTCTCTGCAAAACATATACATGTGTAGACACAAATAAGTGAAATAGAATGAAGGCTATTTCAGCTTTAGCTTTTATTCCGTTTGGGAGCTAAAGTCGCACAAACTTTTGTTTACAAAAATTTCGATGGCCTATAGTTCGCAAGTTATGCAATCAGTTGACATAAGATTGTGCATGCATGTAGACATGTTAATGACCTTTATATATGCCAAGTTTCAGATGGCTACCTACTCATACAAGCAAGCAGTAGCGGTTTGAAATTTTCACAATTTGGGCTACACGTTCGGGACGATTCGTGACCTTAGGTGACTTGCACAATTCGGGCTGAAACTAGTGCCAAATGAGAGGGTTGGGATAAACATTCAATTGACCATATGTGCCAAAAATTCTCGTTCTCTAGTTTTCGAGTTATAGCCCCTGGAAGTCGAAAACTGCACGACTTTGCCCTCGAATATCTCGACAACGGAGAAAGGAGAATTTCAGGGCATTTTCTCCCATGAAATATATGGGAATTATCTGTAATTTAGCACAGTTTCAGAACGATTCGTGAAAGTCACCTTTTAAGAATAACTTCCACTGCAGGCCCATATATAAAAGTTTGCTCCTTTATTACTCTGCACATGGACAATTATTTGCGCTGTTATTTGCCCCAGGCATGTACCTATGTAATTACCGTTTACAGTGTAAAGATGGATGTTATCGGTCGCTGAACGTCGGAGCAGTAGGCGTTTAATGCATTTTCCCATAGGGTCCAATGCAAAATTGACACCTCATTTTCTCCATTCTCAAGAGCTTTGAGTCTCTGCAAAACATATACATGTGTAGACACAAATAAGTGAAATAGAATGAAGGCTATTTCAGCTTTAGCTTTTATTCCGTTTGGGAGCTAAAGTCGCACAAACTTTTGTTTACAAAAATTTCGATGGCCTATAGTTCGCAAGTTATGCAATCAGTTGACATAAGATTGTGCATGCATGTAGACAGGTTAATGACCTTTATATGCCAAGTTTCAGATGGCTACCTACTCATACAAGCAAGCAGTAGCGGTTTGAAATTTTCACAATTTGGGCTACACGTTCGGGACGATTCGTGACCTTAGGTGACTTGCACAATTCGGGCTGAAACTAGTGCCAAATGAGAGGGTTGGGATAAACATTCAATTGACCATATGTGCCAAAAATTCTCGTTCTCTAGTTTTCGAGTTATAGCCCCTGGAAGTCGAAAACTGCACGACTTTGCCCTCGAATATCTCGACAACGGAGAAAGGAGAATTTCAGGGCATTTTCTCCCAAGAAATATATGGGAATTATCTGTAATTTAGCACAGTTTCAGAACGATTCGTGAAAGTCACCTTTTAAGAATAACTTCCACTGCAGGCCCATATATAAAAGTTTGCTCCTTTATTACTCTGCACATGGACAATTATTTGCGCTGTTATTTGCCCCAGGCATGTACCTATGTAATTACCGTTTACAGTGTAAAGATGGATGTTATCGGTCGCTGAACGTCGGAGCAGTAGGCGTTTAATGCATTTTCCCATAGGGTCCAATGCAAAATTGACACCTCATTTTCTCCATTCTCAAGAGCTTTGAGTCTCTGCAAAACATATACATGTGTAGACACAAATAAGTGAAATAGAATGAAGGCTATTTCAGCTTTAGCTTTTATTCCGTTTAGGAGCTAAAGTCGCACAAACTTTTGTTTACAAAAATTTCGATGGCCTATAGTTCGCAAGTTATGCAATCAGTTGACATAAAATTGTGCATGCATGTAGACATGTTAATGACCTTTATATATGCCAAGTTTCAGATGGCTACCTACTCATACAAGCAAGCAGTAGCGGTTTGAAATTTTCACAATTTGGGCTACACGTTCGGGACGATTCGTGACCTTAGGTGACTTGCACAATTCGGGCTGAAACTAGTGCCAAATGAGAGGGTTGGGATAAACATTCAATTGACCATATGTGCCAAAAATTCTCGTTCTCTAGTTTTCGAGTTATAGCCCCTGGAAGTCGAAAACTGCACGACTTTGCCCTCGAATATCTCGACAACGGAGAAAGGAGAATTTCAGGGCATTTTCTCCCAAGAAATATATGGGAATTATCTGTAATTTAGCACAGTTTCAGAACGATTCGTGAAAGTCACCTTTTAAGAATAACTTCCACTGCAGGCCCATATATAAAAGTTTGCTCCTTTATTACTCTGCACATGGACAATTATTTGCGCTGTTATTTGCCCCAGGCATGTACCTATGTAATTACCGTTTACAGTGTAAAGATGGATGTTATCGGTCGCTGAACGTCGGAGCAGTAGGCGTTTAATGCATTTTCCCATAGGGTCCAATGCAAAATTGACACCTCATTTTCTCCATTCTCAAGAGCTTTGAGTCTCTGCAAAACATATACATGTGTAGACACAAATAAGTGAAATAGAATGAAGGCTATTTCAGCTTTAGCTTTTATTCAGTTTGGGAGCTAAAGTCGCACAAACTTTTGTTTACAAAAATTTCGATGGCCTATAGTTCGCAAGTTATGCAATCAGTTGACATAAGATTGTGCATGCATGTAGACATGTTAATGACCTTTATATATGCCAAGTTTCAGATGGCTACCTACTCATACAAGCAAGCAGTAGCGGTTTGAAATTTTCACAATTTGGGCTACACGTTCGGGACAATTCGTGACCTTAGGTGACTTGCACAATTCGGGCTGAAACTAGTGCCAAATGAGAGGGTTGGGATAAACATTCAATTGACCATATGTGCCAAAAATTCTCGTTCTCTAGTTTTCGAGTTATAGCCCCTGGAAGTCGAAAACTGCACGACTTTGCCCTCGAATATCTCGACAACGGAGAAAGGAGAATTTCAGGGCATTTTCTCCCAAGAAATATATGGGAATTATCTGTAATTTAGCACAGTTTCAGAACGATTCGTGAAAGTCACCTTTTAAGAATAACTTCCACTGCAGGCCCATATATAAAAGTTTGCTCCTTTATTACTCTGCACATGGACAATTATTTGCGCTGTTATTTGCCCCAGGCATGTACCTATGTAATTACCGTTTACAGTGTAAAGATGGATGTTATCGGTCACTGAACGTCGGAGCAGTAGGCGTTTAATGCATTTTCCCATAGGGTCCAATGCAAAATTGACACCTCATTTTCTCCATTCTCAAGAGCTTTGAGTCTCTGCAAAACATATACATGTGTAGACACAAATAAGTGAAATAGAATGAAGGCTATTTCAGCTTTAGCTTTTATTCCGTTTGGGAGCTAAAGTCGCACAAACTTTTGTTTACAAAAATTTCGATGGCCTATAGTTCGCAAGTTATGCAATCAGTTGACATAAGATTGTGCATGCATGTAGACATGTTAATGACCTTTATATATGCCAAGTTTCAGATGGCTACCTACTCATACAAGCAAGCAGTAGCGGTTTGAAATTTTCACAATTTGGGCTACACGTTCGGGACGATTCGTGACCTTAGGTGACTTGCACAATTCGGGCTGAAACTAGTGCCAAATGAGAGGGTTGGGATAAACATTCAATTGACCATATGTGCCAAAAATTCTCGTTCTCTAGTTTTCGAGTTATAGCCCCTGGAAGTCGAAAACTGCACGACTTTGCCCTCGAATATCTCGACAACGGAGAAAGGAGAATTTCAGGGCATTTTCTCCCAAGAAATATATGGGAATTATCTGTAATTTAGCACAGTTTCAGAACGATTCGTAAAAGTCACCTTTTAAGAATAACTTCCACTGCAGGCCCATATATAAAAGTTTGCTCCTTTATTACTCTGCACATGGACAATTATTTGCGCTGTTATTTGCCCCAGGCATGTACCTATGTAATTACCGTTTACAGTGTAAAGATGGATGTTATCGGTCGCTGAACGTCGGAGCAGTAGGCGTTTAATGCATTTTCCCATAGGGTCCAATGCAAAATTGACACCTCATTTTCTCCATTCTCAAGAGCTTTGAGTCTCTGCAAAACATATACATGTGTAGACACAAATAAGTGAAATAGAATGAAGGCTATTTCAGCTTTAGCTTTTATTCCGTTTGGGAGCTAAAGTCGCACAAACTTTTGTTTACAAAAATTTCGATGGCCTATAGTTCGCAAGTTATGCAATCAGTTGACATAAGATTGTGCATGCATGTAGACATGTTAATGACCTTTATATATGCCAAGTTTCAGATGGCTACCTACTCATACAAGCAAGCAGTAGCGGTTTGAAATTTTCACAATTTGGGCTACGCGTTCGGGACGATTCGTGACCCTAGGTGACTTGCACAATTCGGGCTGAAACTAGTGCCAAATGAGAGGGTTGGGATAAACATTCAATTGACCATATGTGCCAAAAATTCTCGTTCTCTAGTTTTCGAGTTATAGCCCCTGGAAGTCGAAAACTGCACGACTTTGCCCTCGAATATCTCGACAACGGAGAAAGGAGAATTTCAGGGCATTTTCTCCCAAGAAATATATGGGAATTATCTGTAATTTAGCACAGTTTCAGAACGATTCGTGAAAGTCACCTTTTAAGAATAACTTCCACTGCAGGCCCATATATAAAAGTTTGCTCCTTTATTACTCTGCACATGGACAATTATTTGCGCTGCTATTTGCCCCAGGCATGTACCTATGTAATTACCGTTTACAGTGTAAAGATGGATGTTATCGGTCGCTGAACGTCGGAGCAGTAGGCGTTTAATGAAAACTGCACGACTTTGCCCTCGAATATCTCGACAACGGAGAAAGGAGAATTTCAGGGCATTTTCTCCCAAGAAATATATGGGAATTATCTGTAATTTAGCACAGTTTCAGAACGATTCGTGAAAGTCACCTTTTAAGAATAACTTCCACTGCAGGCCCATATATAAAAGTTTGCTCCTTTATTACTCTGCACATGGGCAATTATTTGCGCTGTTATTTGCCCCAGGCATGTACCTATGTAATTACCGTTTACAGTGTAAAGATGGATGTTATCGGTCGCTGAACGTCGGAGCAGTAGGCGTTTTATGCATTTTCCCATAGGGTCCAATGCAAAATTGACACCTCATTTTCTCCATTCTCAAGAGCTTTGAGTCTCTGCAAAACATATACATGTGTAGACACAAATAAGTGAAATAGAATGAAGGCTATTTCAGCTTTAGCTTTTATTCCGTTTGGGAGCTAAAGTCGCACAAACTTTTGTTTACAAAAATTTCGATGGCCTATAGTTCTCAAGTTATGCAATCAGTTGACATAAGATTGTGCATGCATGTAGACATGTTAATGACCTTTATATATGCCAAGTTTCAGATGGCTACCTACTCATACAAGCAAGCAGTAGCGGTTTGAAATTTTCACAATTTGGGCTACACGTTCGGGACGATTCGTGACCTTAGGTGACTTGCACAATTCGGGCTGAAACTAGTGCCAAATGAGAGGGTTGGGATAAACATTCAATTGACCATATGTGCCAAAAATTCTCGTTCTCTAGTTTTCGAGTTATAGCCCCTGGAAGTCGAAAACTGCACGACTTTGCCCTCGAATATCTCGACAACGGAGAAAGGAGAATTTCAGGGCATTTTCTCCCAAGAAATATATAGGAATTATCTGTAATTTAGCACAGTTTCAGAACGATTCGTGAAAGTCACCTTTTAAGAATAACTTCCACTGCAGGCCCATATATAAAAGTTTGCTCCTTTATTACTCTGCACATGGACAATTATTTGCGCTGTTATTTGCCCCAGGCATGTACCTATGTAATTACCGTTTACAGTGTAAAGATGGATGTTATCGGTCGCTGAACGTCGGAGCAGTAGGCGTTTAATGCATTTTCCCATAGGGTCCAATGCAAAATTGACACCTCATTTTCTCCATTCTCAAGAGCTTTGAGTCTCTGCAAAACATATACATGTGTAGACACAAATAAGTGAAATAGAATGAAGGCTATTTCAGCTTTAGCTTTTATTCCGTTTGGGAGCTAAAGTCGCACAAACTTTTGTTTACAAAAATTTCGATGGCCTATAGTTCGCAAGTTATGCAATCAGTTGACATAAGATTGTGCATGCATGTAGACATGTTAATGACCTTTATATATGCCAAGTTTCAGATGGCTACCTACTCATACAAGCAAGCAGTAGCGGTTTGAAATTTTCACAATTTGGGCTACACGTTCGGGACGATTCGTGACCTTAGGTGACTTGCACAATTCGGGCTGAAACTAGTGCCAAATGAGAGGGTTGGGATAAACATTCAATTGACCATATGTGCCAAAAATTCTCGTTCTCTAGTTTTCGAGTTATAGCCCCTGGAAGTCGAAAACTGCACGACTTTGCCCTCGAATATCTCGACAACGGAGAAAGGAGAATTTCAGGGCATTTTCTCCCAAGAAATATATGGGAATTATCTGTAATTTAGCACAGTTTCAGAACGATTCGTGAAAGTCACCTTTTAAGAATAACTTCCACTGCAGGCCCATATATAAAAGTTTGCTCCTTTATTACTCTGCACATGGACAATTATTTGCGCTGTTATTTGCCCCAGGCATGTACCTATGTAATTACCGTTTACAGTGTAAAGATGGATGTTATCGGTCGCTGAACGTCGGAGCAGTAGGCGTTTAATGCATTTTCCCATAGGGTCCAATGCAAAATTGACACCTCATTTTCTCCATTCTCAAGAGCTTTGAGTCTCTGCAAAACATATACATGTGTAGACACAAATAAGTGAAATAGAATGGAGGCTATTTCAGCTTTAGCTTTTATTCCGTTTGGGAGCTAAAGTCGCACAAACTTTTGTTTACAAAAATTTCGATGGCCTATAGTTCTCAAGTTATGCAATCAGTTGACATAAGATTGTGCATGCATGTAGACATGTTAATGACCTTTATATATGCCAAGTTTCAGATGGCTACCTACTCATACAAGCAAGCAGTAGCGGTTTGAAATTTTCACAATTTGGGCTACACGTTCGGGACGATTCGTGACCTTAGGTGACTTGCACAATTCGGGCTGAAACTAGTGCCAAATGAGAGGGTTGGGATAAACATTCAATTGACCATATGTGCCAAAAATTCTCGTTCTCTAGTTTTCGAGTTATAGCCCCTGGAAGTCGAAAACTGCACGACTTTGCCCTCGAATATCTCGACAACGGAGAAAGGAGAATTTCAGGGCATTTTCTCCCAAGAAATATATGGGAATTATCTGTAATTTAGCACAGTTTCAGAACGATTCGTGAAAGTCACCTTTTAAGAATAACTTCCACTGCAGGCCCATATATAAAAGTTTGCTCCTTTATTACTCTGCACATGGGCAATTATTTGCGCTGTTATTTGCCCCAGGCATGTACCTATGTAATTACCGTTTACAGTGTAAAGATGGATGTTATCGGTCGCTGAACGTCGGAGCACTAGGCGTTTTATGCATTTTCCCATAGGGTCCAATGCAAAATTGACACCTCATTTTCTCCATTCTCAAGAGCTTTGAGTCTCTGCAAAACATATACATGTGTAGACACAAATAAGTGAAATAGAATGAAGGCTATTTCAGCTTTAGCTTTTATTCCGTTTGGGAGCTAAAGTCGCACAAACTTTTGTTTACAAAAATTTCGATGGCCTATAGTTCTCAAGTTATGCAATCAGTTGACATAAGATTGTGCATGCATGTAGACATGTTAATGACCTTTATATATGCCAAGTTTCAGATGGCTACCTACTCATACAAGCAAGCAGTAGCGGTTTGAAATTTTCACAATTTGGGCTACACGTTCGGGACGATTCGTGACCTTAGGTGACTTGCACAATTCGGGCTGAAACTAGTGCCAAATGAGAGGGTTGGGATAAACATTCAATTGACCATATGTGCCAAAAATTCTCGTTCTCTAGTTTTCGAGTTATAGCCCCTGGAAGTCGAAAACTGCACGACTTTGCCCTCGAATATCTCGACAACGGAGAAAGGAGAATTTCAGGGCATTTTCTCCCAAGAAATATATGGGAATTATCTGTAATTTAGCACAGTTTCAGAACGATTCGTGAAAGTCACCTTTTAAGAATAACTTCCACTGCAGGCCCATATATAAAAGTTTGCTCCTTTATTACTCTGCACATGGGCAATTATTTGCGCTGTTATTTGCCCCAGGCATGTACCTATGTAATTACCGTTTACAGTGTAAAGATGGATGTTATCGGTCGCTGAACGTCGGAGCAGTAGGCGTTTTATGCATTTTCCCATAGGGTCCAATGCAAAATTGACACCTCATTTTCTCCATTCTCAAGAGCTTTGAGTCTCTGCAAAACATATACATGTGTAGACACAAATAAGTGAAATAGAATGAAGGCTATTTCAGCTTTAGCTTTTATTCCGTTTGGGAGCTAAAGTCGCACAAACTTTTGTTTACAAAAATTTCGATGGCCTATAGTTCTCAAGTTATGCAATCAGTTGACATAAGATTGTGCATGCATGTAGACATGTTAATGACCTTTATATATGCCAAGTTTCAGATGGCTACCTACTCATACAAGCAAGCAGTAGCGGTTTGAAATTTTCACAATTTGGGCTACACGTTCGGGACGATTCGTGACCTTAGGTGACTTGCACAATTCGGGCTGAAACTAGTGCCAAATGAGAGGGTTGGGATAAACATTCAATTGACCATATGTGCCAAAAATTCTCGTTCTCTAGTTTTCGAGTTATAGCCCCTGGAAGTCGAAAACTGCACGACTTTGCCCTCGAATATCTCGACAACGGAGAAAGGAGAATTTCAGGGCATTTTCTCCCAAGAAATATATGGGAATTATCTGTAATTTAGCACAGTTTCAGAACGATTCGTGAAAGTCACCTTTTAAGAATAACTTCCACTGCAGGCCCATATATAAAAGTTTGCTCCTTTATTACTCTGCACATGGACAATTATTTGCGCTGTTATTTGCCCCAGGCATGTACCTATGTAATTACCGTTTACAGTGTAAAGATGGATGTTATCGGTCGCTGAACGTCGGAGCAGTAGGCGTTTAATGCATTTTCCCATAGGGTCCAATGCAAAATTGACACCTCATTTTCTCCATTCTCAAGAGCTTTGAGTCTCTGCAAAACATATACATGTGTAGACACAAATAAGTGAAATAGAATGAAGGCTATTTCTGCTTCAGCTTTTATTCCGTTTGGGAGCTAAAGTCGCACAAACTTTTGTTTACAAAAATTTCGATGGCCTATAGTTCGCAAGTTATGCAATCAGTTGACATAAGATTTTGCATGCATGTAGACATGTTAATGACCTTTATATATGCCAAGTTTCAGATGGCTACCTACTCATACAAGCAAGCAGTAGCGGTTTGAAATTTTCACAATTTGGGCTACACGTTCGGGACGATTCGTGACCTTAGGTGACTTGCACAATTCGGGCTGAAACTAGTGCCAAATGAGAGGGTTGGGATAAACATTCAATTGACCATATGTGCCAAAAATTCTCGTTCTCTAGTTTTCGAGTTATAGCCCCTGGAAGTCGAAAACTGCACGACTTTGCCCTCGAATATCTCGACAACGGAGAAAGGAGAATTTCAGGGCATTTTCTCCCAAGAAATATATGGGAATTATCTGTAATTTAGCACAGTTTCAGAACGATTCGTGAAAGTCACCTTTTAAGAATAACTTCCACTGCAGGCCCATATATAAAAGTTTGCTCCTTTATTACTCTGCACATGGACAATTATTTGCGCTGTTATTTGCCCCAGGCATGTACCTATGTAATTACCGTTTACAGTGTAAAGATGGATGTTATCGGTCGCTGAACGTCGGAGCAGTAGGCGTTTTATGCATTTTCCCATGGGTCCAATGCAAAATTGACACCTCATTTTCTCCATTCTCAAGAGCTTTGAGTCTCTGCAAAACATATACATGTGTAGACACAAATAAGTGAAATAGAATGAAGGCTATTTCAGCTTTAGCTTTTATTCCGTTTGGGAGCTAAAGTCGCACAAACTTTTGTTTACAAAAATTTCGATGGCCTATAGTTCGCAAGTTATGCAATCAGTTGACATAAGATTGTGCATGCATGTAGACATGTTAATGACCTTTATATATGCCAAGTTTCAGATGGCTACCTACTCATACAAGCAAGCAGTAGCGGTTTGAAATTTTCACAATTTGGGCTACACGTTCGGGACGATTCGTGACCTTAGGTGACTTGCACAATTCGGGCTGAAACTAGTGCCAAATGAGAGGGTTGGGATAAACATTCAATTGACCATATGTGCCAAAAATTCTCGTTCTCTAGTTTTCGAGTTATAGCCCCTGGAAGTCGAAAACTGCACGACTTTGCCCTCGAATATCTCGACAACGGAGAAAGGAGAATTTCAGGGCATTTTCTCCCAAGAAATATCTGGGAATTATCTGTAATTTAGCACAGTTTCAGAACGATTCGTGAAAGTCACCTTTTAAGAATAACTTCCACTGCAGGCCCATATATAAAAGTTTGCTCCTTTATTACTCTGCACATGGGCAATTATTTGCGCTGTTATTTGCCCCAGGCATGTACCTATGTAATTACCGTTTACAGTGTAAAGATGGATGTTATCGGTCGCTGAACGTCGGAGCAGTAGGCGTTTTATGCATTTTCCCATAGGGTCCAATGCAAAATTGACACCTCATTTTCTCCATTCTCAAGAGCTTTGAGTCTCTGCAAAACATATACATGTGTAGACACAAATAAGTGAAATAGAATGAAGGCTATTTCAGCTTTAGCTTTTATTCCGTTTGGGAGCTAAAGTCGCACAAACTTTTGTTTACAAAAATTTCGATGGCCTATAGTTCGCAAGTTATGCAATCAGTTGACATAAGATTGTGCATGCATGTAGACATGTTAATGACCTTTATATATGCCAAGTTTCAGATGGCTACCTACTCATACAAGCAAGCAGTAGCGGTTTGAAATTTTCACAATTTGGGCTACACGTTCGGGACGATTCGTGACCTTAGGTGACTTGCACAATTCGGGCTGAAACTAGTGCCAAATGAGAGGGTTGGGATAAACATTCAATTGACCATATGTGCCAAAAATTCTCGTTCTCTAGTTTTCGAGTTATAGCCCCTGGAAGTCGAAAACTGCACGACTTTGCCCTCGAATATCTCGACAACGGAGAAAGGAGAATTTCAGGGCATTTTCTCCCAAGAAATATATGGGAATTATCTGTAATTTAGCACAGTTTCAGAACGATTCGTGAAAGTCACCTTTTAAGAATAACTTCCACTGCAGGCCCATATATAAAAGTTTGCTCCTTTATTACTCTGCACATGGACAATTATTTGCGCTGTTATTTGCCCCAGGCATGTACCTATGTAATTACCGTTTACAGTGTAAAGATGGATGTTATCGGTCGCTGAACGTCGGAGCAGTAGGCGTTTAATGCATTTTCCCATAGGGTCCAATGCAAAATTGACACCTCATTTTCTCCATTCTCAAGAGCTTTGAGTCTCTGCAAAACATATACATGTGTAGACACAAATAAGTGAAATAGAATGAAGGCTATTTCTGCTTAAGCTTTTATTCCGTTTGGGAGCTAAAGTCGCACAAACTTTTGTTTACAAAAATTTCGATGGCCTATAGTTCGCAAGTTATGCAATCAGTTGACATAAGATTTTGCATGCATGTAGACATGTTAATGACCTTTATATATGCCAAGTTTCAGATGGCTACCTACTCATACAAGCAAGCAGTAGCGGTTTGAAATTTTCACAATTTGGGCTACACGTTCGGGACGATTCGTGACCTTAGGTGACTTGCACAATTCGGGCTGAAACTAGTGCCAAATGAGAGGGTTGGGATAAACATTCAATTGACCATATGTGCCAAAAATTCTCGTTCTCTAGTTTTCGAGTTATAGCCCCTGGAAGTCGAAAACTGCACGACTTTGCCCTCGAATATCTCGACAACGGAGAAAGGAGAATTTCAGGGCATTTTCTCCCAAGAAATATATGGGAATTATCTGTAATTTAGCACAGTTTCAGAACGATTCGTGAAAGTCACCTTTTAAGAATAACTTCCACTGCAGGCCCATATATAAAAGTTTGCTCCTTTATTACTCTGCACATGGACAATTATTTGCGCTGTTATTTGCCCCAGGCATGTACCTATGTAATTACCGTTTACAGTGTAAAGATGGATGTTATCGGTCGCTGAACGTCGGAGCAGTAGGCGTTTAATGCATTTTCCCATAGGGTCCAATGCAAAATTGACACCTCATTTTCTCCATTCTCAAGAGCTTTGAGTCTCTGCAAAACATATACATGTGTAGACACAAATTAATGAAATAGAATGAAGGCTATTTCAGCTTTAGCTTTTATTCCGTTTGGGAGCTAAAGTCGCACAAACTTTTGTTTACAAAAATTTCGATGGCCTATAGTTCGCAAGTTATGCAATCAGTTGACATAAGATTGTGCATGCATGTAGACATGTTAATGACCTTTATATATGCCAAGTTTCAGATGGCTACCTACTCATACAAGCAAGCAGTAGCGGTTTGAAATTTTCACAATTTGGGCTACACGTTCGGGACGATTCGTGACCTTAGGTGACTTGCACAATTCGGGCTGAAACTAGTGCCAAATGAGAGGGTTGGGATAAACATTCAATTGACCATATGTGCCAAAAATTCTCGTTCTCTAGTTTTCGAGTTATAGCCCCTGGAAGTCGAAAACTGCACGACTTTGCCCTCGACTATCTCGACAACGGAGAAAGGAGAATTTCAGGGCATTTTCTCCAAAGAAATATATGGGAATTATCTGTAATTTAGCACAGTTTCAGAACGATTCGTGAAAGTCACCTTTTAAGAATAACTTCCACTGCAGGCCCATATATAAAAGTTTGCTCCTTTATTACTCTGCACATGGACAATTATTTGCGCTGTTATTTGCCCCAGGCATGTACCTATGTAATTACCGTTTACAGTGTAAAGATGGATGTTATCGGTCGCTGAACGTCGGAGCAGTAGGCGTTTAATGCATTTTCCCATGGGGTCCAATGCAAAATTGACACCTCATTTTCTCCATTCTCAAGAGCTTTGAGTCTCTGCAAAACATATACATGTGTAGACACAAATAAGTGAAATAGAATGAAGGCTATTTCAGCTTTAGCTTTTATTCCGTTTGGGAGCTAAAGTCGCACAAACTTTTGTTAAAAAAATTTCGATGGCCTATAGTTCGCAAGTTATGCAATCAGTTGACATAAGATTGTGCATGCATGTAGACATGTTAATGACCTTTATATATGCCAAGTTTCAGATGGCTACCTACTCATACAAGCAAGCAGTAGCGGTTTGAAATTTTCACAATTTGGGCTACACGTTCGGGACGATTCGTGACCTTAGGTGACTTGCACAATTCGGGCTGAAACTAGTGCCAAATGAGAGGGTTGGGATAAACATTCAATTGACCATATGTGCCAAAAATTCTCGTTCTCTAGTTTTCGAGTTATAGCCCCTGGAAGTCGAAAACTGCACGACTTTGCCCTCGAATATCTCGACAACGGAGAAAGGAGAATTTCAGGGCATTTTCTCCCAAGAAATATATGGGAATTATCTGTAATTTAGCACAGTTTCAGAACGATTCGTGAAAGTCACCTTTTAAGAATAACTTCCACTGCAGGCCCATATATAAAAGTTTGCTCCTTTATTACTCTGCACATGGACAATTATTTGCGCTGTTATTTGCCCCAGGCATGTACCTATGTAATTACCGTTTACAGTGTAAAGATGGATGTTATCGGTCGCTGAACGTCGGAGCAGTAGGCGTTTAATGCATTTTCCCATGGGGTCCAATGCAAAATTGACACCTCATTTTCTCCATTCTCAAGAGCTTTGAGTCTCTGCAAAACATATACATGTGTAGACACAAATAAGTGAAATAGAATGAAGGCTATTTCAGCTTTAGCTTTTATTCCGTTCGGGAGCTAAAGTCGCACAAACTTTTGTTTACAAAAATTTCGATGGCCTATAGTTCGCAAGTTATGCAATCAGTTGACATAAGATTGTGCATGCATGTAGACATGTTAATGACCTTTATATATGCCAAGTTTCAGATGGCTACCTACTCATACAAGCAAGCAGTAGCGGTTTGAAATTTTCACAATTTGGGCTACACGTTCGGGACGATTCGTGACCTTAGGTGACTTGCACAATTCGGGCTGAAACTAGTGCCAAATGAGAGGGTTGGGATAAACATTCAATTGACCATATGTGCCAAAAAATCTCGTTCTCTAGTTTTCGAGTTATAGCCCCTGGAAGTCGAAAACTGCACGACTTTGCCCTCGAATATCTCGACAACGGAGAAAGGAGAATTTCAGGGCATTTTCTCCCAAGAAATATATGGGAATTATCTGTAATTTAGCACAGTTTCAGAACGATTCGTGAAAGTCACCTTTTAAGAATAACTTCCACTGCAGGCCCATATATAAAAGTTTGCTCCTTTATTACTCTGCACATGGGCAATTATTTGCGCTGTTATTTGCCCCAGGCATGTACCTATGTAATTACCGTTTACAGTGTAAAGATGGATGTTATCGGTCGCTGAACGTCGGAGCAGTAGGCGTTTTATGCATTTTCCCATAGGGTCCAATGCAAAATTGACACCTCATTTTCTCCATTCTCAAGAGCTTTGAGTCTCTGCAAAACATATACATGTGTAGACACAAATAAGTGAAATAGAATGAAGGCTATTTCAGCTTTAGCTTTTATTCCGTTTGGGAGCTAAAGTCGCACAAACTTTTGTTTACAAAAATTTCGATGGCCTATAGTTCTCAAGTTATGCAATCAGTTGACATAAGATTGTGCATGCATGTAGACATGTTAATGACCTTTATATATGCCAAGTTTCAGATGGCTACCTACTCATACAAGCAAGCAGTAGCGGTTTGAAATTTTCACAATTTGGGCTACACGTTCGGGACGATTCGTGACCTTAGGTGACTTGCACAATTCGGGCTGAAACTAGTGCCAAATGAGAGGGTTGGGATAAACATTCAATTGACCATATGTGCCAAAAATTCTCGTTCTCTAGTTTTCGAGTTATAGCCCCTGGAAGTCGAAAACTGCACGACTTTGCCCTCGAATATCTCGACAACGGAGAAAGGAGAATTTCAGGGCATTTTCTCCCAAGAAATATATGGGAATTATCTGTAATTTAGCACAGTTTCAGAACGATTCGTGAAAGTCACCTTTTAAGAATAACTTCCACTGCAGGCCCATATATAAAAGTTTGCTCCTTTATTACTCTGCACATGGACAATTATTTGCGCTGTTATTTGCCCCAGGCATGTACCTATGTAATTACCGTTTACAGTGTAAAGATGGATGTTATCGGTCGCTGAACGTCGGAGCAGTAGGCGTTTAATGCATTTTCCCATAGGGTCCAATGCAAAATTGACACCTCATTTTCTCCATTCTCAAGAGCTTTGAGTCTCTGCAAAACATATACATGTGTAGACACAAATAAGTGAAATAGAATGAAGGCTATTTCAGCTTTAGCTTTCATTCCGTTTGGGAGCTAAAGTCGCACAAACTTTTGTTTACAAAATAGTTCGCAAGTTATGCAATCAGTTGACATAAGATTGTGCATGCATGTAGACATGTTAATGACCTTTATATATGCCAAGTTTCAGATGGCTACCTACTCATACAAGCAAGCAGTAGCGGTTTGAAATTTTCACAATTTGGGCTACACGTTCGGGACGATTCGTGACCTTAGGTAACTTGCACAATTCGGGCTGAAACTAGTGCCAAATGAGAGGGTTGGGATAAACATTCAATTGACCATATGTGCCAAAAATTCTCGTTCTCTAGTTTTCGAGTTATAGCCCCTGGAAGTCGAAAACTGCACGACTTTGCCCTCGAATATCTCGACAACGGAGAAAGAAAATTTCAGGGCATTTTCTCCCAAGAAATATATGGGAATTATCTGTAATTTAGCACAGTTTCAGAACGATTCGTGAAAGTCACCTTTTAAGAATAACTTCCACTGCAGGCCCATATATAAAAGTTTGCTCCTTTATTACTCTGCACATGGACAATTATTTGCGCTGTTATTTGCCCCAGGCATGTACCTATGTAATTACCGTTTACAGTGTAAAGATGGATATTATTGGTCGCTGAACGTCGGAGCAGTAGGCGTTTAATGCATTTTTCCATAGGGTCCAATGCAAAATTGACACCTCATTTTCTCCATTCTCAAGAGCTTTGAGTCTCTGCAAAACATATACATGTGTAGACACAAATAAGTGAAATAGAATGAAGGCTATTTCAGCTTTAGCTTTTATTCCGTTTGGGAGCTAAAGTCGCACAAACTTTTGTTAACAAAAATTTCGATGGCCTATAGTTCTCAAGTTATGCAATCAGTTGACATAAGATTGTGCATGCATGTAGACATGTTAATGACCTTTATATATGCCAAGTTTCAGATGGCTACCTACTCATACAAGCAAGCAGTAGCGGTTTGAAATTTTCACAATTTGGGCTACACGTTCGGGACGATTCGTGACCTTAGGTGACTTGCACAATTCGGGCTGAAACTAGTGCCAAATGAGAGGGTTGGGATAAACATTCAATTGACCATATGTGCCAAAAATTCTCGTTCTCTAGTTTTCGAGTTATAGCCCCTGGAAGTCGAAAACTGCACGACTTTGCCCTCGAATATCTCGACAACGGAGAAAGGAGAATTTCAGGGCATTTTCTCCCAAGAAATATATGGGAATTATTTGTAATTTAGCACAGTTTCAGAACGATTCGTGAAAGTCACCTTTTAAGAATAACTTCCACTGCAGGCCCATATATAAAAGTTTGCTCCTTTATTACTCTGCACATGGACAATTATTTGCGCTGTTATTTGCCCCAGGCATGTACCTATGTAATTACCGTTTACAGTGTAAAGATGGATGTTATCGGTCGCTGAACGTCGGAGCAGTAGGCGTTTAATGCATTTTCCCATAGGGTCCAATGCAAAATTGACACCTCATTTTCTCCATTCTCAAGAGCTTTGAGTCTCTGCAAAACATATAAATGTGTAGACACAAATAAGTGAAATAGAATGAAGGCTATTTCAGCTTTAGCTTTTATTCCGTTTGGGAGCTAAAGTCGCACAAACTTTTGTTTACAAAAATTTCAATGGCCTATAGTTCGCAAGTTATGCAATCAGTTGACATAAGATTGTGCATGCATGTAGAATTATTAATGACCTTTATATATGCCAAGTTTCAGATGGCTACCTACTCATACAAGCAAGCAGTAGCGGTTTGAAATTTTCACAATTTGGGCTACACGTTCGGGACGATTCGTGACTTTAGGTGACTTGCACAATTCGGGCTGAAACTAGTGCCAAATGAGAGGGTTGGGATAAACATTCAATTGACCATATGTGCCAAAAATTCTCGTTCTCTAGTTTTCGAGTTATAGCCCCTGGAAGTCGAAAACTGCACGACTTTGCCCTCGAATATCTCGACAACGGAGAAAGGAGAATTTCAGGGCATTTTCTCCCAAGAAATATATGGGAATTATCTGTAATTTAGCACAGTTTCAGAACGATTCGTGAAAGTCACCTTTTAAGAATAACTTCCACTGCAGGCCCATATATAAAAGTTTGCTCCTTTATTACTCTGCACATGGACAATTATTTGCGCTGTTATTTGCCCCAGGCATGTACCTATGTAATTACCGTTTACAGTGTAAAGATGGATGTTATCGGTCGCTGAACGTCGGAGCAGTAGGCGTTTAATGCATTTTCCCATAGGGTCCAATGCAAAATTGACACCTCATTTTCTCCATTCTCAAGAGCTTTGAGTCTCTGCAAAACATATACATGTGTAGACACAAATAAGTGAAATAGAATGAAGGCTATTTCAGCTTTAGCTTTTATTCCGTTTGGGAGCTAAAGTCGCACAAACTTTTGTTTACAAAAATTTCGATGGCCTATAGTTCGCAAGTTATGCAATCAGTTGACATAAGACTGTGCATGCATATAGACATGTTAATGGCCTTTATATATGCCAAGTTTCAGATGGCTACCTACTCATACAAGCAAGCAGTAGCGGTTTGAAATTTTCACAATTTGGGCTACACGTTCGGGACGATTCGTGACCATAGGTGACTTGCACAATTCGTTCTGAAACTAGTGCCAAATGAGAGGGTTGGGATAAACATTCAATTGACCATATGTGCCAAAAATTCTCGTTCTCTAGTTTTCGAGTTATAGCCCCTGGAAGTCGAAAACTGCACGACTTTGCCCTCGAATATCTCGACAACGGAGAAAGGAGAATTTCAGGGCATTTTCTCCCAAGAAATATATGGGAATTATCTGTAATTTAGCACAGTTTCAGAACGATTCGTGAAAGTCACCTTTTAAGAATAACTTCCACTGCAGGCCCATATATAAAAGTTTGCTCCTTTATTACTCTGCACATGGACAATTATTTGCGCTGTTATTTGCCCCAGGCATGTACCTATGTAATTACCGTTTACAGTGTAAAGATGGATGTTATCGGTCGCTGAACGTCGGAGCAGTAGGCGTTTAATGCATTTTCCCATAGGGTCCAATGCAAAATTGACACCTCATTTTCTCCATTCTCAAGAGCTTTGAGTCTCTGCAAAACATATACATGTGTAGACACAAATAAGTGAAATAGAATGAAGGCTATTTCAGCTTTAGCTTTTATTCCGTTTGGGAGCTAAAGTCGCACAAACTTTTGTTTACAAAATAGTTCGCAAGTTATGCAATCAGTTGACATAAGATTGTGCATGCATGTAGACATGTTAATGACCTTTATATATGCCAAGTTTCAGATGGCTACCTACTCATACAAGCAAGCAGTAGCGGTTTGAAATTTTCACAATTTGGGCTACACGTTCGGGACGATTCGTGACCTTAGGTAACTTGCACAATTCGGGCTGAAACTAGTGCCAAATGAGAGGGTTGGGATAAACATTCAATTGACCATATGTGCCAAAAATTCTCGTTCTCTAGTTTTCGAGTTATAGCCCCTGGAAGTCGAAAACTGCACGACTTTGCCCTCGAATATCTCGACAACGGAGAAAGGAGAATTTCAGGGCATTTTCTCCCAAGAAATATATGGGAATTATCTGTAATTTAGCACAGTTTCAGAACGATTCGTGAAAGTCACCTTTTAAGAATAACTTCCACTGCAGGCCCATATATAAAAGTTTGCTCCTTTATTACTCTGCACATGGACAATTATTTGCGCTGTTATTTGCCCCAGGCATGTACCTATGTAATTACCGTTTACAGTGTAAAGATGGATATTATCGGTCGCTGAACGTCGGAGCAGTAGGCGTTTAATGCATTTTTCCATAGGGTCCAATGCAAAATTGACACCTCATTTTCTCCATTCTCAAGAGCTTTGAGTCTCTGCAAAACATATACATGTGTAGACACAAATAAGTGAAATAGAATGAAGGCTATTTCAGCTTTAGCTTTTATTCCGTTTGGGAGCTAAAGTCGCACAAACTTTTGTTTACAAAAATTTCGATGGCCTATAGTTCGCAAGTTATGCAATCAGTTGACATAAGATTGTGCATGCATGTAGACATGTTAATGACCTTTATATATGCCAAGTTTCAGATGGCTACCTACTCATACAAGCAAGCAGTAGCGGTTTGAAATTTTCACAATTTGGGCTACACGTTCGGGACGATTCGTGACCTTAGGTGACTTGCACAATTCGGGCTGAAACTAGTGCCAAATGAGAGGGTTGGGATAAACATTCAATTGACCATATGTGCCAAAAATTCTCGTTCTCTAGTTTTCGAGTTATAGCCCCTGGAAGTCGAAAACTGCACGACTTTGCCCTCGAATATCTCGACAACGGAGAAAGGAGAATTTCAGGGCATTTTCTCCCAAGAAATATATGGGAATTATCTGTAATTTAGCACAGTTTCAGAACGATTCGTGAAAGTCACCTTTTAAGAATAACTTCCACTGCAGGCCCATATATAAAAGTTTGCTCCTTTATAACTCTGCACATGGACAATTATTTGCGCTGTTATTTGCCCCAGGCATGTACCTATGTAATTACCGTTTACAGTGTAAAGATGGATGTTATCGGTCGCTGAACGTCGGAGCAGTAGGCGTTTAATGCATTTTCCCATAGGGTCCAATGCAAAATTGACACCTCATTTTCTCCATTCTCAAGAGCTTTGAGTCTCTGCAAAACATATACATGTGTAGACACAAATAAGTGAAATAGAATGAAGGCTATTTCAGCTTTAGCTTTTATTCCGTTTGGGAGCTAAAGTCGCACAAACTTTTGTTTACAAAAATTTCGATGGCCTAGTTCGCAAGTTATGCAATCAGTTGACATAAGATTGTGCATGCATGTAGACATGTTAATGACCTTTATATATGCCAAGTTTCAGATGGCTACCTACTCATACAAGCAAGCAGTAGCGGTTTGAAATTTTCACAATTTGGGCTACACGTTCGGGACGATTCGTGACCTTAGGTGACTTGCACAATTCGGGCTGAAACTAGTGCCAAATGAGAGGGTTGGGATAAACATTCAATTGACCATATGTGCCAAAAATTCTCGTTCTCTAGTTTTCGAGTTATAGCCCCTGGAAGTCGAAAACTGCACGACTTTGCCCTCGAATATCTCGACAACGGAGAAAGGAGAATTTCAGGGCATTTTCTCCCAAGAAATATATGGGAATTATCTGTAATTTAGCACAGTTTCAGAACGATTCGTGAAAGTCACCTTTTAAGAATAACTTCCACTGCAGGCCCATATATAAAAGTTTGCTCCTTTATTACTCTGCACATGGACAATTATTTGCGCTGTTATTTGCCCCAGGCATGTACCTATGTAATTACCGTTTACAGTGTAAAGATGGATGTTATCGGTCGCTGAACGTCGGAGCAGTAGGCGTTTAATGCATTTTCCCATAGGGTCCAATGCAAAATTGACACCTCATTTTCTCCATTCTCAAGAGCTTTGAGTCTCTGCAAAACATATACATGTGTAGACACAAATAAGTGAAATAGAATGAAGGCTATTTCAGCTTTAGCTTTTATTCCGTTTGGGAGCTAAAGTCGCACAAACTTTTGTTTACAAAAATTTCGATGGCCTATAGTTCGCAAGTTATGCAATCAGTTGACATAAGATTGTGCATGCATATAGACATGTTAATGGCCTTTATATATGCCAAGTTTCAGATGGCTACCTACTCATACAAGCAAGCAGTAGCGGTTTGAAATTTTCACAATTTGGGCTACACGTTCGGGACGATTCGTGACCATAGGTGACTTGCACAATTCGTTCTGAAACTAGTGCCAAATGAGAGGGTTGGGATAAACATTCAATTGACCATATGTGCCAAAAATTCTCGTTCTCTAGTTTTCGAGTTATAGCCCCTGGAAGTCGAAAACTGCACGACTTTGCCCTCGAATATCTCGACAACGGAGAAAGGAGAATTTCAGGGCATTTTCTCCCAAGAAATATATGGGAATTATCTGTAATTTAGCACAGTTTCAGAACGATTCGTGAAAGTCACCTTTTAAGAATAACTTCCACTGCAGGCCCATATATAAAAGTTTGCTCCTTTATTACTCTGCACATGGACAATTATTTGCGCTGTTATTTGCCCCAGGCATGTACCTATGTAATTACCGTTTACAGTGTAAAGATGGATGTTATCGGTCGCTGAACGTCGGAGCAGTAGGCGTTTAATGCATTTTCCCATAGGGTCCAATGCAAAATTGACACCTCATTTTCTCCATTCTCAAGAGCTTTGAGTCTCTGCAAAACATATACATGTGTAGACACAAATAAGTGAAATAGAATGAAGGCTAATTCAGCTTTAGCTTTTATTCCGTTTGGGAGCTAAAGTCGCACAAACTTTTGTTTACAAAAATTTCGATGGCCTATAGTTCGCAAGTTATGCAATCAGTTGACATAAGATTGTGCATGCATGTAGACATATTAATGACCTTTATATATGCCAAGTTTCAGATGGCTACCTACTCATACAAGCAAGCAGTAGCGGTTTGAAATTTTCACAATTTGGGCTACACGTTCAGGACGATTCGTGACCTTAGGTGACTTGCACAATTCGGGCTGAAACTAGTGCCAAATGAGAGGGTTGGGATAAACATTCAATTGACCATATGTGCCAAAAATTCTCGTTCTCTAGTTTTCGAGTTATAGCCCCTGGAAGTCGAAAACTGCACGACTTTGCCCTCGAATATCTCGACAACGGAGAAAGGAGAATTTCAGGGCATTTTCTCCCAAGAAATATATGGGAATTATCTGTAATTTAGCACAGTTTCAGAACGATTCGTGAAAGTCACCTTTTAAGAATAACTTCCACTGCAGGCCCATATATAAAAAGTTTGCTCCTTTATTACTCTGCACATGGACAATTATTTGCGCTGTTATTTGCCCCAGGCATGTACCTATGTAATTACCGTTTACAGTGTAAAGATGGATGTTATCGGTCGCTGAACGTCGGAGCAGTAGGCGTTTAATGCATTTTCCCATAGGGTCCAATGCAAAATTGACACCTCATTTTCTCCATTCTCAAGAGCTTTGAGTCTCTGCAAAACATATACATGTGTAGACACAAATAAGTGAAATAGAATGAAGGCTATTTCAGCTTAAGCTTTTATTCCGTTTGGGAGCTAAAGTCGCACAAACTTTTGTTTACAAAAATTTCGATGGCCTATAGTTCGCAAGTTATGCAATCAGTTGACATAAGATTGTGCATGCATGTAGACATGTTAATGACCTTTATATATGCCAAGTTTCAGATGGCTACCTACTCATACAAGCAAGCAGTAGCGGTTTGAAATTTTCACAATTTGGGCTACACGTTCGGGACGATTCGTGACCTTAGGTGACTTGCACAATTCGGGCTGAAACTAGTGCCAAATGAGAGGGTTGGGATAAACATTCAATTGACCATATGTGCCAAAAATTCTCGTTCTCTAGTTTTCGAGTTATAGCCCCTGGAAGTCGAAAACTGCACGACTTTGCCCTCGAATATCTCGACAACGGAGAAAGGAGAATTTCAGGGCATTTTCTCCCAAGAAATATATGGGAATTATCTGTAATTTAGCACAGTTTCAGAACGATTCGTGAAAGTCACCTTTTAAGAATAACTTCCACTGCAGGCCCATATATAAAAGTTTGCTCCTTTATAACTCTGCACATGGACAATTATTTGCGCTGTTATTTGCCCCAGGCATGTACCTATGTAATTACCGTTTACAGTGTAAAGATGGATGTTATCGGTCGCTGAACGTCGGAGCAGTAGGCGTTTAATGTATTTTCCCATAGGGTCCAATGCAAAATTGACACCTCATTTTCTCCATTCTCAAGAGCTTTGAGTCTCTGCAAAACATATACATGTGTAGACACAAATAAGTGAAATAGAATGAAGGCTATTTCAGCTTTAGCTTTTATTCCGTTTGGGAGCTAAAGTCGCACAAACTTTTGTTTACAAAAATTTCGATGGCCTATAGTTCGCAAGTTATGCAATCAGTTGACATAAGATTGTGCATGCATGTAGACATGTTAATGACCTTTATATATGCCAAGTTTCAGATGGCTACCTACTCATACAAGCAAGCAGTAGCGGTTTGAAATTTTCACAATTTGGGCTACACGTTCGGGACGATTCGTGACCTTAGGTGACTTGCACAATTCGGGCTGAAACTAGTGCCAAATGAGAGGGTTGGGATAAACATTCAATTGACCATATGTGCCAAAAATTCTCGTTCTCTAGTTTTCGAGTTATAGCCCCTGGAAGTCGAAAACTGCACGACTTTGCCCTCGAATATCTCGACAACGGAGAAAGGAGAATTTCAGGGCATTTTCTCCCAAGAAATATATGGGAATTATCTGTAATTTAGCACAGTTTCAGAACGATTCGTGAAAGTCACCTTTTAAGAATAACTTCCACTGCAGGCCCATATATAAAAGTTTGCTCCTTTATTACTCTGCACATGGACAATTATTTGCGCTGTTATTTGCCCCAGGCATGTACCTATGTAATTACCGTTTACAGTGTAAAGATGGATGTTATCGGTCGCTGAACGTCGGAGCAGTAGGCGTTTAATGCATTTTCCCATAGGGTCCAATGCAAAATTGACACCTCATTTTCTCCATTCTCAAGAGCTTTGAGTCTCTGCAAAACATATACATGTGTAGACACAAATAAGTGAAATAGAATGAAGGCTATTTCAGCTTTAGCTTTTATTCCGTTTGGGAGCTAAAGTCGCACAAACTTTTGTTTACAAAAATTTCGATGGCCTATAGTTCGCAAGTTATGCAATCAGTTGACATAAGATTGTGCATGCATATAGACATGTTAATGGCCTTTATATATGCCAAGTTTCAGATGGCTACCTACTCATACAAGCAAGCAGTAGCGGTTTGAAATTTTCACAATTTGGGCTACACGTTCGGGACGATTCGTGACCATAGGTGACTTGCACAATTCGTTCTGAAACTAGTGCCAAATGAGAGGGTTGGGATAAACATTCAATTGACCATATGTGCCAAAAATTCTCGTTCTCTAGTTTTCGAGTTATAGCCCCTGGAAGTCGAAAACTGCACGACTTTGCCCTCGAATATCTCGACAACGGAGAAAGGAGAATTTCAGGGCATTTTCTCCCAAGAAATATATGGGAATTATCTGTAATTTAGCACAGTTTCAGAACGATTCGTGAAAGTCACCTTTTAAGAATAACTTCCACTGCAGGCCCATATATAAAAGTTTGCTCCTTTATTACTCTGCACATGGACAATTATTTGCGCTGTTATTTGCCCCAGGCATGTACCTATGTAATTACCGTTTACAGTGTAAAGATGGATGTTATCGGTCGCTGAACGTCGGAGCAGTAGGCGTTTAATGCATTTTCCCATAGGGTCCAATGCAAAATTGACACCTCATTTTCTCCATTCTCAAGAGCTTTGAGTCTCTGCAAAACATATACATGTGTAGACACAAATAAGTGAAATAGAATGAAGGCTAATTCAGCTTTAGCTTTTATTCCGTTTGGGAGCTAAAGTCGCACAAACTTTTGTTTACAAAAATTTCGATGGCCTATAGTTCGCAAGTTATGCAATCAGTTGACATAAGATTGTGCATGCATGTAGACATATTAATGACCTTTATATATGCCAAGTTTCAGATGGCTACCTACTCATACAAGCAAGCAGTAGCGGTTTGAAATTTTCACAATTTGGGCTACACGTTCAGGACGATTCGTGACCTTAGGTGACTTGCACAATTCGGGCTGAAACTAGTGCCAAATGAGAGGGTTGGGATAAACATTCAATTGACCATATGTGCCAAAAATTCTCGTTCTCTAGTTTTCGAGTTATAGCCCCTGGAAGTCGAAAACTGCACGACTTTGCCCTCGAATATCTCGACAACGGAGAAAGGAGAATTTCAGGGCATTTTCTCCCAAGAAATATATGGGAATTATCTGTAATTTAGCACAGTTTCAGAACGATTCGTGAAAGTCACCTTTTAAGAATAACTTCCACTGCAGGCCCATATATAAAAAGTTTGCTCCTTTATTACTCTGCACATGGACAATTATTTGCGCTGTTATTTGCCCCAGGCATGTACCTATGTAATTACCGTTTACAGTGTAAAGATGGATGTTATCGGTCGCTGAACGTCGGAGCAGTAGGCGTTTAATGCATTTTCCCATAGGGTCCAATGCAAAATTGACACCTCATTTTCTCCATTCTCAAGAGCTTTGAGTCTCTGCAAAACATATACATGTGTAGACACAAATAAGTGAAATAGAATGAAGGCTATTTCAGCTTAAGCTTTTATTCCGTTTGGGAGCTAAAGTCGCACAAACTTTTGTTTACAAAAATTTCGATGGCCTATAGTTCGCAAGTTATGCAATCAGTTGACATAAGATTGTGCATGCATGTAGAATTATTAATGACCTTTATATATGCCAAGTTTCAGATGGCTACCTACTCATACAAGCAAGCAGTAGCGGTTTGAAATTTTCACAATTTGGGCTACACGTTCGGGACGATTCGTGACCTTAGGTGACTTGCACAATTCGGGCTGAAACTAGTGCCAAATGAGAGGGTTGGGATAAACATTCAATTGACCATATGTGCCAAAAATTCTCGTTCTCTAGTTTTCGAGTTATAGCCCCTGGAAGTCGAAAACTGCACGACTTTGCCCTCGAATATCTCGACAACGGAGAAAGGAGAATTTCAGGGCATTTTCTCCCAAGAAATATATGGGAATTATCTGTAATTTAGCACAGTTTCAGAACGATTCGTGAAAGTCACCTTTTAAGAATAACTTCCACTGCAGGCCCATATATAAAAGTTTGCTCCTTTATTACTCTGCACATGGACAATTATTTGCGCTGTTATTTGCCCCAGGCATGTACCTATGTAATTACCGTTTACAGTGTAAAGATGGATGTTATCGGTCGCTGAACGTCGGAGCAGTAGGCGTTTAATGCATTTTCCCATAGGGTCCAATGCAAAATTGACACCTCATTTTCTCCATTCTCAAGAGCTTTGAGTCTCTGCAAAACATATACATGTGTAGACACAAATAAGTGAAATAGAATGAAGGCTATTTCAGCTTTAGCTTTTATTCCGTTTGGGAGCTAAAGTCGCACAAACTTTTGTTTACAAAAATTTCGATGGCCTATAGTTCGCAAGTTATGCAATCAGTTGACATAAGATTGTGCATGCATGTAGACATGTTAATGACCTTTATATATGCCAAGTTTCAGATGGCTACCTACTCATACAAGCAAGCAGTAGCGGTTTGAAATTTTCACAATTTGGGCTACACGTTCGGGACGATTCGTGACCTTAGGTGACTTGCACAATTCGGGCTGAAACTAGTGCCAAATGAGAGGGTTGGGATAAACATTCAATTGACCATATGTGCCAAAAATTCTCGTTCTCTAGTTTTCGAGTTATAGCCCCTGGAAGTCGAAAACTGCACGACTTTGCCCTCGAATATCTCGACAACGGAGAAAGGAGAATTTCAGGGCATTTTCTCCCAAGAAATATATGGGAATTATCTGTAATTTTGCACAGTTTCAGAACGATTCGTGAAAGTCACCTTTTAAGAATAACTTCCACTGCAGGCCCATATATAAAAGTTTGCTCCTTTATTACTCTGCACATGGACAATTATTTGCGCTGTTATTTGCCCCAGGCATGTACCTATGTAATTACCGTTTACAGTGTAAAGATGGATGTTATCGGTCGCTGAACGTCGGAGCAGTAGGCGTTTAATGCATTTTCCCATAGGGTCCAATGCAAAATTGACACCTCATTTTCTCCATTCTCAAGAGCTTTGAGTCTCTGCAAAACATATACATGTGTAGACACAAATAAGTGAAATAGAATGAAGGCTATTTCAGCTTTAGCTTTTATTCCGTTTGGGAGCTAAAGTCGCACAAACTTTTGTTTACAAAAATTTCGATGGCCTATAGTTCGCAAGTTATGCAATCAGTTGACATAAGATTGTGCATGCATGTATACATGTTAATGACCTTTATATATGCCAAGTTTCAGATGGCTACCTACTCATACAAGCAAGCAGTAGCGGTTTGAAATTTTCACAATTTGGGCTACACGTTCGGGACGATTCGTGACCTTAGGTGACTTGCACAATTCGGGCTGAAACTAGTGCCAAATGAGAGGGTTGGGATAAACATTCAATTGACCATATGTGCCAAAAATTCTCGTTCTCTAGTTTTCGAGTTATAGCCCCTGGAAGTCGAAAACTGCACGACTTTGCCCTCGAATATCTCCACAACGGAGAAAGGAGAATTTCAGGGCATTTTCTCCCAAGAAATATATGGGAATTATCTGTAATTTAGCACAGTTTCAGAACGATTCGTGAAAGTCACCTTTTAAGAATAACTTCCACTGCAGGCCCATATATAAAAGTTTGCTCCTTTATTACTCTGCACATGGACAATAATTTGCGCTGTTATTTGCCCCAGGCATGTACCTATGTAATTACCGTTTACAGTGTAAAGATGGATGTTATCGGTCGCTGAACGTCGGAGCAGTAGGCGTTTAATGCATTTTCCCATAGGGTCCAATGCAAAATTGACACCTCATTTTCTCCATTCTCAAGAGCTTTGAGTCTCTGCAAAACATATACATGTGTAGACACAAATAAGTGAAATAGAATGAAGGCTATTTCAGCTTTAGCTTTTATTCCGTTTGGGAGCTAAAGTCGCACAAACTTTTGTTTACAAAAATTTCGATGGCCTATAGTTCGCAAGTTATGCAATCAGTTGACATAAGATTGTGCATGCATGTAGACATGTTAATGACCTTTATATATGCCAAGTTTCAGATGGCTACCTACTCATACAAGCAAGCAGTAGCGGTTTGAAATTTTCACAATTTGGGCTACACGTTCGGGACGATTCGTGACCTTAGGTGACTTGCACAATTCGGGCTGAAACTAGTGCCAAATGAGAGGGTTGGGATAAACATTCAATTGACCATATGTGCCAAAAATTCTCGTTCTCTAGTTTTCGAGTTATAGCCCCTGGAAGTCGAAAACTGCACGACTTTGCCCTCGAATATCTCGACAACGGAGAAAGGAGAATTTCAGGGCATTTTCTCCCAAGAAATATATGGGAATTATCTGTAATTTAGCACAGTTTCAGAACGATTCGTGAAAGTCACCTTTTAAGAATAACTTCCACTGCAGGCCCATATATAAAAGTTTGCTCCTTTATTACTCTGCACATGGACAATTATTTGCGCTGTTATTTGCCCCAGGCATGTACCTATGTAATTACCGTTTACAGTGTAAAGATGGATGTTATCGGTCGCTGAACGTCGGAGCAGTAGGCGTTTAATGCATTTTCCCATAGGGTCCAATGCAAAATTGACACCTCATTTTCTCCATTCTCAAGAGCTTTGAGTCTCTGCAAAACATATACATGTGTAGACACAAATAAGTGAAATAGAATGAAGGCTATTTCAGCTTTAGCTTTTATTCCGTTTGGGAGCTAAAGTCGCACAAACTTTTGTTTACAAAAATTTCGATGGCCTATAGTTCGCAAGTTATGCAATCAGTTGACATAAGATTGTGCATGCATGTAGACATGTTAATGACCTTTATATATGCCAAGTTTCAGATGGCTACCTACTCATACAAGCAAGCAGTAGCGGTTTGAAATTTTCACAATTTGGGCTACACGTTCGGGACGATTCGTGACCTTAGGTGACTTGCACAATTCGGGCTGAAACTAGTGCCAAATGAGAGGGTTGGGATAAACATTCAATTGACCATATGTGCCAAAAATTCTCGTTCTCTAGTTTTCGAGTTATAGCCCCTGGAAGTCGAAAACTGCACGACTTTGCCCTCGAATATCTCGACAACGGAGAAAGGAGAATTTCAGGGCATTTTCTCCCAAGAAATATATGGGAATTATCTGTAATTTAGCACAGTTTCAGAACGATTCGTGAAAGTCACCTTTTAAGAATAACTTCCACTGCAGGCCCATATATAAAAGTTTGCTCCTTTATTACTCTGCACATGGACAATTATTTGCGCTGTTATTTGCCCCAGGCATGTACCTATGTAATTACCGTTTACAGTGTAAAGATGGATGTTATCGGTCGCTGAACGTCGGAGCAGTAGGCGTTTAATGCATTTTCCCATAGGGTCCAATGCAAAATTGACACCTCATTTTCTCCATTCTCAAGAGCTTTGAGTCTCTGCAAAACATATACATGTGTAGACACAAATAAGTGAAATAGAATGAAGGCTATTTCAGCTTTAGCTTTTATTCCGTTTGGGAGCTAAAGTCGCACAAACTTTTGTTTACAAAAATTTCGATGGCCTATAGTTCGCAAGTTATGCAATCAGTTGACATAAGATTGTGCATGCATGTATACATGTTAATGACCTTTATATATGCCAAGTTTCAGATGGCTACCTACTCATACAAGCAAGCAGTAGCGGTTTGAAATTTTCACAATTTGGGCTACACGTTCGGGACGATTCGTGACCTTAGGTGACTTGCACAATTCGGGCTGAAACTAGTGCCAAATGAGAGGGTTGGGATAAACATTCAATTGACCATATGTGCCAAAAATTCTCGTTCTCTAGTTTTCGAGTTATAGCCCCTAGAAGTCGAAAACTGCACGACTTTGCCCTCGAATATCTCCACAACGGAGAAAGGAGAATTTCAGGGCATTTTCTCCCAAGAAATATATGGGAATTATCTGTAATTTAGCACAGTTTCAGAACGATTCGTGAAAGTCACCTTTTAAGAATAACTTCCACTGCAGGCCCATATATAAAAGTTTGCTCCTTTATTACTCTGCACATGGACAATAATTTGCGCTGTTATTTGCCCCAGGCATGTACCTATGTAATTACCGTTTACAGTGTAAAGATGGATGTTATCGGTCGCTGAACGTCGGAGCAGTAGGCGTTTAATGCATTTTCCCATAGGGTCCAATGCAAAATTGACACCTCATTTTCTCCATTCTCAAGAGCTTTGAGTCTCTGCAAAACATATACATGTGTAGACACAAATAAGTGAAATAGAATGAAGGCTATTTCAGCTTTAGCTTTAATTCCGTTTGGGAGCTAAAGTCGCACAAACTTTTGTTTACAAAAATTTCGATGGCCTATAGTTCGCAAGTTATGCAATCAGTTGACATAAGATTGTGCATGCATGTAGACATGTTAATGACCTTTATATATGCCAAGTTTCAGATGGCTACCTACTCATACAAGCAAGCAGTAGCGGTTTGAAATTTTCACAATTTGGGCTACACGTTCGGGACGATTCGTGACCTTAGGTGACTTGCACAATTCGGGCTGAAACTAGTGCCAAATGAGAGGGTTGGGATAAACATTCCATTGACTATATGTGCCAAAAATTCTCGTTCTCTAGTTTTCGAGTTATAGCCCCTGGAAGTCGAAAACTGCACGACTTTGCCCTCGAATATCTCGACAACGGAGAAAGGAGAATTTCAGGGCATTTTCTCCCAAGAAATATATGGGAATTATCTGTAATTTAGCACAGTTTCAGAACGATTCGTGAAAGTCACCTTTTAAGAATAACTTCCACTGCAGGCCCATATATAAAAGTTTGCTCCTTTATTACTCTGCACATGGACAATTATTTGCGCTGTTATTTGCCCCAGGCATGTACCTATGTAATTACCGTTTACAGTGTAAAGATGGATGTTATCGGTCGCTGAACGTCGGAGCAGTAGGTGTTTAATGCATTTTCCCATAGGGTCCAATGCAAAATTGACACCTCATTTTCTCCATTCTCAAGAGCTTTGAGTCTCTGCAAAACATATACATGTGTAGACACAAATAAGTGAAATAGAATGAAGGCTATTTCAGCTTTAGCTTTTATTCCGTTTGGGAGCTAAAGTCGCACAAACTTTTGTTTACAAAAATTTCGATGGCCTATAGTTCGCAAGTTATGCAATCAGTTGACATAAGATTGTGCATGCATGTAGACATGTTAATGACCTTTATATATGCCAAGTTTCAGATGGCTACCTACTCATACAAGCAAGCAGTAGCGGTTTGAAATTTTCACAATTTGGGCTACACGTTCGGGACGATTCGTGACCTTAGGTGACTTGCACAATTCGGGCTGAAACTAGTGCCAAATGAGAGGGTTGGGATAAACATTCAATTGACCATATGTGCCAAAAATTCTCGTTCTCTAGTTTTCGAGTTATAGCCCCTGGAAGTCGAAAACTGCACGACTTTGCCCTCGAATATCTCGACAACGGAGAAAGGAGAATTTCAGGGCATTTTCTCCCAAGAAATATATGGGAATTATCTGTAATTTAGCACAGTTTCAGAACGATTCGCGAAAGTCACCTTTTAAGAATAACTTCCACTGCAGGCCCATATATAAAAGTTTGCTCCTTTATTACTCTGCACATGGACAATTATTTGCGCTGTTATTTGCCCCAGGCATGTACCTATGTAATTACCGTTTACAGTGTAAAGATGGATGTTATCGGTCGCTGAACGTCGGAGCAGTAGGCGTTTAATGCATTTTCCCATAGGGTCCAATGCAAAATTGACACCTCATTTTCTCCATTCTCAAGAGCTTTGAGTCTCTGCAAAACATATACATGTGTAGACACAAATAAGTGAAATAGAATGAAGGCTATTTCAGCTTTAGCTTTTATTCCGTTTGGGAGCTAAAGTCGCACAAACTTTTGTTTACAAAAATTTCGATGGCCTATAGTTCGCAAGTTATGCAATCAGTTGACATAAGATTGTGCATGCATGTAGACATGTTAATGACCTTTATATATGCCAAGTTTCAGATGGCTACCTACTCATACAAGCAAGCAGTAGCGGTTTGAAATTTTCACAATTTGGGCTACACGTTCGGGACGATTCGTGACCTTAGGTGACTTGCACAATTCGGGCTGAAACTAGTGCCAAATGAGAGGGTTGGGATAAACATTCAATTGACCATATGTGCCAAAAATTCTCGTTCTCTAGTTTTCGAGTTATAGCCCCTGGAAGTCGAAAACTGCACGACTTTGCCCTCGAATATCTCGACAACGGAGAAAGGAGAATTTCAGGGCATTTTCTCCCAAGAAATATATGGGAATTATCTGTAATTTAGCACAGTTTCAGAACGATTCGTGAAAGTCACCTTTTAAGAATAACTTCCACTGCAGGCCCATATATAAAAGTTTGCTCCTTTATTACTCTGCACATGGACAATTATTTGCGCTGTTATTTGCCCCAGGCATGTACCTATGTAATTACCGTTTACAGTGTAAAGATGGATGTTATCGGTCGCTGAACGTCGGAGCAGTAGGCGTTTAATGCATTTTCCCATAGGGTCCAATGCAAAATTGACACCTCATTTTCTCCATTCTCAAGAGCTTTGAGTCTCTGCAAAACATATACATGTGTAGACACAAATAAGTGAAATAGAATGAAGGCTATTTCAGCTTTAGCTTTTATTCCGTTTGGGAGCTAAAGTCGCACAAACTTTTGTTTACAAAAATTTCGATGGCCTATAGTTCGCAAGTTATGCAATCAGTTGACATAAGATTGTGCATGCATGTAGACATGTTAATGAACTTTATATATGCCAAGTTTCAGATGGCTACCTACTCATACAAGCAAGCAGTAGCGGTTTGAAATTTTCACAATTTGGGCTACACGTTCGGGACGATTCGTGACCTTAGGTGACTTGCACAATTCAGGCTGAAACTAGTGCCAAATGAGAGGGTTGGGATAAACATTCAATTGACCATATGTGCCAAAAATTCTCGTTCTCTAGTTTTCGAGTTATAGCCCCTGGAAGTCGAAAACTGCACGACTTTGCCCTCGAATATCTCGACAACGGAGAAAGGAGAATTTCAGGGCATTTTCTCCCAAGAAATATATGGGAATTATCTGTAATTTAGCACAGTTTCAGAACGATTCGTGAAAGTCACCTTTTAAGAATAACTTCCACTGCAGGCCCATATATAAAAGTTTGCTCCTTTATTACTCTGCACATGGACAATTATTTGCGCTGTTATTTGCCCCAGGCATGTACCTATGTAATTACCGTTTACAGTGTAAAGATGGATGTTATCGGTCGCTGAACGTCGGAGCAGTAGGCGTTTAATGCATTTTCCCATAGGGTCCAATGCAAAATTGACACCTCATTTTCTCCATTCTCAAGAGCTTTGAGTCTCTGCAAAACATATACATGTGTAGACACAAATAAGTGAAATAGAATGAAGGCTATTTCAGCTTTAGCTTTTATTCCGTTTGGGAGCTAAAGTCGCACAAACTTTTGTTTACAAAAAATTCGATGGCCTATAGTTCGCAAGTTATGCAATCAGTTGACATAAGATTATGCATGCATGTAGACATGTTAATGACCTTTATATATGCCAAGTTTCAGATGGCTACCTACTCATACAAGCAAGCAGTAGCGGTTTGAAATTTTCACAATTTGGGGTACACGTTCGGGACGATTCGTGACCTTAGGTGACTTGCACAATTCGGGCTGAAACTAGTGCCAAATGAGAGGGTTGGGATAAACATTCAATTGACCATATGTGCCAAAAATTCTCGTTCTCTAGTTTTCGAGTTATAGCCCCTGGAAGTCGAAAACTGCACGACTTTGCCCTCGAATATCTCGACAACGGAGAAAGGAGAATTTCAGGGCATTTTCTCCCAAGAAATATATGGGAATTATCTGTAATTTAGCACAGTTTCAGAACGATTCGTGAAAGTCACCTTTTAAGAATAACTTCCACTGCAGGCCCATATATAAAAGTTTGCTCCTTTATTACTCTGCACATGGACAATTATTTGCGCTGTTATTTGCCCCAGGCATGTACCTATGTAATTACCGTTTACAGTGTAAAGATGGATGTTATCGGTCGCTGAACGTCGGAGCAGTAGGCGTTTAATGCATTTTCCCATAGGGTCCAATGCAAAATTGACACCTCATTTTCTCCATTCTCAAGAGCTTTGAGTCTCTGCAAAACATATACATGTGTAGACACAGATAAGTGAAATAGAATGAAGGCTATTTCAGCTTTAGCTTTTATTCCGTTTGGGAGCTAAAGTCGCACAAACTTTTGTTTACAAAAATTTCGATGGCCTATAGTTCGCAAGTTATGCAATCAGTTGACATAAGATTGTGCATGCATGTAGACATGTTAATGACCTTTATATATGCCAAGTTTCAGATGGCTACCTACTCATACAAGCAAGCAGTAGCGGTTTGAAATTTTCACAATTTGGGCTACACGTTCGGGACGATTCGTGACCTTAGGTGACTTGCACAATTCGGGCTGAAACTAGTGCCAAATGAGAGGGTTGGGATAAACATTCAATTGACCATATGTGCCAAAAATTCTCGTTCTCTAGTTTTCGAGTTATAGCCCCTGGAAGTCGAAAACTGCACGACTTTGCCCTCGAATATCTCGACAACGGAGAAAGGAGAATTTCAGGGCATTTTCTCCCAAGAAATATATGGGAATTATCTGTAATTTAGCACAGTTTCAGAACGATTCGTGAAAGTCACCTTTTAAGAATAACTTCCACTGCAGGCCCATATATAAAAGTTTGCTCCTTTATTACTCTGCACATGGACAATTATTTGCGCTGTTATTTGCCCCAGGCATGTACCTATGTAATTACCGTTTACAGTGTAAAGATGGATGTTATCGGTCGCTGAACGTCGGAGCAGTAGGCGTTTAATGCATTTTCCCATAGGGTCCAATGCAAAATTGACACCTCATTTTCTCCATTCTCAAGAGCTTTGAGTCTCTGCAAAACATATACATGTGTAGACACAAATAAGTGAAATAGAATGAAGGCTATTTCAGCTTTAGCTTTTATTCCGTTTGGGAGCTAAAGTCGCACAAACTTTTGTTTACAAAAATTTCAATGGCCTATAGTTCGCAAGTTATGCAATCAGTTGACATAAGATTGTGCATGCATGTAGACATGTTAATGACCTTTATATATGCCAAGTTTCAGATGGCTACCTACTCATACAAGCAAGCAGTAGCGGTTTGAAATTTTCACAATTTGGGCTACACGTTCGGGACGATTCGTGACCTTAGGTGACTTGCACAATTCGGGCTGAAACTAGTGCCAAATGAGAGGGTTGGGATAAACATTCAATTGACCATATGTGCCAAAAATTCTCGTTCTCTAGTTTTCGAGTTATAGCCCCTGGAAGTCGAAAACTGCACGACTTTGCCCTCGAATATCTCGACAACGGAGAAAGGAGAATTTCGGGGCATTTTCTCCCAAGAAATATATGGGAATTATCTGTAATTTAGCACAGTTTCAGAACGATTCGCGAAAGTCACCTTTTAAGAATAACTTCCACTGCAGGCCCATATATAAAAGTTTGCTCCTTTATTACTCTGCACATGGACAATTAATTGCGCTGTTATTTGCCCCAGGCATGTACCTATGTAATTACCGTTTACAGTGTAAAGATGGATGTTATCGGTCGCTGAACGTCGGAGCAGTAGGCGTTTAATGCATTTTCCCATAGGGTCCAATGCACAATTGACACCTCATTTTCTCCATTCTCAAGAGCTTTGAGTCTCTGCAAAACATATACATGTGTAGACACAAATAAGTGAAATAGAATGAAGGCTATTTCAGCTTTAGCTTTTATTCCGTTTGGGAGCTAAAGTCGCACAAACTTTTGTTTACAAAAATTTCGATGGCCTATAGTTCGCAAGTTATGCAATCAGTTGACATAAGATTGTGCATGCATGTAGACATGTTAATGACCTTTATATATGCCAAGTTTCAGATGGCTACCTACTCATACAAGCAAGCAGTAGCGGTTTGAAATTTTCACAATTTGGGCTACACGTTCGGGACGATTCGTGACCTTAGGTGACTTGCACAATTCGGGCTGAAACTAGTGCCAAATGAGAGGGTTGGGATAAACATTCAATTGACCATATGTGCCAAAAATTCTCGTTCTCTAGTTTTCGAGTTATAGCCCCTGGAAGTCGAAAACTGCACGACTTTGCCCTCGAATATCTCGACAACGGAGAAAGGAGAATTTCAGGGCATTTTCTCCCAAGAAATATATGGGAATTATCTGTAATTTAGCACAGTTTCAGAACGATTCGTGAAAGTCACCTTTTAAGAATAACTTCCACTGCAGGCCCATATATAAAAGTTTGCTCCTTTATTACTCTGCACATGGATAATTATTTGCGCTGTTATTTGCCCCAGGCATGTACCTATGTAATTACCGTTTACAGTGTAAAGATGGATGTTATCGGTCGCTGAACGTCGGAGCAGTAGGCGTTTAATGCATTTTCCCATAGGGTCCAATGCAAAATTGACACCTCATTTTCTCCATTCTCAAGAGCTTTGAGTCTCTGCAAAACATATACATGTGTAGACACAAATAAGTGAAATAGAATGAAGGCTATTTCAGCTTTAGCTTTTATTCCGTTTGGGAGCTAAAGTCGCACAAACTTTTGTTTACAAAAATTTCGATGGCCTATAGTTCGCAAGTTATGCAATCAGTTGACATAAGATTGTGCATGCATGTAGACATGTTAATGAACTTTATATATGCCAAGTTTCAGATGGCTACCTACTCATACAAGCAAGCAGTAGCGGTTTGAAATTTTCACAATTTGGGCTACACGTTCGGGACGATTCGTGACCTTAGGTGACTTGCACAATTCGGGCTGAAACTAGTGCCAAATGAGAGGGTTGGGATAAACATTCAATTGACCATATGTGCCAAAAATTCTCGTTCTCTAGTTTTCGAGTTATAGCCCCTGGAAGTCGAAAACTGCACGACTTTGCCCTCGAATATCTCGACAACGGAGAAAGGAGAATTTCAGGGCATTTTCTCCCAAGAAATATATGGGAATTATCTGTAATTTAGCACAGTTTCAGAACGATTCGTGAAAGTCACCTTTTAAGAATAACTTCCACTGCAGGCCCATATATAAAAGTTTGCTCCTTTATTACTCTGCACATGGACAATTATTTGCGCTGTTATTTGCCCCAGGCATGTACCTATGTAATTACCGTTTACAGTGTAAAGATGGATGTTATCGGTCGCTGAACGTCGGAGCAGTAGGCGTTTAATGCATTTTCCCATAGGGTCCAATGCAAAATTGACACCTCATTTTCTCCATTCTCAAGAGCTTTGAGTCTCTGCAAAACATATACATGTGTAGACACAAATAAGTGAAATAGAATGAAGGCTATTTCAGCTTTAGCTTTTATTCCGTTTGGGAGCTAAAGTCGCACAAACTTTTGTTTACAAAAATTTCGATGGCCTATAGTTCGCAAGTTATGCAATCAGTTGACATAAGATTGTGCATGCATGTAGACATGTTAATGACCTTTATATATGCCAAGTTTCAGATGGCTACCTACTCATACAAGCAAGCAGTAGCGGTTTGAAATTTTCACAATTTGGGCTACACGTTCGGGACGATTCGTGACCTTAGGTGACTTGCACAATTCGGGCTGAAACTAGTGCCAAATGAGAGGGTTGGGATAAACATTCAATTGACCATATGTGCCAAAAATTCTCGTTCTCTAGTTTTCGAGTTATAGCCCCTGGAAGTCGAAAACTGCACGACTTTGCCCTCGAATATCTCGACAACGGAGAAAGGAGAATTTCAGGGCATTTTCTCCCAAGAAATATATGGGAATTATCTGTAATTTAGCACAGTTTCAGAACGATTCGTGAAAGTCACCTTTTAAGAATAACTTCCACTGCAGGCCCATATATAAAAGTTTGCTCCTTTATTACTCTGCACATGGACAATTATTTGCGCTGTTATTTGCCCCAGGCATGTACCTATGTAATTACCGTTTACAGTGTAAAGATGGATGTTATCGGTCGCTGAACGTCGGAGCAGTAGGCGTTTAATGCATTTTCCCATAGGGTCCAATGCAAAATTGACACCTCATTTTCTCCATTCTCAAGAGCTTTGAGTCTCTGCAAAACATATACATGTGTAGACACAGATAAGTGAAATAGAATGAAGGCTATTTCAGCTTTAGCTTTTATTCCGTTTGGGAGCTAAAGTCGCACAAACTTTTGTTTACAAAAATTTCGATGGCCTATAGTTCGCAAGTTATGCAATCAGTTGACATAAGATTATGCATGCATGTAGACATGTTAATGACCTTTATATATGCCAAGTTTCAGATGGCTACCTACTCATACAAGCAAGCAGTAGCGGTTTGAAATTTTCACAATTTGGGCTACACGTTCGGGACGATTCGTGACCTTAGGTGACTTGCACAATTCGGGCTGAAACTAGTGCCAAATGAGAGGGTTGGGATAAACATTCAATTGACCATATGTGCCAAAAATTCTCGTTCTCTAGTTTTCGAGTTATAGCCCCTGGAAGTCGAAAACTGCACGACTTTGCCCTCGAATATCTCGAGAACGGAGAAAGGAGAATTTCAGGGCATTTTCTCCCAAGAAATATATGGGAATTATCTGTAATTTAGCACAGTTTCAGAACGATTCGTGAAAGTCACCTTTTAAGAATAACTTCCACTGCAGGCCCATATATAAAAGTTTGCTCCTTTATTACTCTGCACATGGACAATTATTTGCGCTGTTATTTGCCCCAGGCATGTACCTATGTAATTACCGTTTACAGTGTAAAGATGGATGTTATCGGTCGCTGAACGTCGGAGCAGTAGGCGTTTAATGCATTTTCCCATAGGGTCCAATGCAAAATTGACACCTCATTTTCTCCATTCTCAAGAGCTTTGAGTCTCTGCAAAACATATACATGTGTAGACACAAATAAGTGAAATAGAATGAAGGCTATTTCAGCTTTAGCTTTTATTCCGTTTGGGAGCTAAAGTCGCACAAACTTTTGTTTACAAAAATTTCGATGGCCTATAGTTCGCAAGTTATGCAATCAGTTGACATAAGATTGTGCATGCATGTAGACATGTTAATGACCTTTATATATGCCAAGTTTCAGATGGCTACCTACTCATACAAGCAAGCAGTAGCGGTTTGAAATTTTCACAATTTGGGCTACACGTTCGGGACGATTCGTGACCTTAGGTGACTTGCACAATTCGGGCTGAAACTAGTGCCAAATGAGAGGGTTGGGATAAACATTCAATTGACCATATGTGCCAAAAATTCTCGTTCTCTAGTTTTCGAGTTATAGCCCCTGGAAGTCGAAAACTGCACGACTTTGCCCTCGAATATCTCGACAACGGAGAAAGGAGAATTTCAGGGCATTTTCTCCCAAGAAATATATGGGAATTATCTGTAATTTAGCACAGTTTCAGAACGATTCGTGAAAGTCACCTTTTAAGAATAACTTCCACTGCAGGCCCATATATAAAAGTTTGCTCCTTTATTACTCTGCACATGGACAATTATTTGCGCTGTTATTTGCCCCAGGCATGTACCTATGTAATTACCGTTTACAGTGTAAAGATGGATGTTATCGGTCGCTGAACGTCGGAGCAGTAGGCGTTTAATGCATTTCCCCATAGGGTCCAATGCAAAATTGACACCTCATTTTCTCCATTCTCAAGAGCTTTGAGTCTCTGCAAAACATATACATGTGTAGACACAAATAAGTGAAATAGTATGAAGGCTATTTCAGCTTTAGCTTTTATTCCGTTTGGGAGCTAAAGTCGCACAAACTTTTGTTTACAAAAATTTCGATGGCCTATAGTTCGCAAGTTATGCAATCAGTTGACATAAGATTGTGCATGCATGTAGACATGTTAATGACCTTTATATATGCCAAGTTTCAGATGGCTACCTACTCATACAAGCAAGCAGTAGCGGTTTGAAATTTTCACAATTTGGGCTACGCGTTCGGGACGATTCGTGACCTTAGGTGACTTGCACAATTCGGGCTGAAACTAGTGCCAAATGAGAGGGATGGGATAAACATTCAATTGACCATATGTGCCAAAAATTCTCGTTCTCTAGTTTTCGAGTTATAGCCCCTGGAAGTCGAAAACTGCACGACTTTGCCCTCGAATATCTCGAGAACGGAGAAAGGAGAATTTCAGGGCATTTTCTCCCAAGAAATATATGGGAATTATCTGTAATTTAGCACAGTTTCAGAACGATTCGTGAAAGTCACCTTTTAAGAATAACTTCCACTGCAGGCCCATATATAAAAGTTTGCTCCTTTATTACTCTGCACATGGACAATTATTTGCGCTGTTATTTGCCCCAGGCATGTACCTATGTAATTACCGTTTACAGTGTAAAGATGGATGTTATCGGTCGCTGAACGTCGGAGCAGTAGGCGTTTAATGCATTTTCCCATAGGGTCCAATGCAAAATTGACACCTCATTTTCTCCATTCTCAAGAGCTTTGAGTCTCTGCAAAACATATACATGTGTAGACACAAATAAGTGAAATAGAATGAAGGCTATTTCAGCTTTAGCTTTTATTCCGTTTGGGAGCTAAAGTCGCACAAACTTTTGTTTACAAAAATTTCGATGGCCTATAGTTCGCAAGTTATGCAATCAGCTGACATAAGATTGTGCATGCATGTAGACATGTTAATGACCTTTATATATGCCAAGTTTCAGATGGCTACCTACTCATACAAGCAAGCAGTAGCGGTTTGAAATTTTCACAATTTGGGCTACACGTTCGGGACGATTCGTGACCTTAGGTGACTTGCACAATTCGGGCTGAAACTAGTGCCAAATGAGAGGGTTGGGATAAACATTCAATTGACCATATGTGCCAAAAATTCTCGTTCTCTAGTTTTCGAGTTATAGCCCCTGGAAGTCGAAAACTGCACGACTTTGCCCTCGAATATCTCGACAACGGAGAAAGGAGAATTTCAGGGCATTTTCTCCCAAGAAATATATGGGAATTATCTGTAATTTAGCACAGTTTCAGAACGATTCGTGAAAGTCACCTTTTAAGAATAACTTCCACTGCAGGCCCATATATAAAAGTTTGCTCCTTTATTACTCTGCACATGGACAATTATTTGCGCTGTTATTTGCCCCAGGCATGTACCTATGTAATTACCGTTTACAGTGTAAAGATGGATGTTATCGGTCGCTGAACGTCGGAGCAGTAGGCGTTTAATGCATTTTCCCATAGGGTCCAATGCAAAATTGACACCTCATTTTCTCCATTCTCAAGAGCTTTGAGTCTCTGCAAAACATATACATGTGTAGACACAAATAAGTGAAATAGAATGAAGGCTATTTCAGCTTTAGCTTTTATTCCGTTTGGGAGCTAAAGTCGCACAAACTTTTGTTTACAAAAATTTCGATGGCCTATAGTTCGCAAGTTATGCAATCAGTTGACATAAGATTGTGCATGCATGTAGACATATTAATGACCTTTATATATGCCAAGTTTCAGATGGCTACCTACTCATACAAGCAAGCAGTAGCGGTTTGAAATTTTCACAATTTGGGCTTCACGTTCGGGACGATTCGTGACCTCAGGTGACTTGCACAATTCGGGCTGAAACTAGTGCCAAATGAGAGGGTTGGGATAAACATTCAATTGACCATATGTGCCAAAAATTCTCGTTCTCTAGTTTTCGAGTTATAGCCCCTGGAAGTCGAAAACTGCACGACTTTGCCCTCGAATATCTCGACAACTGAGAAAGGAGAATTTCAGGGCATTTTCTCCCAAGAAATATATGGGAATTATCTGTAATTTAGCACAGTTTCAGAACGATTCGTGAAAGTCACCTTTTAAGAATAACTTCCACTGCAGGCCCATATATAAAAGTTTGCTCCTTTATTACTCTGCACATGGACAATTATTTGCGCTGTTATTTGCCCCAGGCATGTACCTATGTAATTACCGTTTACAGTGTAAAGATGGATGTTATCGGTCGCTGAACGTCGGAGCAGTAGGCGTTTAATGCATTTTCCCATAGGGTCCAATGCAAAATTGACACCTCATTTTCTCCATTCTCAAGAGCTTTGAGTCTCTGCAAAACATATACATGTGTAGACACAAATAAGTGAAATAGAATGAAGGCTATTTCAGCTTTAGCTTTTATTCCGTTTGGGAGCTAAAGTCGCACAAACTTTTGTTTACAAAAATTTCGTGGCCTATAGTTCGCAAGTTATGCAATCAGTTGACATAAGATTGTGCATGCATGTAGACATGTTAATGACCTTTATATATGCCAAGTTTCAGATGGCTACCTACTCATACAAGCAAGCAGTAGCGGTTTGAAATTTTCACAATTTGGGCTACACGTTCGGGACGATTCGTGACCTTAGGTGACTTGCACAATTCGGGCTGAAACTAGTGCCAAATGAGAGGGTTGGGATAAACATTCAATTGACCATATGTGCCAAAAATTCTCGTTCTCTAGTTTTCGAGTTATAGCCCCTGGAAGTCGAAAACTGCACGACTTTGCCCTCGAATATCTCGAGAACGGAGAAAGGAGAATTTCAGGGCATTTTCTCCCAAGAAATATATGGGAATTATCTGTAATTTAGCACAGTTTCAGAACGATTCGTGAAAGTCACCTTTTAAGAATAACTTCCACTGCTGGGCCCATATATAAAAGTTTGCTCCTTTATTACTCTGCACATGGACAATTATTTGCGCTGTTATTTGCCCCAGGCATGTACCTATGTAATTACCGTTTACAGTGTAAAGATGGATGTTATCGGTCGCTGAACGTCGGAGCAGTAGGCGTTTAATGCATTTTCCCATAGGGTCCAATGCAAAATTGACACCTCATTTTCTCCATTCTCAAGAGCTTTGAGTCTCTGCAAAACATATACATGTGTAGACACAAATAAGTGAAATAGAATGAAGGCTATTTCAGCTTTAGCTTTTATTCCGTTTGGGAGCTAAAGTCGCACAAACTTTTGTTTACAAAAATTTCGATGGCCTATAGTTCGCAAGTTATGCAATCAGTTGACATAAGATTGTGCATGCATGTAGACATGTTAATGACCTTTATATATGCCAAGTTTCAGATGGCTACCTACTCATACAAGCAAGCAGTAGCGGTTTGAAATTTTCACAATTTGGGCTACACGTTCGGGACGATTCGTGACCTTAGGTGACTTGCACAATTCGGGCTGAAACTAGTGCCAAATGAGAGGGTTGGGATAAACATTCAATTGACCATATGTGCCAAAAATTCTCGTTCTCTAGTTTTCGAGTTATAGCCCCTGGAAGTCGAAAACTGCACGACTTTGCCCTCGAATATCTCGACAACGGAGAAAGGAGAATTTCAGGGCATTTTCTCCCAAGAAATATATGGGAATTATCTGTAATTTAGCACAGTTTCAGAACGATTCGTGAAAGTCACCTTTTAAGAATAACTTCCACTGCAGGCCCATATATGAAAGTTTGCTCCTTTATTACTCTGCACATGGACAATTATTTGCGCTGTTATTTGCCCCAGGCATGTACCTATGTAATTACCGTTTACAGTGAAAAGATGGATGTTATCGGTCGCTGAACGTCGGAGCAGTAGGCGTTTAATGCATTTTCCCATAGGGTCCAATGCAAAATTGACACCTCATTTTCTCCATTCTCAAGAGCTTTGAGTCTCTGCAAAACATATACATGTGTAGACACAAATAAGTGAAATAGAATGAAGGCTATTTCAGCTTTAGCTTTTATTCCGTTTGGGAGCTAAAGTCGCACAAACTTTTGTTTACAAAAATTTCGATGGCCTATAGTTCGCAAGTTATGCAATCAGTTGACATAAGATTGTGCATGCATGTAGACATGTTAATGACCTTTATATATGCCAAGTTTCAGATGGCTACCTACTCATACAAGCAAGCAGTAGCGGTTTGAAATTTTCACAATTTGGGCTACACGTTCGGGACGATTCGTGACCTTAGGTGACTTGCACAATTCGGGCTGAAACTAGTGCCAAATGAGAGGGTTGGGATAAACATTCAATTGACCATATGACTGTGCCAAAAATTCTCGTTCTCTAGTTTTCGAGTTATAGCCCCTGGAAGTCGAAAACTGCACGACTTTGCCCTCGAATATCTCGACAACGGAGAAAGGAGAATTTCAGGGCATTTTCTCCCAAGAAATATATGGGAATTATCTGTAATTTTGCACAGTTTCAGAACGATTCGTGAAAGTCACCTTTTAAGAATAACTTCCACTGCAGGCCCATATATAAAAGTTTGCTCCTTTATTACTCTGCACATGGACAATTATTTGCGCTGTTATTTGCCCCAGGCATGTACCTATGTAATTACCGTTTACAGTGTAAAGATGGATGTTATCGGTCGCTGAACGTCGGAGCAGTAGGCGTTTAATGCATTTTCCCATAGGGTCCAATGCAAAATTGACACCTCATTTTCTCCATTCTCAAGAGCTTTGAGTCTCTGCAAAACATATACATGTGTAGACACAAATAAGTGAAATAGAATGAAGGCTATTTCAGCTTTAGCTTTTATTCCGTTTGGGAGCTAAAGTCGCACAAACTTTTGTTTACAAAAATTTCGATGGCCTATAGTTCGCAAGTTATGCAATCAGTTGACATAAGATTGTGCATGCATGTAGACATGTTAATGACCTTTATATATGCCAAGTTTCAGATGGCTACCTACTCATACAAGCAAGCAGTAGCGGTTTGAAATTTTCACAATTTGGGCTACACGTTCGGGACGATTCGTGACCTTAGGTGACTTGCACAATTCGGGCTGAAACTAGTGCCAAATGAGAGGGTTGGGATAAACATTCAATTGACCATATGTGCCAAAAATTCTCGTTCTCTAGTTTTCGAGTTATAGCCCCTGGAAGTCGAAAACTGCACGACTTTGCCCTCGAATATCTCGACAACGGAGAAAGGAGAATTTCAGGGCATTTTCTCCCAAGAAATATATGGGAATTATCTGTAATTTAGCACAGTTTCAGAACGATTCGTGAAAGTCACCTTTTAAGAATAACTTCCACTGCAGGCCCATATATAAAAGTTTGCTCCTTTATTACTCTGCACATGGACAATTATTTGCGCTGTTATTTGCCCCAGGCATGTACCTATGTAATTACCGTTTACAGTGTAAAGATGGATGTTATCGGTCGCTGAACGTCGGAGCAGTAGGCGTTTAATGCATTTTCCCATAGGGTCCAATGCAAAATTGACACCTCATTTTCTCCATTCTCAAGAGCTTTGAGTCTCTGCAAAACATATACATGTGTAGACACAAATAAGTGAAATAGAATGAAGGCTATTTCAGCTTTAGCTTTTATTCCGTTTGGGAGCTAAAGTCGCACAAACTTTTGTGTACAAAAATTTCGATGGCCTATAGTTCGCAAGTTATGCAATCAGTTGACATAAGATTGTGCATGCATGTAGACATGTTAATGACCTTTATATATGCCAAGTTTCAGATGGCTACCTACTCATACAAGCAAGCAGTAGCGGTTTGAAATTTTCACAATTTGGGCTACACGTTCGGGACGATTCGTGACCTTAGGTGACTTGCACAATTCGGGCTGAAACTAGTGCCAAATGAGAGGGTTGGGATAAACATTCAATTGACCATATGTGCCAAAAATTCTCGTTCTCTAGTTTTCGAGTTATAGCCCCTGGAAGTCGAAAACTGCACGACTTTGCCCTCGAATATCTCGACAACGGAGAAAGGAGAATTTCAGGGCATTTTCTCCCAAGAAATATATGGGAATTATCTGTAATTTAGCACAGTTTCAGAACGATTCGTGAAAGTCACCTTTTAAGAATAACTTCCACTGCAGGCCCATATATAAAAGTTTGCTCCTTTATTACTCTGCACATGGACAATTATTTGCGCTGTTATTTGCCCCAGGCATGTACCTATGTAATTACCGTTTACAGTGTAAAGATGGATGTTATCGGTCGCTGAACGTCGGAGCAGTAGGCGTTTAATGCATTTTCCCATAGGGTCCAATGCAAAATTGACACCTCATTTTCTCCATTCTCAAGAGCTTTGAGTCTCTGCAAAACATATACATGTGTAGACACAAATAAGTGAAATAGAATGAAGGCTATTTCAGCTTTAGCTTTTATTCCGTTTGGGAGCTAAAGTCGCACAAACTTTTGTTTACAAAAATTTCGATGGCCTATAGTTCGCAAGTTATGCAATCAGTTGACATAAGATTGTGCATGCATGTAGACATGTTAATGACCTTTATATATGCCAAGTTTCAGATGGCTACCTAATCATACAGGCAAGCAGTAGCGGTTTGAAATTTTCACAATTTGGGCTACACGTTCGGGACGATTCGTGACCTTAGGTGACTTGCACAATTCGGGCTGAAACTAGTGCCAAATGAGAGGGTTGGGATAAACATTCAATTGACCATATGTGCCAAAAATTCTCGTTCTCTAGTTTTCGAGTTATAGCCCCTGGAAGTCGAAAACTGCACGACTTTGCCCTCGAATATCTCGACAACGGAGAAAGGAGAATTTCAGGGCATTTTCTCCCAAGAAATATATGGGAATTATCTGTAATTTAGCACAGTTTCAGAACGATTCGTGAAAGTCACCTTTTAAGAATAACTTCCACTGCAGGCCCATATATAAAAGTTTGCTCCTTTATTACTCTGCACATGGACAATTATTTGCGCTGTTATTTGCCCCAGGCATGTACCTATGTAATTACCGTTTACAGTGTAAAGATGGATGTTATCGGTCGCTGAACGTCGGAGCAGTAGGCGTTTAATGCATTTTCCCATAGGGTCCAATGCAAAATTGACACCTCATTTTCTCCATTCTCAAGAGCTTTGAGTCTCTGCAAAACATATACATGTGTAGACACAAATAAGTGAAATAGAATGAAGGCTATTTCAGCTTTAGCTTTTATTCCGTTTGGGAGCTAAAGTCGCACAAACTTTTGTTTACAAAAATTTCGATGGCCTATAGTTCGCAAGTTATGCAATCAGTTGACATAAGATTGTGCATGCATGTAGACATGTTAATGACCTTTATATATGCCAAGTTTCAGATGGCTACCTACTCATACAAGCAAGCAGTAGCGGTTTGAAATTTTCACAATTTGGGCTACACGTTCGGGACGATTCGTGACCTTAGGTGACTTGCACAATTCGGGCTGAAACTAGTGCCAAATGAGAGGGTTGGGATAAACATTCAATTGACCATATGTGCCAAAAATTCTCGTTCTCTAGTTTTCGAGTTATAGCCCCTGGAAGTCGAAAACTGCACGACTTTGCCCTCGAATATCTCGACAACGGAGAAAGGAGAATTTCAGGGCATTTTCTCCCAAGAAATATATGGGAATTATCTGTAATTTAGCACAGTTTCAGAACGATTCGTGAAAGTCACCTTTTAAGAATAACTTCCACTGCAGGCCCATATATAAAAGTTTGCTCCTTTATTACTCTGCACATGGACAATTATTTGCGCTGTTATTTGCCCCAGGCATGTACCTATGTAATTACCGTTTACAGTGTAAAGATGGATGTTATCGGTCGCTGAACGTTGGAGCAGTAGGCGTTTAATGCATTTTCCCATAGGGTCCAATGCAAAATTGACACCTCATTTTCTCCATTCTCAAGAGCTTTGAGTCTCTGCAAAACATATACATGTGTAGACACAAATAAGTGAAATAGAATGAAGGCTATTTCAGCTTTAGCTTTTATTCCGTTTGGGAGCTAAAGTCGCACAAACTTTTGTTTACAAAAATTTCGATGGCCTATAGTTCGCAAGTTATGCAATCAGTTGACATAAGATTGTGCATGCATGTAGACATGTTAATGACCTTTATATATGCCAAGTTTCAGATGGCTACCTACTCATACAAGCAAGCAGTAGCGGTTTGAAATTTTCACAATTTGGGCTACACGTTCGGGACGATTCGTGACCTTAGGTGACTTGCACAATTCGGGCTGAAACTAGTGCCAAATGAGAGGGTTGGGATAAACATTCAATTGACCATATGTGCCAAAAATTCTCGTTCTCTAGTTTTCGAGTTATAGCCCCTGGAAGTCGAAAACTGCACGCATTTGCCCTCGAATATCTCGACAACGGAGAAAGGAGAATTTCAGGGCATTTTCTCCCAAGAAATATATGGGAATTATCTGTAATTTAGCACAGTTTCAGAACGATTCGTGAAAGTCACCTTTTAAGAATAACTTCCACTGCAGGCCCATATATAAAAGTTTGCTCCTTTATTACTCTGCACATGGACAATTATTTGCGCTGTTATTTGCCCCAGGCATGTACCTATGTAATTACCGTTTACAGTGTAAAGATGGATGTTATCGGTCGCTGAACGTCGGAGCAGTAGGCGTTTAATGCATTTTCCCATAGGGTCCAATGCAAAATTGACATCTCATTTTCTCCATTCTCAAGAGCTTTGAGTCTCTGCAAAACATATACATGTGTAGACACAAATAAGTGAAATAGAATGAAGGCTATTTCAGCTTTAGCTTTTATTCCGTTTGGGAGCTAAAGTCGCACAAACTTTTGTTTACAAAAATTTCGATGGCCTATAGTTCGCAAGTTATGCAATCAGTTGACATAAGATTGTGCATGCATGTAGACATGTTATTGACCTTTATATATGCCAAGTTTCAGATGGCTACCTACTCATACAAGCAAGCAGTAGCGGTTTGAAATTTTCACAATTTGGGCTACACGTTCGGGACGATTCGTGACCTTAGGTGACTTGCACAATTCGGGCTGAAACTAGTGCCAAATGAGAGGGTTGGGATAAACATTCAATTGACCATATGTGCCAAAAATTCTCGTTCTCTAGTTTTCGAGTTATAGCCCCTGGAAGTCGAAAACTGCACGACTTTGCCCTCGAATATCTCGACAACGGAGAAAGGAGAATTTCAGGGCATTTTCTCCCAAGAAATATATGGGAATTATCTGTAATTTAGCACAGTTTCAGAACGATTCGTGAAAGTCACCTTTTAAGAATAACTTCCACTGCAGGCCCATATATAAAAGTTTGCTCCTTTATTACTCTGCACATGGACAATTATTTGCGCTGTTATTTGCCCCAGGCATGTACCTATGTAATTACCGTTTACAATGTAAAGATGGATGTTATCGGTCGCTGAACGTCGGAGCAGTAGGCGTTTAATGCATTTTCCCATAGGGTCCAATGCAAAATTGACACCTCATTTTCTCCATTCTCAAGAGCTTTGAGTCTCTGGAAAACATATACATGTGTAGACACAAATAAGTGAAATAGAATGAAGGCTATTTCAGCTTTAGCTTTTATTCCGTTTGGGAGCTAAAGTCGCACAAACTTTTGTTTACAAAAATTTCGATGGCCTATAGTTCGCAAGTTATGCAATCAGTTGACATAAGATTGTGCATGCATGTAGACATGTTAATGACCTTTATATATGCCAAGTTTCAGATGGCTACCTACTCATACAAGCAAGCAGTAGCGGTTTGAAATTTTCACAATTTGGGCTACACGTTCGGGACGATTCGTGACCTTAGGTGACTTGCACAATTCGGGCTGAAACTAGTGCCAAATGAGAGGGTTGGGATAAACATTCAATTGACCATATGTGCCAAAAATTCTCGTTCTCTAGTTTTCGAGTTATAGCCCCTGGAAGTCGAAAACTGCACGACTTTGCCCTCGAATATCTCGACAACGGAGAAAGGAGAATTTCAGGGCATTTTCTCCCAAGAAATATATGGGAATTATCTGTAATTTAGCACAGTTTCAGAACGATTCGTGAAAGTCACCTTTTAAGAATAACTTCCACTGCAGGCCCATATATAAAAGTTTGCTCCTTTATTACTCTGCACATGGACAATTATTTGCGCTGTTATTTGCCCCAGGCATGTACCTATGTAATTACCGTTTACAGTGTAAAGATGGATGTTATCGGTCGCTGAACGTCGGAGCAGTAGGCGTTTAATGCATTTTCCCATAGGGTCCAATGCAAAATTGACACCTCATTTTCTCCATTCTCAAGAGCTTTGAGTCTCTGCAAAACATATACATGTGTAGACACAAATAAGTGAAATAGAATGAAGGCTATTTCAGCTTTAGCTTTTATTCCGTTTGGGAGCTAAAGTCGCACAAACTTTTGTTTACAAAAATTTCGATGGCCTATAGTTCGCAAGTTATGCAATCAGTTGACATAAGATTGTGCATGCATGTAGACATGTTAATGACCTTTATATATGCCAAGTTTCAGATGGCTACCTACTCATACAAGCAAGCAGTAGCGGTTTGAAATTTTCACAATTTGGGCTACACGTTCGGGACGATTCGTGACCTTAGGTGACTTGCACAATTCGGGCTGAAACTAGTGCCAAATGAGAGGGTTGGGATAAACATTCAATTGACCATATGTGCCAAAAATTCTCGTTCTCTAGTTTTCGAGTTATAGCCCCTGGAAGTCGAAAACTGCACGACTTTGCCCTCGAATATCTCGACAACGGAGAAAGGAGAATTTCAGGGCATTTTCTCCCAAGAAATATATGGGAATTATCTGTAATTTAGCACAGTTTCAGAACGATTCGTGAAAGTCACCTTTTAAGAATAACTTCCACTGCAGGCCCATATATAAAAGTTTGCTCCTTTATTACTCTGCACATGGACAATTATTTGCGCTGTTATTTGCCCCAGGCATGTACCTATGTAATTACCGTTTACAGTGTAAAGATGGATGTTATCGGTCGCTGAACGTCGGAGCAGTAGGCGTTTAATGCATTTTCCCATAGGGTCCAATGCAAAATTGACACCTCATTTTCTCCATTCTCAAGAGCTTTGAGTCTCTGCAAAACATATACATGTGTAGACACAAATAAGTGAAATAGAATGAAGGCTATTTCAGCTTTAGCTTTTATTCCGTTTGGGAGCTAAAGTCGCACAAACTTTTGTTTACAAAAATTTCGATGGCCTATAGTTCGCAAGTTATGCAATCAGTTGACATAAGATTGTGCATGCATGTAGACATGTTAATGACCTTTATATATGCCAAGTTTCAGATGGCTACCTACTCATACAAGCAAGCAGTAGCGGTTTGAAATTTTCACAATTTGGGCTACACGTTCGGGACGATTCGTGACCTTAGGTGACTTGCACAATTCGGGCTGAAACTAGTGCCAAATGAGAGGGTTGGGATAAACATTCAATTGACCATATGTGCCAAAAATTCTCGTTCTCTAGTTTTCGAGTTATAGCCCCTGGAAGTCGAAAACTGCACGACTTTGCCCTCGAATATCTCGACAACGGAGAAAGGAGAATTTCAGGGCATTTTCTCCCAAGAAATATATGGGAATTATCTGTAATTTAGCACAGTTTCAGAACGATTCGTGAAAGTCACCTTTTAAGAATAACTTCCACTGCAGGCCCATATATAAAAGTTTGCTCCTTTATTACTCTGCACATGGACAATTATTTGCGCTGTTATTTGCCCCAGGCATGTACCTATGTAATTACCGTTTACAGTGTAAAGATGGATGTTATCGGTCGCTGAACGTCGGAGCAGTAGGCGTTTAATGCATTTTCCCATAGGGTCCAATGCAAAATTGACACCTCATTTTCTCCATTCTCAAGAGCTTTGAGTCTCTGCAAAACATATACATGTGTAGACACAAATAAGTGAAATAGAATGAAGGCTATTTCAGCTTTAGCTTTTATTCCGTTTGGGAGCTAAAGTCGCACAAACTTTTGTTTACAAAAATTTCGATGGCCTATAGTTCGCAAGTTATGCAATCAGTTGACATAAGATTATGCATGCATGTAGACATGTTAATGACCTTTATATATGCCAAGTTTCAGATGGCTACCTACTCATACAAGCAAGCAGTAGCGGTTTGAAATTTTCACAATTTGGGCTACACGTTCGGGACGATTCGTGACCTTAGGTGACTTGCACAATTCGGGCTGAAACTAGTGCCAAATGAGAGGGTTGGGATAAACATTCAATTGACCATATGTTCCAAAAATTCTCGTTCTCTAGTTTTCGAGTTATAGCCCCTGGAAGTCGAAAACTGCACGACTTTGCCCTCGAATATCTCGACAACGGAGAAAGGAGAATTTCAGGGCATTTTCTCCCAAGAAATATATGGGAATTATCTGTAATTTAGCACAGTTTCAGAACGATTCGTGAAAGTCACCTTTTAAGAATAACTTCCACTGCAGGCCCATATATAAAAGTTTGCTCCTTTATTACTCTGCACATGGACAATTATTTGCGCTGTTATTTGCCCCAGGCATGTACCTATGTAATTACCGTTTACAGTGTAAAGATGGATGTTATCGGTCGCTGAACGTCGGAGCAGTAGGCGTTTAATGCATTTTCCCATAGGGTCCAATGCAAAATTGACACCTCATTTTCTCCATTCTCAAGAGCTTTGAGTCTCTGCAAAACATATACATGTGTAGACACAAATAAGTGAAATAGAATGAAGGCTATTTCAGCTTTAGCTTTTATTCCGTTTGGGAGCTAAAGTCGCACAAACTTTTGTTTACAAAAATTTCGATGGCCTATAGTTCGCAAGTTATGCAATCAGTTGACATAAGATTGTGCATGCATGTAGACATGTTAATGACCTTTATATATGCCAAGTTTCAGATGGCTACCTACTCATACAAGCAAGCAGTAGCGGTTTGAAATTTTCACAATTTGGGCTACACGTTCGGGACGATTCGTGACCTTAGGTGACTTGCACAATTCGGGCTGAAACTAGTGCCAAATGAGAGGGTTGGGATAAACATTCAATTGACCATATGTGCCAAAAATTCTCGTTCTCTAGTTTTCGAGTTATAGCCCCTGGAAGTCGAAAACTGCACGACTTTGCCCTCGAATATCTCGACAACGGAGAAAGGAGAATTTCAGGGCATTTTCTCCCAAGAAATATATGGGAATTATCTGTAATTTAGCACAGTTTCAGAACGATTCGTGAAAGTCACCTTTTAAGAATAACTTCCACTGCAGGCCCATATATAAAAGTTTGCTCCTTTATTACTCTGCACATGGACAATTATTTGCGCTGTTATTTGCCCCAGGCATGTACCTATGTAATTACCGTTTACAGTGTAAAGATGTATGTTATCGGTCGCTGAACGTCGGAGCAGTAGGCGTTTAATGCATTTTCCCATAGGGTCCAATGCAAAATTGACACCTCATTTTCTCCATTCTCAAGAGCTTTGAGTCTCTGCAAAACATATACATGTGTAGACACAAATAAGTGAAATAGAATGAAGGCTATTTCAGCTTTAGCTTTTATTCCGTTTGGGAGCTAAAGTCGCACAAACTTTTGTTTACAAAAATTTCGATGGCCTATAGTTCGCAAGTTATGCAATCAGTTGACATAAGATTGTGCATGCATGTAGACATGTTAATGACCTTTATATATGCCAAGTTTCAGATGGCTACCTACTCATACAAGCAAGCAGTAGCGGTTTGAAATTTTCACAATTTGGGCTACACGTTCGGGACGATTCGTGACCTTAGGTGACTTGCACAATTCGGGCTGAAACTAGTGCCAAATGAGAGGGTTGGGATAAACATTCAATTGACCATATGTGCCAAAAATTCTCGTTCTCTAGTTTTCGAGTTATAGCCCCTGGAAGTCGAAAACTGCACGACTTTGCCCTCGAATATCTCGACAACGGAGAAAGGAGAATTTCAGGGCATTTTCTCCCAAGAATTATATGGGAATTATCTGTAATTTAGCACAGTTTCAGAACGATTCGTGAAAGTCACCTTTTAAGAATAACTTCCACTGCAGGCCCATATATAAAAGTTTGCTCCTTTATTACTCTGCACATGGACAATTATTTGCGCTGTTATTTGCCCCAGGCATGTACCTATGTAATTACCGTTTACAATGTAAAGATGGATGTTATCGGTCGCTGAACGTCGGAGCAGTAGGCGTTTAATGCATTTTCCCATAGGGTCCAATGCAAAATTGACACCTCATTTTCTCCATTCTCAAGAGCTTTGAGTCTCTGCAAAACATATACATGTGTAGACACAAATAAGTGAAATAGAATGAAGGCTATTTCAGCTTTAGCTTTTATTCCGTTTGGGAGCTAAAGTCGCACAAACTTTTGTTTACAAAAATTTCGATGGCCTATAGTTCGCAAGTTATGCAATCAGTTGACATAAGATTGTGCATGCATGTAGACATGTTAATGACCTTTATATATGCCAAGTTTCAGATGGCTACCTACTCATACAAGCAAGCAGTAGCGGTTTGAAATTTTCACAATTTGGGCTACACGTTCGGGACGATTCGTGACCTTAGGTGACTTGCACAATTCGGGCTGAAACTAGTGCCAAATGAGAGGGTTGGGATAAACATTCAATTGACCATATGTGCCAAAAATTCTCGTTCTCTAGTTTTCGAGTTATAGCCCCTGGAAGTCGAAAACTGCACGACTTTGCCCTCGAATATCTCGACAACGGAGAAAGGAGAATTTCAGGGCATTTTCTCCCAAGAATTATATGGGAATTATCTGTAATTTAGCACAGTTTCAGAACGATTCGTGAAAGTCACCTTTTAAGAATAACTTCCACTGCAGGCCCATATATAAAAGTTTGCTCCTTTATTACTCTGCACATGGACAATTATTTGCGCTGTTATTTGCCCCAGGCATGTACCTATGTAATTACCGTTTACAATGTAAAGATGGATGTTATCGGTCGCTGAACGTCGGAGCAGTAGGCGTTTAATGCATTTTCCCATAGGGTCCAATGCAAAATTGACACCTCATTTTCTCCATTCTCAAGAGCTTTGAGTCTCTGCAAAACATATACATGTGTAGACACAAATAAGTGAAATAGAATGAAGGCTATTTCAGCTTTAGCTTTTATTCCGTTTGGGAGCTAAAGTCGCACAAACTTTTGTTTACAAAAATTTCGATGGCCTATAGTTCGCAAGTTATGCAATCAGTTGACATAAGATTGTGCATGCATGTAGACATGTTAATGACCTTTATATATGCCAAGTTTCAGATGGCTACCTACTCATACAAGCAAGCAGTAGCGGTTTGAAATTTTCACAATTTGGGCTACACGTTCGGGACGATTCGTGACCTTAGGTGACTTGCACAATTCGGGCTGAAACTAGTGCCAAATGAGAGGGTTGGGATAAACATTCAATTGACCATATGTGCCAAAAATTCTCGTTCTCTAGTTTTCGAGTTATAGCCCCTGGAAGTCGAAAACTGCACGACTTTGCCCTCGAATATCTCGACAACGGAGAAAGGAGAATTTCAGGGCATTTTCTCCCAAGAAATATATGGGAATTATCTGTAATTTAGCACAGTTTCAGAACGATTCGTGAAAGTCACCTTTTAAGAATAACTTCCACTGCAGGCCCATATATAAAAGTTTGCTCCTTTATTACTCTGCACATGGACAATTATTTGCGCTGTTATTTGCCCCAGGCATGTACCTATGTAATTACCGTTTACAATGTAAAGATGGATGTTATCGGTCGCTGAACGTCGGAGCAGTAGGCGTTTAATGCATTTTCCCATAGGGTCCAATGCAAAATTGACACCTCATTTTCTCCATTCTCAAGAGCTTTGAGTCTCTGCAAAACATATACATGTGTAGACACAAATAAGTGAAATAGAATGAAGGCTATTTCAGCTTTAGCTTTTATTCCGTTTGGGAGCTAAAGTCGCACAAACTTTTGTTTACAAAAATTTCGATGGCCTATAGTTCGCAAGTTATGCAATCAGTTGACATAAGATTGTGCATGCATGTAGACATGTTAATGACCTTTATATATGCCAAGTTTCAGATGGCTACCTACTCATACAAGCAAGCAGTAGCGGTTTGAAATTTTCACAATTTGGGCTACACGTTCGGGACGATTCGTGACCTTAGGTGACTTGCACAATTCGGGCTGAAACTAGTGCCAAATGAGAGGGTTGGGATAAACATTCAATTGACCATATGTGCCAAAAATTCTCGTTCTCTAGTTTTCGAGTTATAGCCCCTGGAAGTCGAAAACTGCACGACTTTGCCCTCGAATATCTCGACAACGGAGAAAGGAGAATTTCAGGGCATTTTCTCCCAAGAAATATATGGGAATTATCTGTAATTTAGCACAGTTTCAGAACGATTCGTGAAAGTCACCTTTTAAGAATAACTTCCACTGCAGGCCCATATATAAAAGTTTGCTCCTTTATTACTCTGCACATGGACAATTATTTGCGCTGTTATTTGCCCCAGGCATGTACCTATGTAATTACCGTTTACAGTGTAAAGATGGATGTTATCGGTCGCTGAACGTCGGAGCAGTAGGCGTTTAATGCATTTTCCCATAGGGTCCAATGCAAAATTGACACCTCATTTTCTCGTTTCTCAAGAGCTTTGAGTCTCTGCAAAACATATACATGTGTAGACACAAATAAGTGAAATAGAATGAAGGCTATTTCAGCTTTAGCTTTTATTCCGTTTGGGAGCTAAAGTCGCACAAACTTTTGTTTACAAAAATTTCGATGGCCTATAGTTCGCAAGTTATGCAATCAGTTGACATAAGATTGTGCATGCATGTAGACATGTTAATGACCTTTATATATGCCAAGTTTCAGATGGCTACCTACTCATACAAGCAAGCAGTAGCGGTTTGAAATTTTCACAATTTGGGCTACACGTTCGGGACGATTCGTGACCTTAGGTGACTTGCACAATTCGGGCTGAAACTAGTGCCAAATGAGAGGGTTGGGATAAACATTCAATTGACCATATGTGCCAAAAATTCTCGTTCTCTAGTTTTCGAGTTATAGCCCCTGGAAGTCGAAAACTGCACGACTTTGCCCTCGAATATCTCGACAACGGAGAAAGGAGAATTTCAGGGCATTTTCTCCCAAGAAATATATGGGAATTATCTGTAATTTAGCACAGTTTCAGAACGATTCGTGAAAGTCACCTTTTAAGCTTTCAGCTTTAGCTTTTATTCCGTTTGGGAGCTAAAGTCGCACAAACTTTTGTTTACAAAAATTTCGATGGCCTATAGTTCGCAAGTTATGCAATCAGTTGACATAAGATTGTGCCTACATGTAGACATGTTAATGACCTTTATATATGCCAAGTTTCAGATGGCTACCTACTCATACAAGCAAGCAGTAGCGGTTTGAAATTTTCACAATTTGGGCTACACGTTCGGGACGATTCGTGACCTTAGGTGACTTGCACAATTCGGGCTGAAACTAGTGCCAAATGAGAGGGTTGGGATAAACATTCAATTGACCATATGTGTCAAAAATTCTCGTTCTCTAGTTTTCGAGTTATAGCCCCTGGAAGTCGAAAACTGCACGACTTTGCCCTCGAATATCTCGACAACGGAGAAAGGAGAATTTCAGGGAATTTCTCCCAAGAAATATATGGGAATTATCTGTAATTTAGCACAGTTTCAGAACGATTCGTGAAAGTCACCTTTTAAGAATAACTTCCACTGCAGGCCTATATATAAAAGTTTGCTCCTTTATTACTCTGCACATGGACAATTATTTGCGCTGTTATTTGCCCCAGGCATGTACCTATGTAATTACCGTTTACAGTGTAAAGATGGATGTTATCGGTCGCTGAACGTCGGAGCAGTAGGCGTTTAATGCATTTTCCCATAGGGTCCAATGCAAAATTGACACCTCATTTTCTCCATTCTCAAGAGCTTTGAGTCTCTGCAAAACATATACATGTGTAGACACAAATAAGTGAAATAGAATGAAGGCTATTTCAGCTTTAGCTTTTATTCCGTTTGGGAGCTAAAGTCGCACAAACTTTTGTTTACAAAAATTTCGATGGCCTATAGTTCGCAAGTTATGCAATCAGTTGACATAAGATTGTGCATGCATGTAGACATGTTAATGACCTTTATATATGCCAAGTTTCAGATGGCTACCTACTCATACAAGCAAGCAGTAGCGGTTTGAAATTTTCACAATTTGGGCTACACGTTCGGGACGATTCGTGACCTTAGGTGACTTGCACAATTCGGGCTGAAACTAGTGCCAAATGAGAGGGTTGGGATAAACATTCAATTGACCATATGTGCCAAAAATTCTCGTTCTCTAGTTTTCGAGTTATAGCCCCTGGAAGTCGAAAACTGCACGACTTTGCCCTCGAATATCTCGACAACGGAGAAAGGAGAATTTCAGGGCATTTTCTCCCAAGAAATATATGGGAATTATCTGTAATTTAGCACAGTTTCAGAACGATTCGTGAAAGTCACCTTTTAAGAATAACTTCCACTGCAGGCCCATATATAAAAGTTTGCTCCTTTATTACTCTGCACATGGACAATTATTTGCGCTGTTATTTGCCCCAGGCATGTACCTATGTAATTACCGTTTACAGTGTAAAGATGGATGTTATCGGTCGCTGAACGTCGGAGCAGTAGGCGTTTAATGCATTTTCCCATAGGGTCCAATGCAAAATTGACACCTCATTTTCTCCATTCTCAAGAGCTTTGAGTCTCTGCAAAACATATACATGTGTAGACACAAATAAGTGAAATAGAATGAAGGCTATTTCAGCTTTAGCTTTTATTCCGTTTGGGAGCTAAAGTCGCACAAACTTTTGTTTACAAAAATTTCGATGGCCTATAGTTCGCAAGTTATGCAATCAGTTGACATAAGATTGTGCATGCATGTAGACATGTTAATGACCTTTATATATGCCAAGTTTCAGATGGCTACCTACTCATACAAGCAAGCAGTAGCGGTTTGAAATTTTCACAATTTGGACTACACGTTCGGGACGATTCGTGACCTTAGGTGACTTGCACAATTCGGGCTGAAACTAGTGCCAAATGAGAGGGTTGGGATAAACATTCAATTGACCATATGTGCCAAAAATTCTCGTTCTCTAGTTTTCGAGTTATAGCCCCTGGAAGTCGAAAACTGCACGACTTTGCCCTCGAATATCTCGACAACGGAGAAAGGAGAATTTCAGGGCATTTTCTCCCAAGAAATATATGGGAATTATCTGTAATTTAGCACAGTTTCAGAACGATTCGTGAAAGTCACCTTTTAAGAATAACTTCCACTGCAGGCCCATATATAAAAGTTTGCTCCTTTATTACTCTGCACATGGACAATTATTTGCGCTGTTATTTGCCCCAGGCATGTACCTATGTAATTACCGTTTACAGTGTAAAGATGGATGTTATCGGTCGCTGAACGTCGGAGCAGTAGGCGTTTAATGCATTTTCCCATAGGGTCCAATGCAAAATTGACACCTCATTTTCTCCATTCTCAAGAGCTTTGAGTCTCTGCAAAACATATACATGTGTAGACACAAATAAGTGAAATAGAATGAAGGCTATTTCAGCTTTAGCTTTTATTCCGTTTGGGAGCTAAAGTCGCACAAACTTTTGTTTACAAAAATTTCGATGGCCTATAGTTCGCAAGTTATGCAATCAGTTGACATAAGATTGTGCATGCATGTAGACATGTTAATGACCTTTATATATGCCAAGTTTCAGATGGCTACCTACTCATACAAGCAAGCAGTAGCGGTTTGAAATTTTCACAATTTGGGCTACACGTTCGGGACGATTCGTGACCTTAGGTGACTTGCACAATTCGGGCTGAAACTAGTGCCAAATGAGAGGGTTGGGATAAACATTCAATTGACCATATGTGCCAAAAATTCTCGTTCTCTAGTTTTCGAGTTATAGCCCCTGGAAGTCGAAAACTGCACGACTTTGCCCTCGAATATCTCGACAACGGAGAAAGGAGAATTTCAGGGCATTTTCTCCCAAGAAATATATGGGAATTATCTGTAATTTAGCACAGTTTCAGAACGATTCGTGAAAGTCACCTTTTAAGAATAACTTCCACTGCAGGCCCATATATAAAAGTTTGCTCCTTTATTACTCTGCACATGGACAATTATTTGCGCTGTTATTTGCCCCAGGCATGTACCTATGTAATTACCGTTTACAGTGTAAAGATGGATGTTATCGGTCGCTGAACGTCGGAGCAGTAGGCGTTTAATGCATTTTCCCATAGGGTCCAATGCAAAATTGACACCTCATTTTCTCCATTCTCAAGAGCTTTGAGTCTCTGCAAAACATATACATGTGTAGACACAAATAAGTGAAATAGAATGAAGGCTATTTCAGCTTTAGCTTTTATTCCGTTTGGGAGCTAAAGTCGCACAAACTTTTGTTTACAAAAATTTCGATGGCCTATAGTTCGCAAGTTATGCAATCAGTTGACATAAGATTGTGCATGCATGTAGACATGTTAATGACCTTTATATATGCCAAGTTTCAGATGGCTACCTACTCATACAAGCAAGCAGTAGCGGTTTGAAATTTTCACAATTTGGGCTACACGTTCGGGACGATTCGTGACCTTAGGTGACTTGCACAATTCGGGCTGAAACTAGTGCCAAATGAGAGGGTTGGGATAAACATTCAATTGACCATATGTGCCAAAAATTCTCGTTCTCTAGTTTTCGAGTTATAGCCCCTGGAAGTCGAAAACTGCACGACTTTGCCCTCGAATATCTCGACAACGGAGAAAGGAGAATTTCAGGGCATTTTCTCCCAAGAAATATATGGGAATTATCTGTAATTTAGCACAGTTTCAGAACGATTCGTGAAAGTCACCTTTTAAGAATAACTTCCACTGCAGGCCCATATATAAAAGTTTGCTCCTTTATTACTCTGCACATGGACAATTATTTGCGCTGTTATTTGCCCCAGGCATGTACCTATGTAATTACCGTTTACAGTGTAAAGATGGATGTTATCGGTCGCTGAACGTCGGAGCAGTAGGCGTTTAATGCATTTTCCCATAGGGTCCAATGCAAAATTGACACCTCATTTTCTCCATTCTCAAGAGCTTTGAGTCTCTGCAAAACATATACATGTGTAGACACAAATAAGTGAAATAGAATGAAGGCTATTTCAGCTTTAGCTTTTATTCCGTTTGGGAGCTAAAGTCGCACAAACTTTTGTTTACAAAAATTTCGATGGCCTATAGTTCGCAAGTTATGCAATCAGTTGACATAAGATTGTGCATGCATGTAGACATGTTAATGACCTTTATATATGCCAAGTTTCAGATGGCTACCTACTCATACAAGCAAGCAGTAGCGGTTTGAAATTTTCACAATTTGGGCTACACGTTCGGGACGATTCGTGACCTTAGGTGACTTGCACAATTCGGGCTGAAACTAGTGCCAAATGAGAGGGTTGGGATAAACATTCAATTGACCATATGTGCCAAAAATTCTCGTTCTCTAGTTTTCGAGTTATAGCCCCTGGAAGTCGAAAACTGCACGACTTTGCCCTCGAATATCTCGACAACGGAGAAAGGAGAATTTCAGGGCATTTTCTCCCAAGAAATATATGGGAATTATCTGTAATTTAGCACAGTTTCAGAACGATTCGTGAAAGTCACCTTTTAAGAATAACTTCCACTGCAGGCCCATATATAAAAGTTTGCTCCTTTATTACTCTGCACATGGACAATTATTTGCGCTGTTATTTGCCCCAGGCATGTACCTATGTAATTACCGTTTACAGTGTAAAGATGGATGTTATCGGTCGCTGAACGTCGGAGCAGTAGGCGTTTAATGCATTTTCCCATAGGGTCCAATGCAAAATTGACACCTCATTTTCTCGTTTCTCAAGAGCTTTGAGTCTCTGCAAAACATATACATGTGTAGACACAAATAAGTGAAATAGAATGAAGGCTATTTCAGCTTTAGCTTTTATTCCGTTTGGGAGCTAAAGTCGCACAAACTTTTGTTTACAAAAATTTCGATGGCCTATAGTTCGCAAGTTATGCAATCAGTTGACATAAGATTGTGCATGCATGTAGACATGTTAATGACCTTTATATATGCCAAGTTTCAGATGGCTACCTACTCATACAAGCAAGCAGTAGCGGTTTGAAATTTTCACAATTTGGGCTACACGTTCGGGACGATTCGTGACCTTAGGTGACTTGCACAATTCGGGCTGAAACTAGTGCCAAATGAGAGGGTTGGGATAAACATTCAATTGACCATATGTGCCAAAAATTCTCGTTCTCTAGTTTTCGAGTTATAGCCCCTGGAAGTCGAAAACTGCACGACTTTGCCCTCGAATATCTCGACAACGGAGAAAGGAGAATTTCAGGGCATTTTCTCCCAAGAAATATATGGGAATTATCTGTAATTTAGCACAGTTTCAGAACGATTCGTGAAAGTCACCTTTTAAGCTTTCAGCTTTAGCTTTTATTCCGTTTGGGAGCTAAAGTCGCACAAACTTTTGTTTACAAAAATTTCGATGGCCTATAGTTCGCAAGTTATGCAATCAGTTGACATAAGATTGTGCCTGCATGTAGACATGTTAATGACCTTTATATATGCCAAGTTTCAGATGGCTACCTACTCATACAAGCAAGCAGTAGCGGTTTGAAATTTTCACAATTTGGGCTACACGTTCGGGACGATTCGTGACCTTAGGTGACTTGCACAATTCGGGCTGAAACTAGTGCCAAATGAGAGGGTTGGGATAAACATTCAATTGACCATATGTGTCAAAAATTCTCGTTCTCTAGTTTTCGAGTTATAGCCCCTGGAAGTCGAAAACTGCACGACTTTGCCCTCGAATATCTCGACAACGGAGAAAGGAGAATTTCAGGGAATTTCTCCCAAGAAATATATGGGAATTATCTGTAATTTAGCACAGTTTCAGAACGATTCGTGAAAGTCACCTTTTAAGAATAACTTCCACTGCAGGCCTATATATAAAAGTTTGCTCCTTTATTACTCTGCACATGGACAATTATTTGCGCTGTTATTTGCCCCAGGCATGTACCTATGTAATTACCGTTTACAGTGTAAAGATGGATGTTATCGGTCGCTGAACGTCGGAGCAGTAGGCGTTTAATGCATTTTCCCATAGGGTCCAATGCAAAATTGACACCTCATTTTCTCCATTCTCAAGAGCTTTGAGTCTCTGCAAAACATATACATGTGTAGACACAAATAAGTGAAATAGAATGAAGGCTATTTCAGCTTTAGCTTTTATTCCGTTTGGGAGCTAAAGTCGCACAAACTTTTGTTTACAAAAATTTCGATGGCCTATAGTTCGCAAGTTATGCAATCAGTTGACATAAGATTGTGCATGCATGTAGACATGTTAATGACCTTTATATATGCCAAGTTTCAGATGGCTACCTACTCATACAAGCAAGCAGTAGCGGTTTGAAATTTTCACAATTTGGGCTACACGTTCGGGACGATTCGTGACCTTAGGTGACTTGCACAATTCGGGCTGAAACTAGTGCCAAATGAGAGGGTTGGGATAAACATTCAATTGACCATATGTGCCAAAAATTCTCGTTCTCTAGTTTTCGAGTTTTAGCCCCTGGAAGTCGAAAACTGCACGACTTTGCCCTCGAATATCTCGACAACGGAGAAAGGAGAATTTCAGGGCATTTTCTCCCAAGAAATATATGGGAATTATCTGTAATTTAGCACAGTTTCAGAACGATTCGTGAAAGTCACCTTTTAAGAATAACTTCCACTGCAGGCCCATATATAAAAGTTTGCTCCTTTATTACTCTGCACATGGACAATTATTTGCGCTGTTATTTGCCCCAGGCATGTACTTATGTAATTACCGTTTACAGTGTAAAGATGGATGTTATCGGTCACTGAACGTCGGAGCAGTAGGCGTTTAATGCATTTTCCCATAGGGTCCAATGCAAAATTGACACCTCATTTTCTCCATTCTCAAGAGCTTTGAGTCTCTGCAAAACATATACATGTGTAGACACAAATAAGTGAAATAGAATGAAGGCTATTTCAGCTTTAGCTTTTATTCCGTTTGGGAGCTAAAGTCGCACAAACTTTTGTTTACAAAAATTTCGATGGCCTATAGTTCGCAAGTTATGCAATCAGTTGACATAAGATTGTGCATGCATGTAGACATGTTAATGACCTTTATATATGCCAAGTTTCAGATGGCTACCTACTCATACAAGCAAGCAGTAGCGGTTTGAAATTTTCACAATTTGGACTACACGTTCGGGACGATTCGTGACCTTAGGTGACTTGCACAATTCGGGCTGAAACTAGTGCCAAATGAGAGGGTTGGGATAAACATTCAATTGACCATATGTGCCAAAAATTCTCGTTCTCTAGTTTTCGAGTTATAGCCCCTGGAAGTCGAAAACTGCACGACTTTGCCCTCGAATATCTCGACAACGGAGAAAGGAGAATTTCAGGGCATTTTCTCCCAAGAAATATATGGGAATTATCTGTAATTTAGCACAGTTTCAGAACGATTCGTGAAAGTCACCTTTTAAGAATAACTTCCACTGCAGGCCCATATATAAAAGTTTGCTCCTTTATTACTCTGCACATGGACAATTATTTGCGCTGTTATTTGCCCCAGGCATGTACCTATGTAATTACCGTTTACAGTGTAAAGATGGATGTTATCGGTCGCTGAACGTCGGAGCAGTAGGCGTTTAATGCATTTTCCCATAGGGTCCAATGCAAAATTGACACCTCATTTTCTCCATTCTCAAGAGCTTTGAGTCTCTGCAAAACATATACATGTGTAGACACAAATAAGTGAAATAGAATGAAGGCTATTTCAGCTTTAGCTTTTATTCCGTTTGGGAGCTAAAGTCGCACAAACTTTTGTTTACAAAAATTTCGATGGCCTATAGTTCGCAAGTTATGCAATCAGTTGACATAAGATTGTGCATGCATGTAGACATGTTAATGACCTTTATATATGCCAAGTTTCAGATGGCTACCTACTCATACAAGCAAGCAGTAGCGGTTTGAAATTTTCACAATTTGGGCTACACGTTCGGGACGATTCGTGACCTTAGGTGACTTGCACAATTCGGGCTGAAACTAGTGCCAAATGAGAGGGTTGGGATAAACATTCAATTGACCATATGTGCCAAAAATTCTCGTTCTCTAGTTTTCGAGTTATAGCCCCTGGAAGTCGAAAACTGCACGACTTTGCCCTCGAATATCTCGACAACGGAGAAAGGAGAATTTCAGGGCATTTTCTCCCAAGAAATATATGGGAATTATCTGTAATTTAGCACAGTTTCAGAACGATTCGTGAAAGTCACCTTTTAAGAATAACTTCCACTGCAGGCCCATATATAAAAGTTTGCTCCTTTATTACTCTGCACATGGACAATTATTTGCGCTGTTATTTGCCCCAGGCATGTACCTATGTAATTACCGTTTACAGTGTAAAGATGGATGTTATCGGTCGCTGAACGTCGGAGCAGTAGGCGTTTAATGCATTTTCCCATAGGGTCCAATGCAAAATTGACACCTCATTTTCTCCATTCTCAAGAGCTTTGAGTCTCTGCAAAACATATACATGTGTAGACACAAATAAGTGAAATAGAATGAAGGCTATTTCAGCTTTAGCTTTTATTCCGTTTGGGAGCTAAAGTCGCACAAACTTTTGTTTACAAAAATTTCGATGGCCTATAGTTCGCAAGTTATGCAATCAGTTGACATAAGATTGTGCATGCATGTAGACATGTTAATGACCTTTATATATGCCAAGTTTCAGATGGCTACCTACTCATACAAGCAAGCAGTAGCGGTTTGAAATTTTCACAATTTGGGCTACACGTTCGGGACGATTCGTGACCTTAGGTGACTTGCACAATTCGGGCTGAAACTAGTGCCAAATGAGAGGGTTGGGATAAACATTCAATTGACCATATGTGCCAAAAATTCTCGTTCTCTAGTTTTCGAGTTATAGTCCCTGGAAGTCGAAAACTGCACGACTTTGCCCTCGAATATCTCGACAACGGAGAAAGGAGAATTTCAGGGCATTTTCTCCCAAGAAATATATGGGAATTATCTGTAATTTAGCACAGTTTCAGAACGATTCGTGAAAGTCACCTTTTAAGAATAACTTCCACTGCAGGCCCATATATAAAAGTTTGCTCCTTTATTACTCTGCACATGGACAATTATTTGCGCTGTTATTTGCCCCAGGCATGTACCTATGTAATTACCGTTTACAGTGTAAAGATGGATGTTATCGGTCGCTGAACGTCGGAGCAGTAGGCGTTTAATGCATTTTCCCATAGGGTCCAATGCAAAATTGACACCTCATTTTCTCGTTTCTCAAGAGCTTTGAGTCTCTGCAAAACATATACATGTGTAGACACAAATAAGTGAAATAGAATGAAGGCTATTTCAGCTTTAGCTTTTATTCCGTTTGGGAGCTAAAGTCGCACAAACTTTTGTTTACAAAAATTTCGATGGCCTATAGTTCGCAAGTTATGCAATCAGTTGACATAAGATTGTGCATGCATGTAGACATGTTAATGACCTTTATATATGCCAAGTTTCAGATGGCTACCTACTCATACAGGCAAGCAGTAGCGGTTTGAAATTTTCACAATTTGGGCTACACGTGCGGGACGATTCGTGACCTTAGGTGACTTGCACAATTCGGGCTGAAACTAGTGCCAAATGAGAGGGTTGGGATAAACATTCAATTGACCATATGTGCCAAAAATTCTCGTTCTCTAGTTTTCGAGTTATAGCCCCTGGAAGTCGAAAACTGCACGACTTTGCCCTCGAATATCTCGACAACGGAGAAAGGAGAATTTCAGGGCATTTTCTCCCAAGAAATATATGGGAATTATCTGTAATTTAGCACAGTTTCAGAACGATTCGTGAAAGTCACCTTTTAAGAATAACTTCTACTGCAGGCCCATATATAAAAGTTTGCTCCTTTATTACTCTGCACATGGACAATTATTTGCGCTGTTATTTGCCCCAGGCATGTACCTATGTAATTACCGTTTACAGTGTAAAGATGGATGTTATCGGTCGCTGAACGTCGGAGCAGTAGGCGTTTAATGCATTTTCCCATAGGGTCCAATGCAAAATTGACACCTCATTTTCTCTATTCTCAAGAGCTTTGAGTCTCTGCAAAACATATACATGTGTAGACACAAATAAGTGAAATAGAATGAAGGCTATTTCAGCTTTAGCTTTTATTCCGTTTGGGAGCTAAAGTCGCACAAACTTTTGTTTACAAAAATTTCGATGGCCTATAGTTCGCAAGTTATGCAATCAGTTGACATAAGATTGTGCATGCATGTAGACATGTTAATGACCTTTATATATGCCAAGTTTCAGATGGCTACCTACTCATACAAGCAAGCAGTAGCGGTTTGAAATTTTCACAATTTGGGCTACACGTTCGGGACGATTCGTGACCTTAGGTGACTTGCACAATTCGGGCTGAAACTAGTGCCAAATGAGAGGGTTGGGATAAACATTCAATTGACCATATGTGCCAAAAATTCTCGTTCTCTAGTTTTCGAGTTATAGCCCCTGGAAGTCGAAAACTGCACGACTTTGCCCTCGAATATCTCGACAACGGAGAAAGGAGAATTTCAGGGCATTTTCTCCCAAGAAATATATGGGAATTATCTGTAATTTAGCACAGTTTCAGAACGATTCGTGAAAGTCACCTTTTAAGAATAACTTCCACTGCAGGCCCATATATAAAAGTTTGCTCCTTTATTACTCTGCACATGGACAATTATTTGCGCTGTTATTTGCCCCAGGCATGTACCTATGTAATTACCGTTTACAGTGTAAAGATGGATGTTATCGGTCGCTGAACGTTGGAGCAGTAGGCGTTTAATGCATTTTCCCATAGGGTCCAATGCAAAATTGACACCTCATTTTCTCCATTCTCAAGAGCTTTGAGTCTCTGCAAAACATATACATGTGTAGACACAAATAAGTGAAATAGAATGAAGGCTATTTCAGCTTTAGCTTTTATTCCGTTTGGGAGCTAAAGTCGCACAAACTTTTGTTTACAAAAATTTCGATGGCCTATAGTTCGCAAGTTATGCAATCAGTTGACATAAGATTGTGCATGCATGTAGACATGTTAATGACCTTTATATATGCCAAGTTTCAGATGGCTACCTACTCATACAAGCAAGCAGTAGCGGTTTGAAATTTTCACAATTTGGGCTACACGTTCGGGACGATTCGTGACCTTAGGTGACTTGCACAATTCGGGCTGAAACTAGTGCCAAATGAGAGGGTTGGGATAAACATTCAATTGACCATATGTGCCAAAAATTCTCGTTCTCTAGTTTTCGAGTTATAGCCCCTGGAAGTCGAAAACTGCACGACTTTGCCCTCGAATATCTCGACAACGGAGAAAGGAAAATTTCAGGGCATTTTCTCCCAAGAAATATATGGGAATTATCTGTAATTTAGCACAGTTTCAGAACGATTCGTGAAAGTCACCTTTTAAGAATAACTTCCACTGCAGGCCCATATATAAAAGTTTGCTCCTTTATTACTCTGCACATGGACAATTATTTGCGCTGTTATTTGCCCCAGGCATGTACCTATGTAATTACCGTTTACAGTGTAAAGATGGATGTTATCGGTCGCTGAACGTCGGAGCAGTAGGCGTTTAATGCATTTTCCCATAGGGTCCAATGCAAAATTGACACCTCATTTTCTCCATTCTCAAGAGCTTTGAGTCTCTGGAAAACATATACATGTGTAGACACAAATAAGTGAAATAGAATGAAGGCTATTTCAGCTTTAGCTTTTATTCCGTTTGGGAGCTAAAGTCGCACAAACTTTTGTTTACAAAAATTTCGATGGCCTATAGTTCGCAAGTTATGCAATCAGTTGACATAAGTTTGTGCATGCATGTAGACATGTTATTGACCTTTATATATGCCAAGTTTCAGATGGCTACCTACTCATACAAGCAAGCAGTAGCGGTTTGAAATTTTCACAATTTGGGCTACACGTTCGGGACGATTCGTGACCTTAGGTGACTTGCACAATTCGGGCTGAAACTAGTGCCAAATGAGAGGGTTGGGATAAACATTCAATTGACCATATGTGCCAAAAATTCTCGTTCTATAGTTTTCGAGTTATAGCCCCTGGAAGTCGAAAACTGCACGACTTTGCCCTCGAATATCTCGACAACGGAGAAAGGAGAATTTCAGGGCATTTTCTCCCAAGAAATATATGGGAATTATCTGTAATTTAGCACAGTTTCAGAACGATTCGTGAAAGTCACCTTTTAAGAATAACTTCCACTGCAGGCCCATATATAAAAGTTTGCTCCTTTATTACTCTGCACATGGACAATTATTTGCGCTGTTATTTGCCCCAGGCATGTACCTATGTAATTACCGTTTACAATGTAAAGATGGATGTTATCGGTCGCTGAACGTCGGAGCAGTAGGCGTTTAATGCATTTTCCCATAGGGTCCAATGCAAAATTGACACCTCATTTTCTCCATTCTCAAGAGCTTTGAGTCTCTGGAAAACATATACATGTGTAGACACAAATAAGTGAAATAGAATGAAGGCTATTTCAGCTTTAGCTTTTATTCCGTTTGGGAGCTAAAGTCGCACAAACTTTTGTTTACAAAAATTTCGATGGCCTATAGTTCGCAAGTTATGCAATCAGTTGACATAAGATTGTGCATGCATGTAGACATGTTAATGACCTTTATATATGCCAAGTTTCAGATGGCTACCTACTCATACAAGCAAGCAGTAGCGGTTTGAAATTTTCACAATTTGGGCTACACGTTCGGGACGATTCGTGACCTTAGGTGACTTGCACAATTCGGGCTGAAACTAGTGCCAAATGAGAGGGTTGGGATAAACATTCAATTGACCATATGTGCCAAAAATTCTCGTTCTCTAGTTTTCGAGTTATAGCCCCTGGAAGTCGAAAACTGCACGACTTTGCCCTCGAATATCTCGACAACGGAGAAAGGAGAATTTCAGGGCATTTTCTCCCAAGAAATATATGGGAATTATCTGTAATTTAGCACAGTTTCAGAACGATTCGTGAAAGTCACCTTTTAAGAATAACTTCCACTGCAGGCCCATATATAAAAGTTTGCTCCTTTATTACTCTGCACATGGACAATTATTTGCGCTGTTATTTGCCCCAGGCATGTACCTATGTAATTACCGTTTACAGTGTAAAGATGGATGTTATCGGTCGCTGAACGTCGGAGCAGTAGGCGTTTAATGCATTTTCCCATAGGGTCCAATGCAAAATTGACACCTCATTTTCTCCATTCTCAAGAGCTTTGAGTCTCTGGAAAACATATACATGTGTAGACACAAATAAGTGAAATAGAATGAAGGCTATTTCAGCTTTAGCTTTTATTCCGTTTGGGAGCTAAAGTCGCACAAACTTTTGTTTACAAAAATTTCGATGGCCTATAGTTCGCAAGTTATGCAATCAGTTGACATAAGATTGTGCATGCATGTAGACATGTTAATGACCTTTATATATGCCAAGTTTCAGATGGCTACCTACTCATACAAGCAAGCAGTAGCGGTTTGAAATTTTCACAATTTGGGCTACACGTTCGGGACGATTCGTGACCTTAGGTGACTTGCACAATTCGGGCTGAAACTAGTGCCAAATGAGAGGGTTGGGATAAACATTCAATTGACCATATGTGCCAAAAATTCTCGTTCTCTAGTTTTCGAGTTATAGCCCCTGGAAGTCGAAAACTGCACGACTTTGCCCTCGAATATCTCGACAACGGAGAAAGGAGAATTTCAGGGCATTTTCTCCCAAGAAATATATGGGAATTATCTGTAATTTAGCACAGTTTCAGAACGATTCGTGAAAGTCACCTTTTAAGAATAACTTCCACTGCAGGCCCATATATAAAAGTTTGCTCCTTTATTACTCTGCACATGGACAATTATTTGCGCTGTTATTTGCCCCAGGCATGTACCTATGTAATTACCGTTTACAGTGTAAAGATGGATGTTATCGGTCGCTGAACGTCGGAGCAGTAGGCGTTTAATGCATTTTCCCATAGGGTCCAATGCAAAATTGACACCTCATTTTCTCCATTCTCAAGAGCTTTGAGTCTCTGCAAAACATATACATGTGTAGACACAAATAAGTGAAATAGAATGAAGGCTATTTCAGCTTTAGCTTTTATTCCGTTTGGGAGCTAAAGTCGCACAAACTTTTGTTTACAAAAATTTCGATGGCCTATAGTTCGCAAGTTATGCAATCAGTTGACATAAGATTGTGCATGCATGTAGACATGTTAATGACCTTTATATATGCCAAGTTTCAGATGGCTACCTACTCATACAAGCAAGCAGTAGCGGTTTGAAATTTTCACAATTTGGGCTACACGTTCGGGACGATTCGTGACCTTAGGTGACTTGCACAATTCGGGCTGAAACTAGTGCCAAATGAGAGGGTTGGGATAAACATTCAATTGACCATATGTGCCAAAAATTCTCGTTCTCTAGTTTTCGAGTTATAGCCCCTGGAAGTCGAAAACTGCACGACTTTGCCCTCGAATATCTCGACAACGGAGAAAGGAGAATTTCAGGGCATTTTCTCCCAAGAAATATATGGGAATTATCTGTAATTTAGCACAGTTTCAGAACGATTCGTGAAAGTCACCTTTTAAGAATAACTTCTACTGCAGGCCCATATATAAAAGTTTGCTCCTTTATTACTCTGCACATGGACAATTATTTGCGCTGTTATTTGCCCCAGGCATGTACCTATGTAATTACCGTTTACAGTGTAAAGATGGATGTTATCGGTCGCTGAACGTCGGAGCAGTAGGCGTTTAATGCATTTTCCCATAGGGTCCAATGCAAAATTGACACCTCATTTTCTCTATTCTCAAGAGCTTTGAGTCTCTGCAAAACATATACATGTGTAGACACAAATAAGTGAAATAGAATGAAGGCTATTTCAGCTTTAGCTTTTATTCCGTTTGGGAGCTAAAGTCGCACAAACTTTTGTTTACAAAAATTTCGATGGCCTATAGTTCGCAAGTTATGCAATCAGTTGACATAAGATTGTGCATGCATGTAGACATGTTAATGACCTTTATATATGCCAAGTTTCAGATGGCTACCTACTCATACAAGCAAGCAGTAGCGGTTTGAAATTTTCACAATTTGGGCTACACGTTCGGGACGATTCGTGACCTTAGGTGACTTGCACAATTCGGGCTGAAACTAGTGCCAAATGAGAGGGTTGGGTTAAACATTCAATTGACCATATGTGCCAAAAATTCTCGTTCTATAGTTTTCGAGTTATAGCCCCTGGAAGTCGAAAACTGCACGACTTTGCCCTCGAATATCTCGACAACGGAGAAAGGAGAATTTCAGGGCATTTTCTCCCAAGAAATATATGGGAATTATCTGTAATTTAGCACAGTTTCAGAACGATTCGTGAAAGTCACCTTTTAAGAATAACTTCCACTGCAGGCCCATATATAAAAGTTTGCTCCTTTATTACTCTGCACATGGACAATTATTTGCGCTGTTATTTGCCCCAGGCATGTACCTATGTAATTACCGTTTACAATGTAAAGATGGATGTTATCGGTCGCTGAACGTCGGAGCAGTAGGCGTTTAATGCATTTTCCCATAGGGTCCAATGCAAAATTGACACCTCATTTTCTCCATTCTCAAGAGCTTTGAGTCTCTGGAAAACATATACATGTGTAGACACAAATAAGTGAAATAGAATGAAGGCTATTTCAGCTTTAGCTTTTATTCCGTTTGGGAGCTAAAGTCGCACAAACTTTTGTTTACAAAAATTTCGATGGCCTATAGTTCGCAAGTTATGCAATCAGTTGACATAAGATTGTGCATGCATGTAGACATGTTAATGACCTTTATATATGCCAAGTTTCAGATGGCTACCTACTCATACAAGCAAGCAGTAGCGGTTTGAAATTTTCACAATTTGGGCTACACGTTCGGGACGATTCGTGACCTTAGGTGACTTGCACAATTCGGGCTGAAACTAGTGCCAAATGAGAGGGTTGGGATAAACATTCAATTGACCATATGTGCCAAAAATTCTCGTTCTCTAGTTTTCGAGTTATAGCCCCTGGAAGTCGAAAACTGCACGACTTTGCCCTCGAATATCTCGACAACGGAGAAAGGAGAATTTCAGGGCATTTTCTCCCAAGAAATATATGGGAATTATCTGTAATTTAGCACAGTTTCAGAACGATTCGTGAAAGTCACCTTTTAAGAATAACTTCCACTGCAGGCCCATATATAAAAGTTTGCTCCTTTATTACTCTGCACATGGACAATTATTTGCGCTGTTATTTGCCCCAGGCATGTACCTATGTAATTACCGTTTACAGTGTAAAGATGGATGTTATCGGTCGCTGAACGTCGGAGCAGTAGGCGTTTAATGCATTTTCCCATAGGGTCCAATGCAAAATTGACACCTCATTTTCTCCATTCTCAAGAGCTTTGAGTCTCTGGAAAACATATACATGTGTAGACACAAATAAGTGAAATAGAATGAAGGCTATTTCAGCTTTAGCTTTTATTCCGTTTGGGAGCTAAAGTCGCACAAACTTTTGTTTACAAAAATTTCGATGGCCTATAGTTCGCAAGTTATGCAATCAGTTGACATAAGATTGTGCATGCATGTAGACATGTTAATGACCTTTATATATGCCAAGTTTCAGATGGCTACCTACTCATACAAGCAAGCAGTAGCGGTTTGAAATTTTCACAATTTGGGCTACACGTTCGGGACGATTCGTGACCTTAGGTGACTTGCACAATTCGGGCTGAAACTAGTGCCAAATGAGAGGGTTGGGATAAACATTCAATTGACCATATGTGCCAAAAATTCTCGTTCTCTAGTTTTCGAGTTATAGCCCCTGGAAGTCGAAAACTGCACGACTTTGCCCTCGAATATCTCGACAACGGAGAAAGGAGAATTTCAGGGCATTTTCTCCCAAGAAATATATGGGAATTATCTGTAATTTAGCACAGTTTCAGAACGATTCGTGAAAGTCACCTTTTAAGAATAACTTCCACTGCAGGCCCATATATAAAAGTTTGCTCCTTTATTACTCTGCACATGGACAATTATTTGCGCTGTTATTTGCCCCAGGCATGTACCTATGTAATTACCGTTTACAGTGTAAAGATGGATGTTATCGGTCGCTGAACGTCGGAGCAGTAGGCGTTTAATGCATTTTCCCATAGGGTCCAATGCAAAATTGACACCTCATTTTCTCCATTCTCAAGAGCTTTGAGTCTCTGCAAAGCATATACATGTGTAGACACAAATAAGTGAAATAGAATGAAGGCTATTTCAGCTTTAGCTTTTATTCCGTTTGGGAGCTAAAGTCGCACAAACTTTTGTTTACAAAAATTTCGATGGCCTATAGTTCGCAAGTTATGCAATCAGTTGACATAAGATTGTGCATGCATGTAGACATGTTAATGACCTTTATATATGCCAAGTTTCAGATGGCTACCTACTCATACAAGCAAGCAGTAGCGGTTTGAAATTTTCACAATTTGGGCTACACGTTCGGGACAATTCGTGACCTTAGGTGACTTGCACAATTCGGGCTGAAACTAGTGCCAAATGAGAGGGTTGGGATAAACATTCAATTGACCATATGTGCCAAAAATTCTCGTTCTCTAGTTTTCGAGTTATAGCCCCTGGAAGTCGAAAACTGCACGACTTTGCCCTCGAATATCTCGACAACGGAGAAAGGAGAATTTCAGGGCATTTTCTCCCAAGAAATATATGGGAATTATCTGTAATTTAGCACAGTTTCAGAACGATTCGTGAAAGTCACCTTTTAAGAATAACTTCCACTGCAGGCCCATATATAAAAGTTTGCTCCTTTATTACTCTGCACATGGACAATTATTTGCGCTGTTATTTGCCCCAGGCATGTACCTATGTAATTACCGTTTACAGTGTAAAGATGGATGTTATCGGTCGCTGAACGTCGGAGCAGTAGGCGTTTAATGCATTTTCCCATAGGGTCCAATGCAAAATTGACACCTCATTTTCTCCATTCTCAAGAGCTTTGAGTCTCTGCAAAACATATACATGTGTAGACACAAATAAGTGAAATAGAATGAAGGCTATTTCAGCTTTAGCTTTTATTCCGTTTGGGAGCTAAAGTCGCACAAACTTTTGTTTACAAAAATTTCGATGGCCTATAGTTCGCAAGTTATGCAATCAGTTGACATAAGATTGTGCATGCATGTAGACATGTTAATGACCTTTATATATGCCAAGTTTCAGATGGCTACCTACTCATACAAGCAAGCAGTAGCGGTTTGAAATTTTCACAATTTGGGCTACACGTTCGGGACGATTCGTGACCTTAGGTGACTTGCACAATTCGGGCTAAAACTAGTGCCAAATGAGAGGGTTGGGATAAACATTCAATTGACCATATGTGCCAAAAATTCTCGTTCTCTAGTTTTCGAGTTATAGCCCCTGGAAGTCGAAAACTGCACGACTTTGCCCTCGAATATCTCGACAACGGAGAAAGGAGAATTTCAGGGCATTTTCTCCCAAGAAATATATGGGAATTATCTGTAATTTAGCACAGTTTCAGAACGATTCGTGAAAGTCACCTTTTAAGAATAACTTCCACTGCAGGCCCATATATAAAAGTTTGCTCCTTTATTACTCTGCACATGGACAATTATTTGCGCTGTTATTTGCCCCAGGCATGTACCTATGTAATTACCGTTTACAGTGTAAAGATGGATGTTATCGGTCGCTGAACGTCGGAGCAGTAGGCGTTTAATGCATTTTCCCATAGGGTCCAATGCAAAATTGACACCTCATTTTCTCCATTCTCAAGAGCTTTGAGTCTCTGCAAAACATATACATGTGTAGACACAAATAAGTGAAATAGAATGAAGGCTATTTCAGCTTTAGCTTTTATTCCGTTTGGGAGCTAAAGTCGCACAAACTTTTGTTTACAAAAATTTCGATGGCCTATAGTTCGCAAGTTATGCAATCAGTTGACATAAGATTGTGCATGCATGTAGACATGTTAATGACCTTTATATATGCCAAGTTTCAGATGGCTACCTACTCATACAAGCAAGCAGTAGCGGTTTGAATTTTTCACAATTTGGGCTACACGTTCGGGACGATTCGTGACCTTAGGTGACTTGCACAATTCGGGCTGAAACTAGTGCCAAATGAGAGGGTTGGGATAAACATTCAATTGACCATATGTGCCAAAAATTCTCGTTCTCTAGTTTTCGAGTTATAGCCCCTGGAAGTCGAAAACTGCACGACTTTGCCCTCGAATATCTCGACAACGGAGAAAGGAGAATTTCAGGGCATTTTCTCCCAAGAAATATATGGGAATTATCTGTAATTTAGCACAGTTTCAGAACGATTCGTGAAAGTCACCTTTTAAGAATAACTTCCACTGCAGGCCCATATATAAAAGTTTGCTCCTTTATTACTCTGCACATGGACAATTATTTGCGCTGTTATTTGCCCCAGGCATGTACCTATGTAATTACCGTTTACAGTGTAAAGATGGATGTTATCGGTCGCTGAACGTCGGAGCAGTAGGCGTTTAATGCATTTTCCCATAGGGTCCAATGCAAAATTGACACCTCATTTTCTCCATTCTCAAGAGCTTTGAGTCTCTGCAAAACATATACATGTGTAGACACAAATAAGTGAAATAGAATGAAGGCTATTTCAGCTTTAGCTTTTATTCCGTTTGGGAGCTAAAGTCGCACAAACTTTTGTTTACAAAAATTTCGATGGCCTATAGTTCGCAAGTTATGCAATCAGTTGACATAAGATTGTGCATGCATGTAGACATGTTAATGACCTTTATATATGCCAAGTTTCAGATGGCTACCTACTCATACAAGCAAGCAGTAGCGGTTTGAAATTTTCACAATTTGGGCTACACGTTCGGGACGATTCGTGACCTTAGGTGACTTGCACAATTCGGGCTGAAACTAGTGCCAAATGAGAGGGTTGGGATAAACATTCAATTGACCATATGTGCCAAAAATTCTCGTTCTCTAGTTTTCGAGTTATAGCCCCTGGAAGTCGAAAACTGCACGACTTTGCCCTCGAATATCTCGACAACGGAGAAAGGAGAATTTCAGGGCATTTTCTCCCAAGAAATATATGGGAATTATCTGTAATTTAGCACAGTTTCAGAACGATTCGTGAAAGTCACCTTTTAAGAATAACTTCCACTGCAGGCCCATATATAAAAGTTTGCTCCTTTATTACTCTGCACATGGACAATTATTTGCGCTGTTATTTGCCCCAGGCATGTACCTATGTAATTACCGTTTACAGTGTAAAGATGGATGTTATCGGTCGCTGAACGTCGGAGCAGTAGGCGTTTAATGCATTTTCCCATAGGGTCCAATGCAAAATTGACACCTCATTTTCTCCATTCTCAAGAGCTTTGAGTCTCTGCAAAACATATACATGTGTAGACACAAATAAGTGAAATAGAATGAAGGCTATTTCAGCTTTAGCTTTTATTCCGTTTGGGAGCTAAAGTCGCACAAACTTTTGTTTACAAAAATTTCGATGGCCTATAGTTCGCAAGTTATGCAATCAGTTGACATAAGATTGTGCATGCATGTAGACATGTTAATGACCTTTATATATGCCAAGTTTCAGATGGCTACCTACTCATACAAGCAAGCAGTAGCGGTTTGAAATTTTCACAATTTGGGCTACACGTTCGGGACGATTCGTGACCTTAGGTGACTTGCACAATTCGGGCTGAAACTAGTGCCAAATGAGAGGGTTGGGATAAACATTCAATTGACCATATGTGCCAAAAATTCTCGTTCTCTAGTTTTCGAGTTATAGCCCCTGGAAGTCGAAAACTGCACGACTTTGCCCTCGAATATCTCGACAACGGAGAAAGGAGAATTTCAGGGCATTTTCTCCCAAGAAATATATGGGAATTATCTGTAATTTAGCACAGTTTCAGAACGATTCGTGAAAGTCACCTTTTAAGAATAACTTCCACTGCAGGCCCATATATAAAAGTTTGCTCCTTTATTACTCTGCACATGGACAATTATTTGCGCTGTTATTTGCCCCAGGCATGTACCTATGTAATTACCGTTTACAGTGTAAAGATGGATGTTATCGGTCGCTGAACGTCGGAGCAGTAGGCGTTTAATGCATTTTCCCATAGGGTCCAATGCAAAATTGACACCTCATTTTCTCCATTCTCAAGAGCTTTGAGTCTCTGCAAAACATATACATGTGTAGACACAAATAAGTGAAATAGAATAAAGGCTATTTCAGCTTTAGCTTTTATTCCGTTTGGGAGCTAAAGTCGCACAAACTTTTGTTTACAAAAATTTCGATGGCCTATAGTTCGCAAGTTATGCAATCAGTTGACATAAGATTGTGCATGCATGTAGACATGTTAATGACCTTTATATATGCCAAGTTTCAGATGGCTACCTACTCATACAAGCAAGCAGTAGCGGTTTGAAATTTTCACAATTTGGGCTACACGTTCGGGACGATTCGTGACCTTAGGTGACTTGCACAATTCGGGCTGAAACTAGTGCCAAATGAGAGGGTTGGGATAAACATTCAATTGACCATATGTGCCAAAAATTCTCGTTCTCTAGTTTTCGAGTTATAGCCCCTGGAAGTCGAAAACTGCACGACTTTGCCCTCGAATATCTCGACAACGGAGAAAGGAGAATTTCAGGGCATTTTCTCCCAAGAAATATATGGGAATTATCTGTAATTTAGCACAGTTTCAGAACGATTCGTGAAAGTCACCTTTTAAGAATAACTTCCACTGCAGGCCCATATATAAAAGTTTGCTCCTTTATTACTCTGCTCATGGACAATTATTTGCGCTGTTATTTGCCCCAGGCATGTACCTATGTAATTACCGTTTACAGTGTAAAGATGGATGTTATCGGTCGCTGAACGTCGGAGCAGTAGGCGTTTAATGCATTTTCCCATAGGGTCCAATGCAAAATTGACACCTCATTTTCTCCATTCTCAAGAGCTTTGAGTCTCTGCAAAACATATACATGTGTAGACACAAATAAGTGAAATAGAATGAAGGCTATTTCAGCTTTAGCTTTTATTCCGTTTGGGAGCTAAAGTCGCACAAACTTTTGTTTACAAAAATTTCGATGGCCTATAGTTCGCAAGTTATGCAATCAGTTGACATAAGATTGTGCATGCATGTAGACATGTTAATGACCTTTATATATGCCAAGTTTCAGATGGCTACCTACTCATACAAGCAAGCAGTAGCGGTTTGAAATTTTCACAATTTGGGCTACACGTTCGGGACGATTCGTGACCTTAGGTGACTTGCACAATTCGGGCTGAAACTAGTGCCAAATGAGAGGGTTGGGATAAACATTCAATTGACCATATGTGCCAAAAATTCTCGTTCTCTAGTTTTCGAGTTATAGCCCCTGGAAGTCGAAAACTGCACGACTTTGCCCTCGAATATCTCGACAACGGAGAAAGGAGAATTTCAGGGCATTTTCTCCCAAGAAATATATGGGAATTATCTGTAATTTAGCACAGTTTCAGAACGATTCGTGAAAGTCACCTTTTAAGAATAACTTCCACTGCAGGCCCATATATAAAAGTTTGCTCCTTTATTACTCTGCACATGGACAATTATTTGCGCTGTTATTTGCCCCAGGCATGTACCTATGTAATTACCGTTTACAGTGTAAAGATGGATGTTATCGGTCGCTGAACGTCGGAGCAGTAGGCGTTTAATGCATTTTCCCATAGGGTCCAATGCAAAATTGACACCTCATTTTCTCCATTCTCAAGAGCTTTGAGTCTCTGCAAAACATATACATGTGTAGACACAAATAAGTGAAATAGAATGAAGGCTATTTCAGCTTTAGCTTTTATTCCGTTTGGGAGCTAAAGTCGCACAAACTTTTGTTTACAAAAATTTCGATGGCCTATAGTTCGCAAGTTATGCAATCAGTTGACATAAGATTGTGCATGCATGTAGACATGTTAATGACCTTTATATATGCCAAGTTTCAGATGGCTACCTACTCATACAAGCAAGCAGTAGCGGTTTGAAATTTTCACAATTTGGGCTACACGTTCGGGACGATTCGTGACCTTAGGTGACTTGCACAATTCGGGCTGAAACTAGTGCCAAATGAGAGGGTTGGGATAAACATTCAATTGACCATATGTGCCAAAAATTCTCGTTCTCTAGTTTTCGAGTTATAGCCCCTGGAAGTCGAAAACTGCACGACTTTGCCCTCGAATATCTCGACAACGGAGAAAGGAGAATTTCAGGGCATTTTCTCCCAAGAAATATATGGGAATTATCTGTAATTTAGCACAGTTTCAGAACGATTCGTGAAAGTCACCTTTTAAGAATAACTTCCACTGCAGGCCCATATATAAAAGTTTGCTCCTTTATTACTCTGCACATGGACAATTATTTGCGCTGTTATTTGCCCCAGGCATGTACCTATGTAATTACCGTTTACAGTGTAAAGATGGATGTTATCGGTCGCTGAACGTCGGAGCAGTAGGCGTTTAATGCATTTTCCCATAGGGTCCAATGCAAAATTGACACCTCATTTTCTCCATTCTCAAGAGCTTTGAGTCTCTGCAAAACATATACATGTGTAGACACAAATAAGTGAAATAGAATGAAGGCTATTTCAGCTTTAGCTTTTATTCCGTTTGGGAGCTAAAGTCGCACAAACTTTTGTTTACAAAAATTTCGATGGCCTATAGTTCGCAAGTTATGCAATCAGTTGACATAAGATTGTGCATGCATGTAGACATGTTAATGACCTTTATATATGCCAAGTTTCAGATGGCTACCTACTCATACAAGCAAGCAGTAGCGGTTTGAAATTTTCACAATTTGGGCTACACGTTCGGGACGATTCGTGACCTTAGGTGACTTGCACAATTCGGGCTGAAACTAGTGCCAAATGAGAGGGTTGGGATAAACATTCAATTGACCATATGTGCCAAAAATTCTCGTTCTCTAGTTTTCGAGTTATAGCCCCTGGAAGTCGAAAACTGCACGACTTTGCCCTCGAATATCTCGACAACGGAGAAAGGAGAATTTCAGGGCATTTTCTCCCAAGAAATATATGGGAATTATCTGTAATTTAGCACAGTTTCAGAACGATTCGTGAAAGTCACCTTTTAAGAATAACTTCCACTGCAGGCCCATATATAAAAGTTTGCTCCTTTATTACTCTGCACATGGACAATTATTTGCGCTGTTATTTGCCCCAGGCATGTACCTATGTAATTACCGTTTACAGTGTAAAGATGGATGTTATCGGTCGCTGAACGTCGGAGCAGTAGGCGTTTAATGCATTTTCCCATAGGGTCCAATGCAAAATTGACACCTCATTTTCTCCATTCTCAAGAGCTTTGAGTCTCTGCAAAACATATACATGTGTAGACACAAATAAGTGAAATAGAATGAAGGCTATTTCAGCTTTAGCTTTTATTCCGTTTGGGAGCTAAAGTCGCACAAACTTTTGTTTACAAAAATTTCGATGGCCTATAGTTCGCAAGTTATGCAATCAGTTGACATAAGATTGTGCATGCATGTAGACATGTTAATGACCTTTATATATGCCAAGTTTCAGATGGCTACCTACTCATACAAGCAAGCAGTAGCGGTTTGAAATTTTCACAATTTGGGCTACACGTTCGGGACGATTCGTGACCTTAGGTGACTTGCACAATTCGGGCTGAAACTAGTGCCAAATGAGAGGGTTGGGATAAACATTCAATTGACCATATGTGCCAAAAATTCTCGTTCTCTAGTTTTCGAGTTATAGCCCCTGGAAGTCGAAAACTGCACGACTTTGCCCTCGAATATCTCGACAACGGAGAAAGGAGAATTTCAGGGCATTTTCTCCCAAGAAATATATGGGAATTATCTGTAATTTAGCACAGTTTCAGAACGATTCGTGAAAGTCACCTTTTAAGAATAACTTCCACTGCAGGCCCATATATAAAAGTTTGCTCCTTTATTTCTCTGCACATGGACAATTATTTGCGCTGTTATTTGCCCCAGGCATGTACCTATGTAATTACCGTTTACAGTGTAAAGATGGATGTTATCGGTCGCTGAACGTCGGAGCAGTAGGCGTTTAATGCATTTTCCCATAGGGTCCAATGCAAAATTGACACCTCATTTTCTCCATTCTCAAGAGCTTTGAGTCTCTGCAAAACATATACATGTGTAGACACAAATAAGTGAAATAGAATGAAGGCTATTTCAGCTTTAGCTTTTATTCCGTTTGGGAGCTAAAGTCGCACAAACTTTTGTTTACAAAAATTTCGATGGCCTATAGTTCGCAAGTTATGCAATCAGTTGACATAAGATTGTGCATGCATGTAGACATGTTAATGACCTTTATATATGCCAAGTTTCAGATGGCTACCTACTCATACAAGCAAGCAGTAGCGGTTTGAAATTTTCACAATTTGGACTACACATTCGGGACGATTCGTGACCTTAGGTGACTTGCACAATTCGGGCTGAAACTAGTGCCAAATGAGAGGGTTGGGATAAACATTCAATTGACCATATGTGCCAAAAATTCTCGTTCTCTAGTTTTCGAGTTATAGCCCCTGGAAGTCGAAAACTGCACGACTTTGCCCTCGAATATCTCGACAACGGAGAAAGGAGAATTTCAGGGCATTTTCTCCCAAGAAATATATGGGAATTATCTGTAATTTAGCACAGTTTCAGAACGATTCGTGAAAGTCACCTTTTAAGAATAACTTCCACTGCAGGCCCATATATAAAAGTTTGCTCCTTTATTACTCTGCACATGGACAATTATTTGCGCTGTTATTTGCCCCAGGCATGTACCTATGTAATTACCGTTTACAGTGTAAAGATGGATGTTATCGGTCGCTGAACGTCGGAACAGTAGGCGTTTAATGCATTTTCCCTTAGGGTCCAATGCAAAATTGACACCTCATTTTCTCCATTCTCAAGAGCTTTGAGTCTCTGCAAAACATATACATGTGTAGACACAAATAAGTGAAATAGAATGAAGGCTATTTCAGCTTTAGCTTTTATTCCGTTTGGGAGCTAAAGTCGCACAAACTTTTGTTTACAAAAATTTCGATGGCCTATAGTTCGCAAGTTATGCAATCAGTTGACATAAGATTGTGCATGCATGTAGACATGTTAATGACCTTTATATATGCCAAGTTTCAGATGGCTACCTACTCATACAAGCAAGCAGTAGCGGTTTGAAATTTTCACAATTTGGGCTACACGTTCGGGACGATTCGTGACCTTAGGTGACTTGCACAATTCGGGCTGAAACTAGTGCCAAATGAGAGGGTTGGGATAAACATTCAATTGACCATATGTGCCAAAAATTCTCGTTCTCTAGTTTTCGAGTTATAGCCCCTGGAAGTCGAAAACTGCACGACTTTGCCCTCGAATATCTCGACAACGGAGAAAGGAGAATTTCAGGGCATTTTCTCCCAAGAAATATATGGGAATTATCTGTAATTTAGCACAGTTTCAGAACGATTCGTGAAAGTCACCTTTTAAGAATAACTTCCACTGCAGGCCCATATATAAAAGTTTGCTCCTTTATTACTCTGCACATGGACAATTATTTGCGCTGTTATTTGCCCCAGGCATGTACCTATGTAATTACCGTTTACAGTGTAAAGATGGATGTTATCGGTCGCTGAACGTCGGAGCAGTAGGCGTTTAATGCATTTTCCCATAGGGTCCAATGCAAAATTGACACCTCATTTTCTCCATTCTCAAGAGCTTTGAGTCTCTGCAAAACATATACATGTGTAGACACAAATAAGTGAAATAGAATGAAGGCTATTTCAGCTTTAGCTTTTATTCCGTTTGGGAGCTAAAGTCGCACAAACTTTTGTTTACAAAAATTTCGATGGCCTATAGTTCGCAAGTTATGCAATCAGTTGACATAAGATTGTGCATGCATGTAGACATGTTAATGACCTTTATATATGCCAAGTTTCAGATGGCTACCTACTCATACAAGCAAGCAGTAGCGGTTTGAAATTTTCACAATTTGGGCTACACGTTCGGGACGATTCGTGACCTTAGGTGACTTGCACAATTCGGGCTGAAACTAGTGCCAAATGAGAGGGTTGGGATAAACATTCAATTGACCATATGTGCCAAAAATTCTCGTTCTCTAGTTTTCGAGTTATAGCCCCTGGAAGTCGAAAACTGCACGACTTTGCCCTCGAATATCTCGACAACGGAGAAAGGAGAATTTCAGGGCATTTTCTCCCAAGAAATATATGGGAATTATCTGTAATTTAGCACAGTTTCAGAACGATTCGTGAAAGTCACCTTTTAAGAATAACTTCCACTGCAGGCCCATATATAAAAGTTTGCTCCTTTATTACTCTGCACATGGACAATTATTTGCGCTGTTAATTGCCCCAGGCATGTACCTATGTAATTACCGTTTACAGTGTAAAGATGGATGTTATCGGTCTCTGAACGTCGGAGCAGTAGGCGTTTAATGCATTTTCCCTTAGGGTCCAATGCAAAATTGACACCTCATTTTCTCCATTCTCAAGAGCTTTGAGTCTCTGCAAAACATATACATGTGTAGACACAAATAAGTGAAATAGAATGAAGGCTATTTCAGCTTTAGCTTTTATTCCGTTTGGGAGCTAAAGTCGCACAAACTTTTGTTTACAAAAATTTCGATGGCCTATAGTTCGCAAGTTATGCAATCAGTTGACATAAGATTGTGCATGCATGTAGACATGTTAATGACCTTTATATATGCCAAGTTTCAGATGGCTACCTACTCATACAAGCAAGCAGTAGCGGTTTGAAATTTTCACAATTTGGGCTACACGTTCGGGACGATTCGTGACCTTAGGTGACTTGCACAATTCGGGCTGAAACTAGTGCCAAATGAGAGGGTTGGGATAAACATTCAATTGACCATATGTGCCAAAAATTCTCGTTCTCTAGTTTTCGAGTTATAGCCCCTGGAAGTCGAAAACTGCACGACTTTGCCCTCGAATATCTCGACAACGGAGAAAGGAGAATTTCAGGGCATTTTCTCCCAAGAAATATATGGGAATTATCTGTAATTTAGCACAGTTTCAGAACGATTCGTGAAAGTCACCTTTTAAGAATAACTTCCACTGCAGGCCCATATATAAAAGTTTGCTCCTTTATTACTCTGCACATGGACAATTATTTGCGCTGTTATTTGCCCCAGGCATGTACCTATGTAATTACCGTTTACAGTGTAAAGATGGATGTTATCGGTCGCTGAACGTCGGAGCAGTAGGCGTTTAATGCATTTTCCCATAGGGTCCAATGCAAAATTGACACCTCATTTTCTCCATTCTCAAGAGCTTTGAGTCTCTGCAAAACATATACATGTGTAGACACAAATAAGTGAAATAGAATGAAGGCTATTTCAGCTTTAGCTTTTATTCCGTTTGGGAGCTAAAGTCGCACAAACTTTTGTTTACAAAAATTTCGATGGCCTATAGTTCGCAAGTTATGCAATCAGTTGACATAAGATTGTGCATGCATGTAGACATGTTAATGACCTTTATATATGCCAAGTTTCAGATGGCTACCTACTCATACAAGCAAGCAGTAGCGGTTTGAAATTTTCACAATTTGGGCTACACGTTCGGGACGATTCGTGACCTTAGGTGACTTGCACAATTCGGGCTGAAACTAGTGCCAAATGAGAGGGTTGGGATAAACATTCAATTGACCATATGTGCCAAAAATTCTCGTTCTCTAGTTTTCGAGTTATAGCCCCTGGAAGTCGAAAACTGCACGACTTTGCCCTCGAATATCTCGACAACGGAGAAAGGAGAATTTCAGGGCATTTTCTCCCAAGAAATATATGGGAATTATCTGTAATTTAGCACAGTTTCAGAACGATTCGTGAAAGTCACCTTTTAAGAATAACTTCCACTGCAGGCCCATATATAAAAGTTTGCTCCTTTATTACTCTGCACATGGACAATTATTTGCGCTGTTATTTGCCCCAGGCATGTACCTATGTAATTACCGTTTACAGTGTAAAGATGGATGTTATCGGTCGCTGAACGTCGGAGCAGTAGGCGTTTAATGCATTTTCCCATAGGGTCCAATGCAAAATTGACACCTCATTTTCTCCATTCTCAAGAGCTTTGAGTCTCTGCAAAACATATACATGTGTAGACACAAATAAGTGAAATAGAATGAAGGCTATTTCAGCTTTAGCTTTTATTCCGTTTGGGAGCTAAAGTCGCACAAACTTTTGTTTACAAAAATTTCGATGGCCTATAGTTCGCAAGTTATGCAATCAGTTGACATAAGATTGTGCATGCATGTAGACATGTTAATGACCTTTATATATGCCAAGTTTCAGATGGCTACCTACTCATACAAGCAAGCAGTAGCGGTTTGAAATTTTCACAATTTGGACTACACGTTCGGGACGATTCGTGACCTTAGGTGACTTGCACAATTCGGGCTGAAACTAGTGCCAAATGAGAGGGTTGGGATAAACATTCAATTGACCATATGTGCCAAAAATTCTCGTTCTCTAGTTTTCGAGTTATAGCCCCTGGAAGTCGAAAACTGCACGACTTTGCCCTCGAATATCTCGACAACGGAGAAAGGAGAATTTCAGGGCATTTTCTCCCAAGAAATATATGGGAATTATCTGTAATTTAGCACAGTTTCAGAACGATTCGTGAAAGTCACCTTTTAAGAATAACTTCCACTGCAGGCCCATATATAAAAGTTTGCTCCTTTATTACTCTGCACATGGACAATTATTTGCGCTGTTATTTGCCCCAGGCATGTACCTATGTAATTACCGTTTACAGTGTAAAGATGGATGTTATCGGTCGCTGAACGTCGGAACAGTAGGCGTTTAATGCATTTTCCCTTAGGGTCCAATGCAAAATTGACACCTCATTTTCTCCATTCTCAAGAGCTTTGAGTCTCTGCAAAACATATACATGTGTAGACACAAATAAGTGAAATAGAATGAAGGCTATTTCAGCTTTAGCTTTTATTCCGTTTGGGAGCTAAAGTCGCACAAACTTTTGTTTACAAAAATTTCGATGGCCTATAGTTCGCAAGTTATGCAATCAGTTGACATAAGATTGTGCATGCATGTAGACATGTTAATGACCTTTATATATGCCAAGTTTCAGATGGCTACCTACTCATACAAGCAAGCAGTAGCGGTTTGAAATTTTCACAATTTGGGCTACACGTTCGGGACGATTCGTGACCTTAGGTGACTTGCACAATTCGGGCTGAAACTAGTGCCAAATGAGAGGGTTGGGATAAACATTCAATTGACCATATGTGCCAAAAATTCTCGTTCTCTAGTTTTCGAGTTATAGCCCCTGGAATTCGAAAACTGCACGACTTTGCCCTCGAATATCTCGACAACGGAGAAAGGAGAATTTCAGGGCATTTTCTCCCAAGAAATATATGGGAATTATCTGTAATTTAGCACAGTTTCAGAACGATTCGTGAAAGTCACCTTTTAAGAATAACTTCCACTGCAGGCCCATATATAAAAGTTTGCTCCTTTATTACTCTGCACATGGACAATTATTTGCGCTGTTATTTGCCCCAGGCATGTACCTATGTAATTACCGTTTACAGTGTAAAGATGGATGTTATCGGTCGCTGAACGTCGGAGCAGTAGGCGTTTAATGCATTTTCCCATAGGGTCCAATGCAAAATTGACACCTCATTTTCTCCATTCTCAAGAGCTTTGAGTCTCTGCAAAACATATACATGTGTAGACACAAATAAGTGAAATAGAATGAAGGCTATTTCAGCTTTAGCTTTTATTCCGTTTGGGAGCTAAAGTCGCACAAACTTTTGTTTACAAAAATTTCGATGGCCTATAGTTCGCAAGTTATGCAATCAGTTGACATAAGATTGTGCATGCATGTAGACATTTTAATGACCTTTATATATGCCAAGTTTCAGATGGCTACCTACTCATACAAGCAAGCAGTAGCGGTTTGAAATTTTCACAATTTGGACTACACGTTCGGGACGATTCGTGACCTTAGGTGACTTGCACAATTCGGGCTGAAACTAGTGCCAAATGAGAGGGTTGGGATAAACATTCAATTGACCATATGTGCCAAAAATTCTCGTTCTCTAGTTTTCGAGTTATAGCCCCTGGAAGTCGAAAACTGCACGACTTTGCCCTCGAATATCTCGACAACGGAGAAAGGAGAATTTCAGGGCATTTTCTCCCAAGAAATATATGGGAATTATCTGTAATTTAGCACAGTTTCAGAACGATTCGTGAAAGTCACCTTTTAAGAATAACTTCCACTGCAGGCCCATATATAAAAGTTTGCTCCTTTATTACTCTGCACATGGACAATTATTTGCGCTGTTATTTGCCCCAGGCATGTACCTATGTAATTACCGTTTACAGTGTAAAGATGGATGTTATCGGTCGCTGAACGTCGGAGCAGTAGGCGTTTAATGCATTTTCCCATAGGGTCCAATGCAAAATTGACACCTCATTTTCTCCATTCTCAAGAGCTTTGAGTCTCTGCAAAACATATACATGTGTAGACACAAATAAGTGAAATAGAATGAAGGCTATTTCAGCTTTAGCTTTTATTCCGTTTGGGAGCTAAAGTCGCACAAACTTTTGTTTACAAAAATTTCGATGGCCTATAGTTCGCAAGTTATGCAATCAGTTGACATAAGATTGTGCATGCATGTAGACATGTTAATGACCTTTATATATTCCAAGTTTCAGATGGCTACCTACTCATACAAGCAAGCAGTAGCGGTTTGAAATTTTCACAATTTGGGCTACACGTTCGGGACGATTCGTGACCTTAGGTGACTTGCACAATTCGGGCTGAAACTAGTGCCAAATGAGAGGGTTGGGATAAACATTCAATTGACCATATGTGCCAAAAATTCTCGTTCTCTAGTTTTCGAGTTATAGCCCCTGGAAGTCGAAAACTGCACGACTTTGCCCTCGAATATCTCGACAACGGAGAAAGGAGAATTTCAGGGCATTTTCTCCCAAGAAATATATGGGAATTATCTGTAATTTAGCACAGTTTCAGAACGATTCGTGAAAGTCACCTTTTAAGAATAACTTCCACTGCAGGCCCATATATAAAAGTTTGCTCCTTTATTACTCTGCACATGGACAATTATTTGCGCTGTTATTTGCCCCAGGCATGTACCTATGTAATTACCGTTTACAGTGTAAAGATGGATGTTATCGGTCGCTGAACGTCGGAGCAGTAGGCGTTTAATGCATTTTCCCATAGGGTCCAATGCAAAATTGACACCTCATTTTCTCCATTCTCAAGAGCTTTGAGTCTCTGCAAAACATATACATGTGTAGACACAAATAAGTGAAATAGAATGAAGGCTATTTCAGCTTTAGCTTTTATTCCGTTTGGGAGCTAAAGTCGCACAAACTTTTGTTTACAAAAATTTCGATGGCCTATAGTTCGCAAGTTATGCAATCAGTTGACATAAGATTGTGCATGCATGTAGACATGTTAATGACCTTTATATATGCCAAGTTTCAGATGGCTACCTACTCATACAAGCAAGCAGTAGCGGTTTGAAATTTTCACAATTTGGGCTACACGTTCGGGACGATTCGTGACCTTAGGTGACTTGCACAATTCGGGCTGAAACTAGTGCCAAATGAGAGGGTTGGGATAAACATTCAATTGACCATATGTGCCAAAAATTCTCGTTCTCTAGTTTTCGAGTTATAGCCCCTGGAAGTCGAAAACTGCACGACTTTGCCATCGAATATCTCGACAACGGAGAAAGGAGAATTTCAGGGCATTTTCTCCCAAGAAATATATGGGAATTATCTGTAATTTAGCACAGTTTCAGAACGATTCGTGAAAGTCACCTTTTAAGAATAACTTCCACTGCAGGCCCATATATAAAAGTTTGCTCCTTTATTACTCTGCACATGGACAATTATTTGCGCTGTTATTTGCCCCAGGCATGTACCTATGTAATTACCGTTTACAGTGTAAAGATGGATGTTATCGGTCGCTGAACGTCGGAGCAGTAGGCGTTTAATGCATTTTCCCATAGGGTCCAATGCAAAATTGACACCTCATTTTCTCCATTCTCAAGAGCTTTGAGTCTCTGCAAAACATATACATGTGTAGACACAAATAAGTGAAATAGAATGAAGGCTATTTCAGCTTTAGCTTTTATTCCGTTTGGGAGCTAAAGTCGCACAAACTTTTGTTTACAAAAATTTCGATGGCCTATAGTTCGCAAGTTATGCAATCAGTTGACATAAGATTGTGCATGCATGTAGACATGTTAATGACCTTTATATATGCCAAGTTTCAGATGGCTACCTACTCATACAGGCAAGCAGTAGCGGTTTGAAATTTTCACAATTTGGGCTACACTTGCGGGACGATTCGTGACCTTAGGTGACTTGCACAATTCGGGCTGAAACTAGTGCCAAATGAGAGGGTTGGGATAAACATTCAATTGACCATATGTGCCAAAAATTCTCGTTCTCTAGTTTTCGAGTTATAGCCCCTGGAAGTCGAAAACTGCACGACTTTGCCCTCGAATATCTCGACAACGGAGAAAGGAGAATTTCAGGGCATTTTCTCCCAAGAAATATATGGGAATTATCTGTAATTTAGCACAGTTTCAGAACGATTCGTGAAAGTCACCTTTTAAGAATAACTTCTACTGCAGGCCCATATATAAAAGTTTGCTCCTTTATTACTCTGCACATGGACAATTATTTGCGCTGTTATTTGCCCCAGGCATGTACCTATGTAATTACCGTTTACAGTGTAAAGATGGATGTTATCGGTCGCTGAACGTCGGAGCAGTAGGCGTTTAATGCATTTTCCCATAGGGTCCAATGCAAAATTGACACCTCATTTTCTCTATTCTCAAGAGCTTTGAGTCTCTGCAAAACATATACATGTGTAGACACAAATAAGTGAAATAGAATGAAGGCTATTTCAGCTTTAGCTTTTATTCCGTTTGGGAGCTAAAGTCGCACAAACTTTTGTTTACAAAAATTTCGATGGCCTATAGTTCGCAAGTTATGCAATCAGTTGACATAAGATTGTGCATGCATGTAGACATGTTAATGACCTTTATATATGCCAAGTTTCAGATGGCTACCTACTCATACAAGCAAGCAGTAGCGGTTTGAAATTTTCACAATTTGGGCTACACGTTCGGGACGATTCGTGACCTTAGGTGACTTGCACAATTCGGGCTGAAACTAGTGCCAAATGAGAGGGTTGGGATAAACATTCAATTGACCATATGTGCCAAAAATTCTCGTTCTCTAGTTTTCGAGTTATAGCCCCTGGAAGTCGAAAACTGCACGACTTTGCCCTCGAATATCTCGACAACGGAGAAAGGAGAATTTCAGGGCATTTTCTCCCAAGAAATATATGGGAATTATCTGTAATTTAGCACAGTTTCAGAACGATTCGTGAAAGTCACCTTTTAAGAATAACTTCCACTGCAGGCCCATATATAAAAGTTTGCTCCTTTATTACTCTGCACATGGACAATTATTTGCGCTGTTATTTGCCCCAGACATGTACCTATGTAATTACCGTTTACAGTGTAAAGATGGATGTTATCGGTCGCTGAACGTTGGAGCAGTAGGCGTTTAATGCATTTTCCCATAGGGTCCAATGCAAAATTGACACCTCATTTTCTCCATTCTCAAGAGCTTTGAGTCTCTGCAAAACATATACATGTGTAGACACAAATAAGTGAAATAGAATGAAGGCTATTTCAGCTTTAGCTTTTATTCCGTTTGGGAGCTAAAGTCGCACAAACTTTTGTTTACAAAAATTTCGATGGCCTATAGTTCGCAAGTTATGCAATCAGTTGACATAAGATTGTGCATGCATGTAGACATGTTAATGACCTTTATATATGCCAAGTTTCAGATGGCTACCTACTCATACAAGCAAGCAGTAGCGGTTTGAAATTTTCACAATTTGGGCTACACGTTCGGGACGATTCGTGACCTTAGGTGACTTGCACAATTCGGGCTGAAACTAGTGCCAAATGAGAGGGTTGGGATAAACATTCAATTGACCATATGTGCCAAAAATTCTCGTTCTCTAGTTTTCGAGTTATAGCCCCTGGAAGTCGAAAACTGCACGACTTTGCCCTCGAATATCTCGACAACGGAGAAAGGAGAATTTCAGGGCATTTTCTCCCAAGAAATATATGGGAATTATCTGTAATTTAGCACAGTTTCAGAACGATTCGTGAAAGTCACCTTTTAAGAATAACTTCCACTGCAGGCCCATATATAAAAGTTTGCTCCTTTATTACTCTGCACATGGACAATTATTTGCGCTGTTATTTGCCCCAGGCATGTACCTATGTAATTACCGTTTACAGTGTAAAGATGGATGTTATCGGTCGCTGAACGTCGGAGCAGTAGGCGTTTAATGCATTTTCCCATAGGGTCCAATGCAAAATTGACACCTCATTTTCTCCATTCTCAAGAGCTTTGAGTCTCTGCAAAACATATACATGTGTAGACACAAATAAGTGAAATAGAATGAAGGCTATTTCAGCTTTAGCTTTTATTCCGTTTGGGAGCTAAAGTCGCACAAACTTTTGTTTACAAAAATTTCGATGGCCTATAGTTCGCATTATGCAATCAGTTGACATAAGATTGTGCATGCATGTAGACATGTTATTGACCTTTATATATGCCAAGTTTCAGATGGCTACCTACTCATACAAGCAAGCAGTAGCGGTTTGAAATTTTCACAATTTGGGCTACACGTTCGGGACGATTCGTGACCTTAGGTGACTTGCACAATTCGGGCTGAAACTAGTGCCAAATGAGAGGGTTGGGATAAACATTCAATTGACCATATGTGCCAAAAATTCTCGTTCTCTAGTTTTCGAGTTATAGCCCCTGGAAGTCGAAAACTGCACGACTTTGCCCTCGAATATCTCGACAACGGAGAAAGGAGAATTTCAGGGCATTTTCTCCCAAGAAATATATGGGAATTATCTGTAATTTAGCACAGTTTCAGAACGATTCGTGAAAGTCACCTTTTAAGAATAACTTCCACTGCAGGCCCATATATAAAAGTTTGCTCCTTTATTACTCTGCACATGGACAATTATTTGCGCTGTTATTTGCCCCAGGCATGTACCTATGTAATTACCGTTTACAATGTAAAGATGGATGTTATCGGTCGCTGAACGTCGGAGCAGTAGGCGTTTAATGCATTTTCCCATAGGGTCCAATGCAAAATTGACACCTCATTTTCTCCATTCTCAAGAGCTTTGAGTCTCTGGAAAACATATACATGTGTAGACACAAATAAGTGAAATAGAATGAAGGCTATTTCAGCTTTAGCTTTTATTCCGTTTGGGAGCTAAAGTCGCACAAACTTTTGTTTACAAAAATTTCGATGGCCTATAGTTCGCAAGTTATGCAATCAGTTGACATAAGATTGTGCATGCATGTAGACATGTTAATGACCTTTATATATGCCAAGTTTCAGATGGCTACCTACTCATACAAGCAAGCAGTAGCGGTTTGAAATTTTCACAATTTGGGCTACACGTTCGGGACGATTCGTGACCTTAGGTGACTTGCACAATTCGGGCTGAAACTAGTGCCAAATGAGAGGGTTGGGATAAACATTCAATTGACCATATGTGCCAAAAATTCTCGTTCTCTAGTTTTCGAGTTATAGCCCCTGGAAGTCGAAAACTGCACGACTTTGCCCTCGAATATCTCGACAACGGAGAAAGGAGAATTTCAGGGCATTTTCTCCCAAGAAATATATGGGAATTATCTGTAATTTAGCACAGTTTCAGAACGATTCGTGAAAGTCACCTTTTAAGAATAACTTCCACTGCAGGCCCATATATAAAAGTTTGCTCCTTTATTACTCTGCACATGGACAATTATTTGCGCTGTTATTTGCCCCAGGCATGTACCTAGTAATTACCGTTTACAGTGTAAAGATGGATGTTATCGGTCGCTGAACGTCGGAGCAGTAGGCGTTTAATGCATTTTCCCATAGGGTCCAATGCAAAATTGACACCTCATTTTCTCCATTCTCAAGAGCTTTGAGTCTCTGCAAAACATATACATGTGTAGACACAAATAAGTGAAATAGAATGAAGGCTATTTCAGCTTTAGCTTTTATTCCGTTTGGGAGCTAAAGTCGCACAAACTTTTGTTTACAAAAATTTCGATGGCCTATAGTTCGCAAGTTATGCAATCAGTTGACATAAGATTGTGCATGCATGTAGACATGTTAATGACCTTTATATATGCCAAGTTTCAGATGGCTACCTACTCATACAAGCAAGCAGTAGCGGTTTGAAATTTTCACAATTTGGGCTACACGTTCGGGACGATTCGTGACCTTAGGTGACTTGCACAATTCGGGCTGAAACTAGTGCCAAATGAGAGGGTTGGGATAAACATTCAATTGACCATATGTGCCAAAAATTCTCGTTCTCTAGTTTTCGAGTTATAGCCCCTGGAAGTCGAAAACTGCACGACTTTGCCCTCGAATATCTCGACAACGGAGAAAGGAGAATTTCAGGGCATTTTCTCCCAAGAAATATATGGGAATTATCTGTAATTTAGCACAGTTTCAGAACGATTCGTGAAAGTCACCTTTTAAGAATAACTTCCACTGCAGGCCCATATATAAAAGTTTGCTCCTTTATTACTCTGCACATGGACAATTATTTGCGCTGTTATTTGCCCCAGGCATGTACCTATGTAATTACCGTTTACAGTGTAAAGATGGATGTTATCGGTCGCTGAACGTCGGAGCAGTAGGCGTTTAATGCATTTTCCCATAGGGTCCAATGCAAAATTGACACCTCATTTTCTCCATTCTCAAGAGCTTTGAGTCGCTGCAAAACATATACATGTGTAGACACAAATAAGTGAAATAGAATGAAGGCTATTTCAGCTTTAGCTTTTATTCCGTTTGGGAGCTAAAGTCGCACAAACTTTTGTTTACAAAAATTTCGATGGCCTATAGTTCGCAAGTTATGCAATCAGTTGACATAAGATTGTGCATGCATGTAGACATGTTAATGACCTTTATATATGCCAAGTTTCAGATGGCTACCTACTCATACAAGCAAGCAGTAGCGGTTTGAAATTTTCACAATTTGGGCTACACGTTCGGGACGATTCGTGACCTTAGGTGACTTGCACAATTCGGGCTGAAACTAGTGCCAAATGAGAGGGTTGGGATAAACATTCAATTGACCATATGTGCCAAAAATTCTCGTTCTCTAGTTTTCGAGTTATAGCCCCTGGAAGTCGAAAACTGCACGACTTTGCCCTCGAATATCTCGACAACGGAGAAAGGAGAATTTCAGGGCATTTTCTCCCAAGAAATATATGGGAATTATCTGTAATTTAGCACAGTTTCAGAACGATTCGTGAAAGTCACCTTTTAAGAATAACTTCCACTGCAGGCCCATATATAAAAGTTTGCTCCTTTATTACTCTGCACATGGACAATTATTTGCGCTGTTATTTGCCCCAGGCATGTACCTATGTAATTACCGTTTACAGTGTAAAGATGGATGTTATCGGTCGCTGAACGTCGGAGCAGTAGGCGTTTAATGCATTTTCCCATAGGGTCCAATGCAAAATTGACACCTCATTTTCTCCATTCTCAAGAGCTTTGAGTCTCTGCAAAACATATACATGTGTAGACACAAATAAGTGAAATAGAATGAAGGCTATTTCAGCTTTAGCTTTTATTCCGTTTGGGAGCTAAAGTCGCACAAACTTTTGTTTACAAAAATTTCGATGGCCTATAGTTCGCAAGTTATGCAATCAGTTGACATAAGATTGTGCATGCATGTAGACATGTTAATGACCTTTATATATGCCAAGTTTCAGATGGCTACCTACTCATACAAGCAAGCAGTAGCGGTTTGAAATTTTCACAATTTGGGCTACACGTTCGGGACGATTCGTGACCTTAGGTGACTTGCACAATTCGGGCTGAAACTAGTGCCAAATGAGAGGGTTGGGATAAACATTCAATTGACCATATGTGCCAAAAATTCTCGTTCTCTAGTTTTCGAGTTATAGCCCCTGGAAGTCGAAAACTGCACGACTTTGCCCTCGAATATCTCGACAACGGAGAAAGGAGAATTTCAGGGCATTTTCTCCCAAGAAATATATGGGAATTATCTGTAATTTAGCACAGTTTCAGAACGATTCGTGAAAGTCACCTTTTAAGAATAACTTCCACTGCAGGCCCATATATAAAAGTTTGCTCCTTTATTACTCTGCACATGGACAATTATTTGCGCTGTTATTTGCCCCAGGCATGTACCTATGTAATTACCGTTTACAGTGTAAAGATGGATGTTATCGGTCGCTGAACGTCGGAGCAGTAGGCGTTTAATGCATTTTCCCATAGGGTCCAATGCAAAATTGACACCTCATTTTCTCCATTCTCAAGAGCTTTGAGTCTCTGCAAAACATATACATGTGTAGACACAAATAAGTGAAATAGAATGAAGGCTATTTCAGCTTTAGCTTTTATTCCGTTTGGGAGCTAAAGTCGCACAAACTTTTGTTTACAAAAATTTCGATGGCCTATAGTTCGCAAGTTATGCAATCAGTTGACATAAGATTGTGCATGCATGTAGACATGTTAATGACCTTTATATATGCCAAGTTTCAGATGGCTACCTACTCATACAAGCAAGCAGTAGCGGTTTGAAATTTTCACAATTTGGGCTACACGTTCGGGACGATTCGTGACCTTAGGTGACTTGCACAATTCGGGCTGAAACTAGTGCCAAATGAGAGGGTTGGGATAAACATTCAATTGACCATATGTGCCAAAAATTCTCGTTCTCTAGTTTTCGAGTTATAGCCCCTGGAAGTCGAAAACTGCACGACTTTGCCCTCGAATATCTCGACAACGGAGAAAGGAGAATTTCAGGGCATTTTCTCCCAAGAAATATATGGGAATTATCTGTAATTTAGCACAGTTTCAGAACGATTCGTGAAAGTCACCTTTTAAGAATAACTTCCACTGCAGGCCCATATATAAAAGTTTGCTCCTTTATTACTCTGCACATGGACAATTATTTGCGCTGTTATTTGCCCCAGGCATGTACCTATGTAATTACCGTTTACAGTGTAAAGATGGATGTTATCGGTCGCTGAACGTCGGAGCAGTAGGCGTTTAATGCATTTTCCCATAGGGTCCAATGCAAAATTGACACCTCATTTTCTCCATTCTCAAGAGCTTTGAGTCTCTGCAAAACATATACATGTGTAGACACAAATAAGTGAAATAGAATAAAGGCTATTTCAGCTTTAGCTTTTATTCCGTTTGGGAGCTAAAGTCGCACAAACTTTTGTTTACAAAAATTTCGATGGCCTATAGTTCGCAAGTTATGCAATCAGTTGACATAAGATTGTGCATGCATGTAGACATGTTAATGACCTTTATATATGCCAAGTTTCAGATGGCTACCTACTCATACAAGCAAGCAGTAGCGGTTTGAAATTTTCACAATTTGGGCTACACGTTCGGGACGATTCGTGACCTTAGGTGACTTGCACAATTCGGGCTGAAACTAGTGCCAAATGAGAGGGTTGGGATAAACATTCAATTGACCATATGTGCCAAAAATTCTCGTTCTCTAGTTTTCGAGTTATAGCCCCTGGAAGTCGAAAACTGCACGACTTTGCCCTCGAATATCTCGACAACGGAGAAAGGAGAATTTCAGGGCATTTTCTCCCAAGAAATATATGGGAATTATCTGTAATTTAGCACAGTTTCAGAACGATTCGTGAAAGTCACCTTTTAAGAATAACTTCCACTGCAGGCCCATATATAAAAGTTTGCTCCTTTATTACTCTGCACATGGACAATTATTTGCGCTGTTATTTGCCCCAGGCATGTACCTATGTAATTACCGTTTACAGTGTAAAGATGGATGTTATCGGTCGCTGAACGTCGGAGCAGTAGGCGTTTAATGCATTTTCCCATAGGGTCCAATGCAAAATTGACACCTCATTTTCTCCATTCTCAAGAGCTTTGAGTCTCTGCAAAACATATACATGTGTAGACACAAATAAGTGAAATAGAATGAAGGCTATTTCAGCTTTAGCTTTTATTCCGTTTGGGAGCTAAAGTCGCACAAACTTTTGTTTACAAAAATTTCGATGGCCTATAGTTCGCAAGTTATGCAATCAGTTGACATAAGATTGTGCATGCATGTAGACATGTTAATGACCTTTATATATGCCAAGTTTCAGATGGCTACCTACTCATACAAGCAAGCAGTAGCGGTTTGAAATTTTCACAATTTGGGCTACACGTTCGGGACGATTCGTGACCTTAGGTGACTTGCACAATTCGGGCTGAAACTAGTGCCAAATGAGAGGGTTGGGATAAACATTCAATTGACCATATGTGCCAAAAATTCTCGTTCTCTAGTTTTCGAGTTATAGCCCCTGGAAGTCGAAAACTGCACGACTTTGCCCTCGAATATCTCGACAACGGAGAAAGGAGAATTTCAGGGCATTTTCTCCCAAGAAATATATGGGAATTATCTGTAATTTAGCACAGTTTCAGAACGATTCGTGAAAGTCACCTTTTAAGAATAACTTCCACTGCAGGCCCATATATAAAAGTTTGCTCCTTTATTACTCTGCACATGGACAATTATTTGCGCTGTTATTTGCCCCAGGCATGTACCTATGTAATTACCGTTTACAGTGTAAAGATGGATGTTATCGGTCGCTGAACGTCGGAGCAGTAGGCGTTTAATGCATTTTCCCATAGGGTCCAATGCAAAATTGACACCTCATTTTCTCCATTCTCAAGAGCTTTGAGTCTCTGCAAAACATATACATGTGTAGACACAAATAAGTGAAATAGAATGAAGGCTATTTCAGCTTTAGCTTTTATTCCGTTTGGGAGCTAAAGTCGCACAAACTTTTGTTTACAAAAATTTCGATGGCCTATAGTTCGCAAGTTATGCAATCAGTTGACATAAGATTGTGCATGCATGTAGACATGTTAATGACCTTTATATATGCCAAGTTTCAGATGGCTACCTACTCATACAAGCAAGCAGTAGCGGTTTGAAATTTTCACAATTTGGGCTACACGTTCGGGACGATTCGTGACCTTAGGTGACTTGCACAATTCGGGCTGAAACTAGTGCCAAATGAGAGGGTTGGGATAAACATTCAATTGACCATATGTGCCAAAAATTCTCGTTCTCTAGTTTTCGAGTTATAGCCCCTGGAAGTCGAAAACTGCACGACTTTGCCCTCGAATATCTCGACAACGGAGAAAGGAGAATTTCAGGGCATTTTCTCCCAAGAAATATATGGGAATTATCTGTAATTTAGCACAGTTTCAGAACGATTCGTGAAAGTCACCTTTTAAGAATAACTTCCACTGCAGGCCCATATATAAAAGTTTGCTCCTTTATTACTCTGCACATGGACAATTATTTGCGCTGTTATTTGCCCCAGGCATGTACCTATGTAATTACCGTTTACAGTGTAAAGATGGATGTTATCGGTCCCTGAACGTCGGAGCAGTAGGCGTTTAATGCATTTTCCCATAGGGTCCAATGCAAAATTGACACCTCATTTTCTCCATTCTCAAGAGCTTTGAGTCTCTGCAAAACATATACATGTGTAGACACAAATAAGTGAAATAGAATGAAGGCTATTTCAGCTTTAGCTTTTATTCCGTTTGGGAGCTAAAGTCGCACAAACTTTTGTTTACAAAAATTTCGATGGCCTATAGTTCGCAAGTTATGCAATCAGTTGACATAAGATTGTGCATGCATGTAGACATGTTAATGACCTTTATATATGCCAAGTTTCAGATGGCTACCTACTCATACAAGCAAGCAGTAGCGGTTTGAAATTTTCACAATTTGGGCTACACGTTCGGGACGATTCGTGACCTTAGGTGACTTGCACAATTCGGGCTGAAACTAGTGCCAAATGAGAGGGTTGGGATAAACATTCAATTGACCATATGTGCCAAACATTCTCGTTCTCTAGTTTTCGAGTTATAGCCCCTGGAAGTCGAAAACTGCACGACTTTGCCCTCGAATATCTCGACAACGGAGAAAGGAGAATTTCAGGGCATTTTCTCCCAAGAAATATATGGGAATTATCTGTAATTTAGCACAGTTTCAGAACGTTTCGTGAAAGTCACCTTTTAAGAATAACTTCCACTGCAGGCCCATATATAAAAGTTTGCTCCTTTATTACTCTGCACATGGACAATTATTTGCGCTGTTATTTGCCCCAGGCATGTACCTATGTAATTACCGTTTACAGTGTAAAGATGGATGTTATCGGTCGCTGAACGTCGGAGCAGTAGGCGTTTAATGCATTTTCCCATAGGGTCCAATGCAAAATTGACACCTCATTTTCTCCATTCTCAAGAGCTTTGAGTCTCTGCAAAACATATACATGTGTAGACACAAATAAGTGAAATAGAATGAAGGCTATTTCAGCTTTAGCTTTTATTCCGTTTGGGAGCTAAAGTCGCACAAACTTTTGTTTACAAAAATTTCGATGGCCTATAGTTCGCAAGTTATGCAATCAGTTGACATAAGATTGTGCATGCATGTAGACATGTTAATGACCTTTATATATGCCAAGTTTCAGATGGCTACCTACTCATACAAGCAAGCAGTAGCGGTTTGAAATTTTCACAATTTGGGCTACACGTTCGGGACGATTCGTGACCTTAGGTGACTTGCACAATTCGGGCTGAAACTAGTGCCAAATGAGAGGGTTGGGATAAACATTCAATTGACCATATGTGCCAAAAATTCTCGTTCTCTAGTTTTCGAGTTATAGCCCCTGGAAGTCGAAAACTGCACGACTTTGCCCTCGAATATCTCGACAACGGAGAAAGGAGAATTTCAGGGCATTTTCTCCCAAGAAATATATGGGAATTATCTGTAATTTAGCACAGTTTCAGAACGATTCGTGAAAGTCACCTTTTAAGAATAACTTCCACTGCAGGCCCATATATAAAAGTTTGCTCCTTTATTACTCTGCACATGGACAATTATTTGCGCTGTTATTTGCCCCAGGCATGTACCTATGTAATTACCGTTTACAATGTAAAGATGGATGTTATCGGTCGCTGAACGTCGGAGCAGTAGGCGTTTAATGCATTTTCCCATAGGGTCCAATGCAAAATTGACACCTCATTTTCTCCATTCTCAAGAGCTTTGAGTCTCTGCAAAACATATACATGTGTAGACACAAATAAGTGAAATAGAATGAAGGCTATTTCAGCTTTAGCTTTTATTCCGTTTGGGAGCTAAAGTCGCACAAACTTTTGTTTACAAAAATTTCGATGGCCTATAGTTCGCAAGTTATGCAATCAGTTGACATAAGATTGTGCATGCATGTAGACATGTTAATGACCTTTATATATGCCAAGTTTCAGATGGCTACCTACTCATACAAGCAAGCAGTAGCGGTTTGAAATTTTCACAATTTGGGCTACACGTTCGGGACGATTCGTGACCTTAGGTGACTTGCACAATTCGGGCTGAAACTAGTGCCAAATGAGAGGGTTGGGATAAACATTCAATTGACCATATGTGCCAAAAATTCTCGTTCTCTAGTTTTCGAGTTATAGCCCCTGGAAGTCGAAAACTGCACGACTTTGCCCTCGAATATCTCGACAACGGAGAAAGGAGAATTTCAGGGCATTTTCTCCCAAGAAATATATGGGAATTATCTGTAATTTAGCACAGTTTCAGAACGATTCGTGAAAGTCACCTTTTAAGAATAACTTCCACTGCAGGCCCATATATAAAAGTTTGCTCCTTTATTACTCTGCACATGGACAATTATTTGCGCTGTTATTTGCCCCAGGCATGTACCTATGTAATTACCGTTTACAGTGTAAAGATGGATGTTATCGGTCGCTGAACGTCGGAGCAGTAGGCGTTTAATGCATTTTCCCATAGGGTCCAATGCAAAATTGACACCTCATTTTCTCCATTCTCAAGAGCTTTGAGTCTCTGCAAAACATATACATGTGTAGACACAAATAAGTGAAATAGAATGAAGGCTATTTCAGCTTTAGCTTTTATTCCGTTTGGGAGCTAAAGTCGCACAAACTTTTGTTTACAAAAATTTCGATGGCCTATAGTTCGCAAGTTATGCAATCAGTTGACATAAGATTGTGCATGCATGTAGACATGTTAATGACCTTTATATATGCCAAGTTTCAGATGGCTACCTACTCATACAAGCAAGCAGTAGCGGTTTGAAATTTTCACAATTTGGGCTACACGTTCGGGACGATTCGTGACCTTAGGTGACTTGCACAATTCGGGCTGAAACTAGTGCCAAATGAGAGGGTTGGGATAAACATTCAATTGACCATATGTGCCAAAAATTCTCGTTCTCTAGTTTTCGAGTTATAGCCCCTGGAAGTCGAAAACTGCACGACTTTGCCCTCGAATATCTCGACAACGGAGAAAGGAGAATTTCAGGGCATTTTCTCCCAAGAAATATATGGGAATTATCTGTAATTTAGCACAGTTTCAGAACGATTCGTGAAAGTCACCTTTTAAGAATAACTTCCACTGCAGGCCCATATATAAAAGTTTGCTCCTTTATTACTCTGCACATGGACAATTATTTGCGCTGTTATTTGCCCCAGGCATGTACCTATGTAATTACCGTTTACAGTGTAAAGATGGATGTTATCGGTCGCTGAACGTCGGAGCAGTAGGCGTTTAATGCATTTTCCCATAGGGTCCAATGCAAAATTGACACCTCATTTTCTCCATTCTCAAGAGCTTTGAGTCGCTGCAAAACATATACATGTGTAGACACAAATAAGTGAAATAGAATGAAGGCTATTTCAGCTTTAGCTTTTATTCCGTTTGGGAGCTAAAGTCGCACAAACTTTTGTTTACAAAAATTTCGATGGCCTATAGTTCGCAAGTTATGCAATCAGTTGACATAAGATTGTGCATGCATGTAGACATGTTAATGACCTTTATATATGCCAAGTTTCAGATGGCTACCTACTCATACAAGCAAGCAGTAGCGGTTTGAAATTTTCACAATTTGGGCTACACGTTCGGGACGATTCGTGACCTTAGGTGACTTGCACAATTCGGGCTGAAACTAGTGCCAAATGAGAGGGTTGGGATAAACATTCAATTGACCATATGTGCCAAAAATTCTCGTTCTCTAGTTTTCGAGTTATAGCCCCTGGAAGTCGAAAACTGCACGACTTTGCCCTCGAATATCTCGACAACGGAGAAAGGAGAATTTCAGGGCATTTTCTCCCAAGAAATATATGGGAATTATCTGTAATTTAGCACAGTTTCAGAACGATTCGTGAAAGTCACCTTTTAAGAATAACTTCCACTGCAGGCCCATATATAAAAGTTTGCTCCTTTATTACTCTGCACATGGACAATTATTTGCGCTGTTATTTGCCCCAGGCATGTACCTATGTAATTACCGTTTACAGTGTAAAGATGGATGTTATCGGTCGCTGAACGTCGGAGCAGTAGGCGTTTAATGCATTTTCCCATAGGGTCCAATGCAAAATTGACACCTCATTTTCTCCATTCTCAAGAGCTTTGAGTCTCTGCAAAACATATACATGTGTAGACACAAATAAGTGAAATAGAATGAAGGCTATTTCAGCTTTAGCTTTTATTCCGTTTGGGAGCTAAAGTCGCACAAACTTTTGTTTACAAAAATTTCGATGGCCTATAGTTCGCAAGTTATGCAATCAGTTGACATAAGATTGTGCATGCATGTAGACATGTTAATGACCTTTATATATGCCAAGTTTCAGATGGCTACCTACTCATACAAGCAAGCAGTAGCGGTTTGAAATTTTCACAATTTGGGCTACACGTTCGGGACGATTCGTGACCTTAGGTGACTTGCACAATTCGGGCTGAAACTAGTGCCAAATGAGAGGGTTGGGATAAACATTCAATTGACCATATGTGCCAAAAATTCTCGTTCTCTAGTTTTCGAGTTATAGCCCCTGGAAGTCGAAAACTGCACGACTTTGCCCTCGAATATCTCGACAACGGAGAAAGGAGAATTTCAGGGCATTTTCTCCCAAGAAATATATGGGAATTATCTGTAATTTAGCACAGTTTCAGAACGATTCGTGAAAGTCACCTTTTAAGAATAACTTCCACTGCAGGCCCATATATAAAAGTTTGCTCCTTTATTACTCTGCACATGGACAATTATTTGCGCTGTTATTTGCCCCAGGCATGTACCTATGTAATTACCGTTTACAGTGTAAAGATGGATGTTATCGGTCGCTGAACGTCGGAGCAGTAGGCGTTTAATGCATTTTCCCATAGGGTCCAATGCAAAATTGACACCTCATTTTCTCCATTCTCAAGAGCTTTGAGTCTCTGCAAAACATATACATGTGTAGACACAAATAAGTGAAATAGAATGAAGGCTATTTCAGCTTTAGCTTTTATTCCGTTTGGGAGCTAAAGTCGCACAAACTTTTGTTTACAAAAATTTCGATGGCCTATAGTTCGCAAGTTATGCAATCAGTTGACATAAGATTGTGCATGCATGTAGACATGTTAATGACCTTTATATATGCCAAGTTTCAGATGGCTACCTACTCATACAAGCAAGCAGTAGCGGTTTGAAATTTTCACAATTTGGGCTACACGTTCGGGACGATTCGTGACCTTAGGTGACTTGCACAATTCGGGCTGAAACTAGTGCCAAATGAGAGGGTTGGGATAAACATTCAATTGACCATATGTGCCAAAAATTCTCGTTCTCTAGTTTTCGAGTTATAGCCCCTGGAAGTCGAAAACTGCACGACTTTGCCCTCGAATATCTCGACAACGGAGAAAGGAGAATTTCAGGGCATTTTCTCCCAAGAAATATATGGGAATTATCTGTAATTTAGCACAGTTTCAGAACGATTCGTGAAAGTCACCTTTTAAGAATAACTTCCACTGCAGGCCCATATATAAAAGTTTGCTCCTTTATTACTCTGCACATGGACAATTATTTGCGCTGTTATTTGCCCCAGGCATGTACCTATGTAATTACCGTTTACAGTGTAAAGATGGATGTTATCGGTCGCTGAACGTCGGAGCAGTAGGCGTTTAATGCATTTTCCCATAGGGTCCAATGCAAAATTGACACCTCATTTTCTCCATTCTCAAGAGCTTTGAGTCTCTGCAAAACATATACATGTGTAGACACAAATAAGTGAAATAGAATAAAGGCTATTTCAGCTTTAGCTTTTATTCCGTTTGGGAGCTAAAGTCGCACAAACTTTTGTTTACAAAAATTTCGATGGCCTATAGTTCGCAAGTTATGCAATCAGTTGACATAAGATTGTGCATGCATGTAGACATGTTAATGACCTTTATATATGCCAAGTTTCAGATGGCTACCTACTCATACAAGCAAGCAGTAGCGGTTTGAAATTTTCACAATTTGGGCTACACGTTCGGGACGATTCGTGACCTTAGGTGACTTGCACAATTCGGGCTGAAACTAGTGCCAAATGAGAGGGTTGGGATAAACATTCAATTGACCATATGTGCCAAAAATTCTCGTTCTCTAGTTTTCGAGTTATAGCCCCTGGAAGTCGAAAACTGCACGACTTTGCCCTCGAATATCTCGACAACGGAGAAAGGAGAATTTCAGGGCATTTTCTCCCAAGAAATATATGGGAATTATCTGTAATTTAGCACAGTTTCAGAACGATTCGTGAAAGTCACCTTTTAAGAATAACTTCCACTGCAGGCCCATATATAAAAGTTTGCTCCTTTATTACTCTGCACATGGACAATTATTTGCGCTGTTATTTGCCCCAGGCATGTACCTATGTAATTACCGTTTACAGTGTAAAGATGGATGTTATCGGTCGCTGAACGTCGGAGCAGTAGGCGTTTAATGCATTTTCCCATAGGGTCCAATGCAAAATTGACACCTCATTTTCTCCATTCTCAAGAGCTTTGAGTCTCTGCAAAACATATACATGTGTAGACACAAATAAGTGAAATAGAATGAAGGCTATTTCAGCTTTAGCTTTTATTCCGTTTGGGAGCTAAAGTCGCACAAACTTTTGTTTACAAAAATTTCGATGGCCTATAGTTCGCAAGTTATGCAATCAGTTGACATAAGATTGTGCATGCATGTAGACATGTTAATGACCTTTATATATGCCAAGTTTCAGATGGCTACCTACTCATACAAGCAAGCAGTAGCGGTTTGAAATTTTCACAATTTGGGCTACACGTTCGGGACGATTCGTGACCTTAGGTGACTTGCACAATTCGGGCTGAAACTAGTGCCAAATGAGAGGGTTGGGATAAACATTCAATTGACCATATGTGCCAAAAATTCTCGTTCTCTAGTTTTCGAGTTATAGCCCCTGGAAGTCGAAAACTGCACGACTTTGCCCTCGAATATCTCGACAACGGAGAAAGGAGAATTTCAGGGCATTTTCTCCCAAGAAATATATGGGAATTATCTGTAATTTAGCACAGTTTCAGAACGATTCGTGAAAGTCACCTTTTAAGAATAACTTCCACTGCAGGCCCATATATAAAAGTTTGCTCCTTTATTACTCTGCACATGGACAATTATTTGCGCTGTTATTTGCCCCAGGCATGTACCTATGTAATTACCGTTTACAGTGTAAAGATGGATGTTATCGGTCGCTGAACGTCGGAGCAGTAGGCGTTTAATGCATTTTCCCATAGGGTCCAATGCAAAATTGACACCTCATTTTCTCCATTCTCAAGAGCTTTGAGTCTCTGCAAAACATATACATGTGTAGACACAAATAAGTGAAATAGAATGAAGGCTATTTCAGCTTTAGCTTTTATTCCGTTTGGGAGCTAAAGTCGCACAAACTTTTGTTTACAAAAATTTCGATGGCCTATAGTTCGCAAGTTATGCAATCAGTTGACATAAGATTGTGCATGCATGTAGACATGTTAATGACCTTTATATATGCCAAGTTTCAGATGGCTACCTACTCATACAAGCAAGCAGTAGCGGTTTGAAATTTTCACAATTTGGGCTACACGTTCGGGACGATTCGTGACCTTAGGTGACTTGCACAATTCGGGCTGAAACTAGTGCCAAATGAGAGGGTTGGGATAAACATTCAATTGACCATATGTGCCAAAAATTCTCGTTCTCTAGTTTTCGAGTTATAGCCCCTGGAAGTCGAAAACTGCACGACTTTGCCCTCGAATATCTCGACAACGGAGAAAGGAGAATTTCAGGGCATTTTCTCCCAAGAAATATATGGGAATTATCTGTAATTTAGCACAGTTTCAGAACGATTCGTGAAAGTCACCTTTTAAGAATAACTTCCACTGCAGGCCCATATATAAAAGTTTGCTCCTTTATTACTCTGCACATGGACAATTATTTGCGCTGTTATTTGCCCCAGGCATGTACCTATGTAATTACCGTTTACAGTGTAAAGATGGATGTTATCGGTCCCTGAACGTCGGAGCAGTAGGCGTTTAATGCATTTTCCCATAGGGTCCAATGCAAAATTGACACCTCATTTTCTCCATTCTCAAGAGCTTTGAGTCTCTGCAAAACATATACATGTGTAGACACAAATAAGTGAAATAGAATGAAGGCTATTTCAGCTTTAGCTTTTATTCCGTTTGGGAGCTAAAGTCGCACAAACTTTTGTTTACAAAAATTTCGATGGCCTATAGTTCGCAAGTTATGCAATCAGTTGACATAAGATTGTGCATGCATGTAGACATGTTAATGACCTTTATATATGCCAAGTTTCAGATGGCTACCTACTCATACAAGCAAGCAGTAGCGGTTTGAAATTTTCACAATTTGGGCTACACGTTCGGGACGATTCGTGACCTTAGGTGACTTGCACAATTCGGGCTGAAACTAGTGCCAAATGAGAGGGTTGGGATAAACATTCAATTGACCATATGTGCCAAACATTCTCGTTCTCTAGTTTTCGAGTTATAGCCCCTGGAAGTCGAAAACTGCACGACTTTGCCCTCGAATATCTCGACAACGGAGAAAGGAGAATTTCAGGGCATTTTCTCCCAAGAAATATATGGGAATTATCTGTAATTTAGCACAGTTTCAGAACGTTTCGTGAAAGTCACCTTTTAAGAATAACTTCCACTGCAGGCCCATATATAAAAGTTTGCTCCTTTATTACTCTGCACATGGACAATTATTTGCGCTGTTATTTGCCCCAGGCATGTACCTATGTAATTACCGTTTACAGTGTAAAGATGGATGTTATCGGTCGCTGAACGTCGGAGCAGTAGGCGTTTAATGCATTTTCCCATAGGGTCCAATGCAAAATTGACACCTCATTTTCTCCATTCTCAAGAGCTTTGAGTCTCTGCAAAACATATACATGTGTAGACACAAATAAGTGAAATAGAATGAAGGCTATTTCAGCTTTAGCTTTTATTCCGTTTGGGAGCTAAAGTCGCACAAACTTTTGTTTACAAAAATTTCGATGGCCTATAGTTCGCAAGTTATGCAATCAGTTGACATAAGATTGTGCATGCATGTAGACATGTTAATGACCTTTATATATGCCAAGTTTCAGATGGCTACCTACTCATACAAGCAAGCAGTAGCGGTTTGAAATTTTCACAATTTGGGCTACACGTTCGGGACGATTCGTGACCTTAGGTGACTTGCACAATTCGGGCTGAAACTAGTGCCAAATGAGAGGGTTGGGATAAACATTCAATTGACCATATGTGCCAAAAATTCTCGTTCTCTAGTTTTCGAGTTATAGCCCCTGGAAGTCGAAAACTGCACGACTTTGCCCTCGAATATCTCGACAACGGAGAAAGGAGAATTTCAGGGCATTTTCTCCCAAGAAATATATGGGAATTATCTGTAATTTAGCACAGTTTCAGAACGATTCGTGAAAGTCACCTTTTAAGAATAACTTCCACTGCAGGCCCATATATAAAAGTTTGCTCCTTTATTACTCTGCACATGGACAATTATTTGCGCTGTTATTTGCCCCAGGCATGTACCTATGTAATTACCGTTTACAATGTAAAGATGGATGTTATCGGTCGCTGAACGTCGGAGCAGTAGGCGTTTAATGCATTTTCCCATAGGGTCCAATGCAAAATTGACACCTCATTTTCTCCATTCTCAAGAGCTTTGAGTCTCTGCAAAACATATACATGTGTAGACACAAATAAGTGAAATAGAATGAAGGCTATTTCAGCTTTAGCTTTTATTCCGTTTGGGAGCTAAAGTCGCACAAACTTTTGTTTACAAAAATTTCGATGGCCTATAGTTCGCAAGTTATGCAATCAGTTGACATAAGATTGTGCATGCATGTAGACATGTTAATGACCTTTATATATGCCAAGTTTCAGATGGCTACCTACTCATACAAGCAAGCAGTAGCGGTTTGAAATTTTCACAATTTGGGCTACACGTTCGGGACGATTCGTGACCTTAGGTGACTTGCACAATTCGGGCTGAAACTAGTGCCAAATGAGAGGGTTGGGATAAACATTCAATTGACCATATGTGCCAAAAATTCTCGTTCTCTAGTTTTCGAGTTATAGCCCCTGGAAGTCGAAAACTGCACGACTTTGCCCTCGAATATCTCGACAACGGAGAAAGGAGAATTTCAGGGCATTTTCTCCCAAGAAATATATGGGAATTATCTGTAATTTAGCACAGTTTCAGAACGATTCGTGAAAGTCACCTTTTAAGAATAACTTCCACTGCAGGCCCATATATAAAAGTTTGCTCCTTTATTACTCTGCACATGGACAATTATTTGCGCTGTTATTTGCCCCAGGCATGTACCTATGTAATTACCGTTTACAGTGTAAAGATGGATGTTATCGGTCGCTGAACGTCGGAGCAGTAGGCGTTTAATGCATTTTCCCATAGGGTCCAATGCAAAATTGACACCTCATTTTCTCCATTCTCAAGAGCTTTGAGTCTCTGCAAAACATATACATGTGTAGACACAAATAAGTGAAATAGAATGAAGGCTATTTCAGCTTTAGCTTTTATTCCGTTTGGGAGCTAAAGTCGCACAAACTTTTGTTTACAAAAATTTCGATGGCCTATAGTTCGCAAGTTATGCAATCAGTTGACATAAGATTGTGCATGCATGTAGACATGTTAATGACCTTTATATATGCCAAGTTTCAGATGGCTACCTACTCATACAAGCAAGCAGTAGCGGTTTGAAATTTTCACAATTTGGGCTACACGTTCGGGACGATTCGTGACCTTAGGTGACTTGCACAATTCGGGCTGAAACTAGTGCCAAATGAGAGGGTTGGGATAAACATTCAATTGACCATATGTGCCAAAAATTCTCGTTCTCTAGTTTTCGAGTTATAGCCCCTGGAAGTCGAAAACTGCACGACTTTGCCCTCGAATATCTCGACAACGGAGAAAGGAGAATTTCAGGGCATTTTCTCCCAAGAAATATATGGGAATTATCTGTAATTTAGCACAGTTTCAGAACGATTCGTGAAAGTCACCTTTTAAGCTTTCAGCTTTAGCTTTTATTCCGTTTGGGAGCTAAAGTCGCACAAACTTTTGTTTACAAAAATTTCGATGGCCTATAGTTCGCAAGTTATGCAATCAGTTGACATAAGATTGTGCATGCATGTAGACATGTTAATGACCTTTATATATGCCAAGTTTCAGATGGCTACCTACTCATACAAGCAAGCAGTAGCGGTTTGAAATTTTCACAATTTGGGCTACACGTTCGGGACGATTCGTGACCTTAGGTGACTTGCACAATTCGGGCTGAAACTAGTGCCAAATGAGAGGGTTGGGATAAACATTCAATTGACCATATGTGTCAAAAATTCTCGTTCTCTAGTTTTCGAGTTATAGCCCCTGGAAGTCGAAAACTGCACGACTTTGCCCTCGAATATCTCGACAACGGAGAAAGGAGAATTTCAGGGAATTTCTCCCAAGAAATATATGGGAATTATCTGTAATTTAGCACAGTTTCAGAACGATTCGTGAAAGTCACCTTTTAAGAATAACTTCCACTGCAGGCCCATATATAAAAGTTTGCTCCTTTATTACTCTGCACATGGACAATTATTTGCGCTGTTATTTGCCCCAGGCATGTACCTATGTAATTACCGTTTACAGTGTAAAGATGGATGTTATCGGTCGCTGAACGTCGGAGCAGTAGGCGTTTAATGCATTTTCCCATAGGGTCCAATGCAAAATTGACACCTCATTTTCTCCATTCTCAAGAGCTTTGAGTCTCTGCAAAACATATACATGTGTAGACACAAATAAGTGAAATAGAATGAAGGCTATTTCAGCTTTAGCTTTTATTCCGTTTGGGAGCTAAAGTCGCACAAACTTTTGTTTACAAAAATTTCGATGGCCTATAGTTCGCAAGTTATGCAATCAGTTGACATAAGATTGTGCATGCATGTAGACATGTTAATGACCTTTATATATGCCAAGTTTCAGATGGCTACCTACTCATACAAGCAAGCAGTAGCGGTTTGAAATTTTCACAATTTGGGCTACACGTTCGGGACGATTCGTGACCTTAGGTGACTTGCACAATTCGGGCTGAAACTAGTGCCAAATGAGAGGGTTGGGATAAACATTCAATTGACCATATGTGCCAAAAATTCTCGTTCTCTAGTTTTCGAGTTATAGCCCCTGGAAGTCGAAAACTGCACGACTTTGCCCTCGAATATCTCGACAACGGAGAAAGGAGAATTTCAGGGCATTTTCTCCCAAGAAATATATGGGAATTATCTGTAATTTAGCACAGTTTCAGAACGATTCGTGAAAGTCACCTTTTAAGAATAACTTCCACTGCAGGCCCATATATAAAAGTTTGCTCCTTTATTACTCTGCACATGGACAATTATTTGCGCTGTTATTTGCCCCAGGCATGTACCTATGTAATTACCGTTTACAGTGTAAAGATGGATGTTATCGGTCGCTGAACGTCGGAACAGTAGGCGTTTAATGCATTTTCCCTTAGGGTCCAATGCAAAATTGACACCTCATTTTCTCCATTCTCAAGAGCTTTGAGTCTCTGCAAAACATATACATGTGTAGACACAAATAAGTGAAATAGAATGAAGGCTATTTCAGCTTTAGCTTTTATTCCGTTTGGGAGCTAAAGTCGCACAAACTTTTGTTTACAAAAATTTCGATGGCCTATAGTTCGCAAGTTATGCAATCAGTTGACATAAGATTGTGCATGCATGTAGACATGTTAATGACCTTTATATATGCCAAGTTTCAGATGGCTACCTACTCATACAAGCAAGCAGTAGCGGTTTGAAATTTTCACAATTTGGGCTACACGTTCGGGACGATTCGTGACCTTAGGTGACTTGCACAATTCGGGCTGAAACTAGTGCCAAATGAGAGGGTTGGGATAAACATTCAATTGACCATATGTGCCAAAAATTCTCGTTCTCTAGTTTTCGAGTTATAGCCCCTGGAAGTCGAAAACTGCACGACTTTGCCCTCGAATATCTCGACAACGGAGAAAGGAGAATTTCAGGGCATTTTCTCCCAAGAAATATATGGGAATTATCTGTAATTTAGCACAGTTTCAGAACGATTCGTGAAAGTCACCTTTTAAGAATAACTTCCACTGCAGGCCCATATATAAAAGTTTGCTCCTTTATTACTCTGCACATGGACAATTATTTGCGCTGTTATTTGCCCCAGGCATGTACCTATGTAATTACCGTTTACAGTGTAAAGATGGATGTTATCGGTCGCTGAACGTCGGAGCAGTAGGCGTTTAATGCATTTTCCCATAGGGTCCAATGCAAAATTGACACCTCATTTTCTCCATTCTCAAGAGCTTTGAGTCTCTGCAAAACATATACATGTGTAGACACAAATAAGTGAAATAGAATGAAGGCTATTTCAGCTTTAGCTTTTATTCCGTTTGGGAGCTAAAGTCGCACAAACTTTTGTTTACAAAAATTTCGATGGCCTATAGTTCGCAAGTTATGCAATCAGTTGACATAAGATTGTGCATGCATGTAGACATGTTAATGACCTTTATATATGCCAAGTTTCAGATGGCTACCTACTCATACAAGCAAGCAGTAGCGGTTTGAAATTTTCACAATTTGGGCTACACGTTCGGGACGATTCGTGACCTTAGGTGACTTGCACAATTCGGGCTGAAACTAGTGCCAAATGAGAGGGTTGGGATAAACATTCAATTGACCATATGTGCCAAAAATTCTCGTTCTCTAGTTTTCGAGTTATAGCCCCTGGAAGTCGAAAACTGCACGACTTTGCCCTCGAATATCTCGACAACGGAGAAAGGAGAATTTCAGGGCATTTTCTCCCAAGAAATATATGGGAATTATCTGTAATTTAGCACAGTTTCAGAACGATTCGTGAAAGTCACCTTTTAAGAATAACTTCCACTGCAGGCCCATATATAAAAGTTTGCTCCTTTATTACTCTGCACATGGACAATTATTTGCGCTGTTATTTGCCCCAGGCATGTACCTATGTAATTACCGTTTACAGTGTAAAGATGGATGTTATCGGTCGCTGAACGTCGGAGCAGTAGGCGTTTAATGCATTTTCCCATAGGGTCCAATGCAAAATTGACACCTCATTTTCTCCATTCTCAAGAGCTTTGAGTCTCTGCAAAACATATACATGTGTAGACACAAATAAGTGAAATAGAATGAAGGCTATTTCAGCTTTAGCTTTTATTCCGTTTGGGAGCTAAAGTCGCACAAACTTTTGTTTACAAAAATTTCGATGGCCTATAGTTCGCAAGTTATGCAATCAGTTGACATAAGATTGTGCATGCATGTAGACATGTTAATGACCTTTATATATGCCAAGTTTCAGATGGCTACCTACTCATACAGGCAAGCAGTAGCGGTTTGAAATTTTCACAATTTGGGCTACACGTTCGGGACGATTCGTGACCTTAGGTGACTTGCACAATTCGGGCTGAAACTAGTGCCAAATGAGAGGGTTGGGATAAACATTCAATTGACCATATGTGCCAAAAATTCTCGTTCTCTAGTTTTCGAGTTATAGCCCCTGGAAGTCGAAAACTGCACGACTTTGCCCTCGAATATCTCGACAACGGAGAAAGGAGAATTTCAGGGCATTTTCTCCCAAGAAATATATGGGAATTATCTGTAATTTAGCACAGTTTCAGAACGATTCGTGAAAGTCACCTTTTAAGAATAACTTCCACTGCAGGCCCATATATAAAAGTTTGCTCCTTTATTACTCTGCACATGGACAATTATTTGCGCTGTTATTTGCCCCAGGCATGTACCTATGTAATTACCGTTTACAGTGTAAAGATGGATGTTATCGGTCGCTGAACGTCGGAGCAGTAGGCGTTTAATGCATTTTCCCATAGGGTCCAATGCAAAATTGACACCTCATTTTCTCTATTCTCAAGAGCTTTGAGTCTCTGCAAAACATATACATGTGTAGACACAAATAAGTGAAATAGAATGAAGGCTATTTCAGCTTTAGCTTTTATTCCGTTTGGGAGCTAAAGTCGCACAAACTTTTGTTTACAAAAATTTCGATGGCCTATAGTTCGCAAGTTATGCAATCAGTTGACATAAGATTGTGCATGCATGTAGACATGTTAATGACCTTTATATATGCCAAGTTTCAGATGGCTACCTACTCATACAAGCAAGCAGTAGCGGTTTGAAATTTTCACAATTTGGGCTACACGTTCGGGACGATTCGTGACCTTAGGTGACTTGCACAATTCGGGCTGAAACTAGTGCCAAATGAGAGGGTTGGGATAAACATTCAATTGACCATATGTGCCAAAAATTCTCGTTCTCTAGTTTTCGAGTTATAGCCCCTGGAAGTCGAAAACTGCACGACTTTGCCCTCGAATATCTCGACAACGGAGAAAGGAGAATTTCAGGGCATTTTCTCCCAAGAAATATATGGGAATTATCTGTAATTTAGCACAGTTTCAGAACGATTCGTGAAAGTCACCTTTTAAGAATAACTTCCACTGCAGGCCCATATATAAAAGTTTGCTCCTTTATTACTCTGCACATGGACAATTATTTGCGCTGTTATTTGCCCCAGGCATGTACCTATGTAATTACCGTTTACAGTGTAAAGATGGATGTTATCGGTCGCTGAACGTTGGAGCAGTAGGCGTTTAATGCATTTTCCCATAGGGTCCAATGCAAAATTGACACCTCATTTTCTCCATTCTCAAGAGCTTTGAGTCTCTGCAAAACATATACATGTGTAGACACAAATAAGTGAAATAGAATGAAGGCTATTTCAGCTTTAGCTTTTATTCCGTTTGGGAGCTAAAGTCGCACAAACTTTTGTTTACAAAAATTTCGATGGCCTATAGTTCGCAAGTTATGCAATCAGTTGACATAAGATTGTGCATGCATGTAGACATGTTAATGACCTTTATATATGCCAAGTTTCAGATGGCTACCTACTCAAACAAGCAAGCAGTAGCGGTTTGAAATTTTCACAATTTGGGCTACACGTTCGGGACGATTCGTGACCTTAGGTGACTTGCACAATTCGGGCTGAAACTAGTGCCAAATGAGAGGGTTGGGATAAACATTCAATTGACCATATGTGCCAAAAATTCTCGTTCTCTAGTTTTCGAGTTATAGCCCCTGGAAGTCGAAAACTGCACGACTTTGCCCTCGAATATCTCGACAACGGAGAAAGGAGAATTTCAGGGCATTTTCTCCCAAGAAATATATGGGAATTATCTGTAATTTAGCACAGTTTCAGAACGATTCGTGAAAGTCACCTTTTAAGAATAACTTCCACTGCAGGCCCATATATAAAAGTTTGCTCCTTTATTACTCTGCACATGGACAATTATTTGCGCTGTTATTTGCCCCAGGCATGTACCTATGTAATTACCGTTTACAGTGTAAAGATGGATGTTATCGGTCGCTGAACGTCGGAGCAGTAGGCGTTTAATGCATTTTCCCATAGGGTCCAATGCAAAATTGACACCTCATTTTCTCCATTCTCAAGAGCTTTGAGTCTCTGCAAAACATATACATGTGTAGACACAAATAAGTGAAATAGAATGAAGGCTATTTCAGCTTTAGCTTTTATTCCGTTTGGGAGCTAAAGTCGCACAAACTTTTGTTTACAAAAATTTCGATGGCCTATAGTTCGCAAGTTATGCAATCAGTTGACATAAGATTGTGCATGCATGTAGACATGTTATTGACCTTTATATATGCCAAGTTTCAGATGGCTACCTACTCATACAAGCAAGCAGTAGCGGTTTGAAATTTTCACAATTTGGGCTACACGTTCGGGACGATTCGTGACCTTAGGTGACTTGCACAATTCGGGCTGAAACTAGTGCCAAATGAGAGGGTTGGGATAAACATTCAATTGACCATATGTGCCAAAAATTCTCGTTCTCTAGTTTTCGAGTTATAGCCCCTGGAAGTCGAAAACTGCACGACTTTGCCCTCGAATATCTCGACAACGGAGAAAGGAGAATTTCAGGGCATTTTCTCCCAAGAAATATATGGGAATTATCTGTAATTTAGCACAGTTTCAGAACGATTCGTGAAAGTCACCTTTTAAGAATAACTTCCACTGCAGGCCCATATATAAAAGTTTGCTCCTTTATTACTCTGCACATGGACAATTATTTGCGCTGTTATTTGCCCCAGGCATGTACCTATGTAATTACCGTTTACAATGTAAAGATGGATGTTATCGGTCGCTGAACGTCGGAGCAGTAGGCGTTTAATGCATTTTCCCATAGGGTCCAATGCAAAATTGACACCTCATTTTCTCCATTCTCAAGAGCTTTGAGTCTCTGGAAAACATATACATGTGTAGACACAAATAAGTGAAATAGAATGAAGGCTATTTCAGCTTTAGCTTTTATTCCGTTTGGGAGCTAAAGTCGCACAAACTTTTGTTTACAAAAATTTCGATGGCCTATAGTTCGCAAGTGATACAATCAGTTGACATAAGATTGTGCATGCATGTAGACATGTTAATGACCTTTATATATGCCAAGTTTCAGATGGCTACCTACTCATACAAGCAAGCAGTAGCGGTTTGAAATTTTCACAATTTGGGCTACACGTTCGGGACGATTCGTGACCTTAGGTGACTTGCACAATTCGGGCTGAAACTAGTGCCAAATGAGAGGGTTGGGATAAACATTCAATTGACCATATGTGCCAAAAATTCTCGTTCTCTAGTTTTCGAGTTATAGCCCCTGGAAGTCGAAAACTGCACGACTTTGCCCTCGAATATCTCGACAACGGAGAAAGGAGAATTTCAGGGCATTTTCTCCCAAGAAATATATGGGAATTATCTGTAATTTAGCACAGTTTCAGAACGATTCGTGAAAGTCATCTTTTAAGAATAACTTCCACTGCAGGCCCATATATAAAAGTTTGCTCCTTTATTACTCTGCACATGGACAATTATTTGCGCTGTTATTTGCCCCAGGCATGTACCTATGTAATTACCGTTTACAGTGTAAAGATGGATGTTATCGGTCGCTGAACGTCGGAGCAGTAGGCGTTTAATGCATTTTCCCATAGGGTCCAATGCAAAATTGACACCTCATTTTCTCCATTCTCAAGAGCTTTGAGTCTCTGCAAAACATATACATGTGTAGACACAAATAAGTGAAATAGAATGAAGGCTATTTCAGCTTTAGCTTTTATTCCGTTTGGGAGCTAAAGTCGCACAAACTTTTGTTTACAAAAATTTCGATGGCCTATAGTTCGCAAGTTATGCAATCAGTTGACATAAGATTGTGCATGCATGTAGACATGTTAATGACCTTTATATATGCCAAGTTTCAGATGGCTACCTACTCATACAAGCAAGCAGTAGCGGTTTGAAATTTTCACAATTTGGGCTACACGTTCGGGACGATTCGTGACCTTAGGTGACTTGCACAATTCGGGCTGAAACTAGTGCCAAATGAGAGGGTTGGGATAAACATTCAATTGACCATATGTGCCAAAAATTCTCGTTCTCTAGTTTTCGAGTTATAGCCCCTGGAAGTCGAAAACTGCACGACTTTGCCCTCGAATATCTCGACAACGGAGAAAGGAGAATTTCAGGGCATTTTCTCCCAAGAAATATATGGGAATTATCTGTAATTTAGCACAGTTTCAGAACGATTCGTGGAAGTCACCTTTTAAGAATAACTTCCACTGCAGGCCCATATATAAAAGTTTGCTCCTTTATTACTCTGCACATGGACAATTATTTGCGCTGTTATTTGCCCCAGGCATGTACCTATGTAATTACCGTTTACAGTGTAAAGATGGATGTTATCGGTCGCTGAACGTCGGAGCAGTAGGCGTTTAATGCATTTTCCCATAGGGTCCAATGCAAAATTGACACCTCATTTTCTCCATTCTCAAGAGCTTTGAGTCTCTGCAAAACATATACATGTGTAGACACAAATAAGTGAAATAGAATGAAGGCTATTTCAGCTTTAGCTTTTATTCCGTTTGGGAGCTAAAGTCGCACAAACTTTTGTTTACAAAAATTTCGATGGCCTATAGTTCGCAAGTTATGCAATCAGTTGACATAAGATTGTGCATGCATGTAGACATGTTAATGACCTTTATATATGCCAAGTTTCAGATGGCTACCTACTCATACAAGCAAGCAGTAGCGGTTTGAAATTTTCACAATTTGGGCTACACGTTCGGGACGATTCGTGACCTTAGGTGACTTGCACAATTCGGGCTGAAACTAGTGCCAAATGAGAGGGTTGGGATAAACATTCAATTGACCATATGTGCCAAAAATTCTCGTTCTCTAGTTTTCGAGTTATAGCCCCTGGAAGTCGAAAACTGCACGACTTTGCCCTCGAATATCTCGACAACGGAGAAAGGAGAATTTCAGGGCATTTTCTCCCAAGAAATATATGGGAATTATCTGTAATTTAGCACAGTTTCAGAACGATTCGTGAAAGTCACCTTTTAAGAATAACTTCCACTGCAGGCCCATATATAAAAGTTTGCTCCTTTATTACTCTGCACATGGACAATTATTTGCGCTGTTATTTGCCCCAGGCATGTACCTATGTAATTACCGTTTACAGTGTAAAGATGGATGTTATCGGTCGCTGAACGTCGGAGCAGTAGGCGTTTAATGCATTTTCCCATAGGGTCCAATGCAAAATTGACACCTCATTTTCTCCATTCTCAAGAGCTTTGAGTCTCTGCAAAACATATACATGTGTAGACACAAATAAGTGAAATAGAATGAAGGCTATTTCAGCTTTAGCTTTTATTCCGTTTGGGAGCTAAAGTCGCACAAACTTTTGTTTACAAAAATTTCGATGGCCTATAGTTCGCAAGTTATGCAATCAGTTGACATAAGATTGTGCATGCATGTAGACATGTTAATGACCTTTATATATGCCAAGTTTCAGATGGCTACCTACTCATACAAGCAAGCAGTAGCGGTTTGAAATTTTCACAATTTGGGCTACACGTTCGGGACGATTCGTGACCTTAGGTGACTTGCACAATTCGGGCTGAAACTAGTGCCAAATGAGAGGGTTGGGATAAACATTCAATTGACCATATGTGCCAAAAATTCTCGTTCTCTAGTTTTCGAGTTATAGCCCCTGGAAGTCGAAAACTGCACGACTTTGCCCTCGAATATCTCGACAACGGAGAAAGGAGAATTTCAGGGCATTTTCTCCCAAGAAATATATGGGAATTATCTGTAATTTAGCACAGTTTCAGAACGATTCGTGAAAGTCACCTTTTAAGAATAACTTCCACTGCAGGCCCATATATAAAAGTTTGCTCCTTTATTACTCTGCACATGGACAATTATTTGCGCTGTTATTTGCCCCAGGCATGTACCTATGTAATTACCGTTTACAGTGTAAAGATGGATGTTATCGGTCGCTGAACGTCGGAGCAGTAGGCGTTTAATGCATTTTCCCATAGGGTCCAATGCAAAATTGACACCTCATTTTCTCCATTCTCAAGAGCTTTGAGTCTCTGCAAAACATATACATGTGTAGACACAAATAAGTGAAATAGAATGAAGGCTATTTCAGCTTTAGCTTTTATTCCGTTTGGGAGCTAAAGTCGCACAAACTTTTGTTTACAAAAATTTCGATGGCCTATAGTTCGCAAGTTATGCAATCAGTTGACATAAGATTGTGCATGCATGTAGACATGTTAATGACCTTTATATATGCCAAGTTTCAGATGGCTACCTACTCATACAAGCAAGCAGTAGCGGTTTGAAATTTTCACAATTTGGGCTACACGTTCGGGACGATTCGTGACCTTAGGTGACTTGCACAATTCGGGCTGAAACTAGTGCCAAATGAGAGGGTTGGGATAAACATTCAATTGACCATATGTGCCAAAAATTCTCGTTCTCTAGTTTTCGAGTTATAGCCCCTGGAAGTCGAAAACTGCACGACTTTGCCCTCGAATATCTCGACAACGGAGAAAGGAGAATTTCAGGGCATTTTCTCCCAAGAAATATATGGGAATTATCTGTAATTTAGCACAGTTTCAGAACGATTCGTGAAAGTCACCTTTTAAGAATAACTTCCACTGCAGGCCCATATATAAAAGTTTGCTCCTTTATTACTCTGCACATGGACAATTATTTGCGCTGTTATTTGCCCCAGGCATGTACCTATGTAATTACCGTTTACAGTGTAAAGATGGATGTTATCGGTCGCTGAACGTCGGAGCAGTAGGCGTTTAATGCATTTTCCCATAGGGTCCAATGCAAAATTGACACCTCATTTTCTCCATTCTCAAGAGCTTTGAGTCTCTGCAAAACATATACATGTGTAGACACAAATAAGTGAAATAGAATGAAGGCTATTTCAGCTTTAGCTTTTATTCCGTTTGGGAGCTAAAGTCGCACAAACTTTTGTTTACAAAAATTTCGATGGCCTATAGTTCGCAAGTTATGCAATCAGTTGACATAAGATTGTGCATGCATGTAGACATGTTAATGACCTTTATATATGCCAAGTTTCAGATGGCTACCTACTCATACAAGCAAGCAGTAGCGGTTTGAAATTTTCACAATTTGGGCTACACGTTCGGGACGATTCGTGACCTTAGGTGACTTGCACAATTCGGGCTGAAACAAGTGCCAAATGAGAGGGTTGGGATAAACATTCAATTGACCATATGTGCCAAAAATTCTCGTTCTCTAGTTTTCGAGTTATAGCCCCTGGAAGTCGAAAACTGCACGACTTTGCCCTCGAATATCTCGACAACGGAGAAAGGAGAATTTCAGGGCATTTTCTCCCAAGAAATATATGGGAATTATCTGTAATTTAGCACAGTTTCAGAACGATTCGTGAAAGTCACCTTTTAAGAATAACTTCCACTGCAGGCCCATATATAAAAGTTTGCTCCTTTATTACTCTGCACATGGACAATTATTTGCGCTGTTATTTGCCCCAGGCATGTACCTATGTAATTACCGTTTACAGTGTAAAGATGGATGTTATCGGTCGCTGAACGTCGGAGCAGTAGGCAGTTAATGCATTTTCCCATAGGGTCCAATGCAAAATTGACACCACATTTTCTCCATTCTCAAGAGCTTTGAGTCTCTGCAAAACATATACATGTGTAGACACAAATAAGTGAAATAGAATGAAGGCTATTTCAGCTTTAGCTTTTATTCCGTTTGGGAGCTAAAGTCGCACAAACTTTTGTTTACAAAAATTTCGATGGCCTATAGTTCGCAAGTTATGCAATCAGTTGACATAAGATTGTGCATGCATGTAGACATGTTAATGACCTTTATATATGCCAAGTTTCAGATGGCTACCTACCCATACAAGCAAGCAGTAGCGGTTTGAAATTTTCACAATTTGGGCTACACGTTCGGGACGATTCGTGACCTTAGGTGACTTGCACAATTCGGGCTGAAACTAGTGCCAAATGAGAGGGTTGGGATAAACATTCAATTGACCATATGTGCCAAAAATTCTCGTTCTCTAGTTTTCGAGTTATAGCCCCTGGAAGTCGAAAACTGCACGACTTTGCCCTCGAATATCTCGACAACGGAGAAAGGAGAATTTCAGGGCATTTTCTCCCAAGAAATATATGGGAATTATCTGTAATTTAGCACAGTTTCAGAACGATTCGTGAAAGTCACCTTTTAAGAATAACTTCCACTGCAGGCCCATATATAAAAGTTTGCTCCTTTATTACTCTGCACATGGACAATTATTTGCGCTGTTATTTGCCCCAGGCATGTACCTATGTAATTACCGTTTACAGTGTAAAGATGGATGTTATCGGTCGCTGAACGTCGGAGCAGTAGGCGTTTAATGCATTTTCCCATAGGGTCCAATGCAAAATTGACACCTCATTTTCTCCATTCTCAAGAGCTTTGAGTCTCTGCAAAACATATACATGTGTAGACACAAATAAGTGAAATAGAATGAAGGCTATTTCAGCTTTAGCTTTTATTCCGTTTGGGAGCTAAAGTCGCACAAACTTTTGTTTACAAAAATTTCGATGGCCTATAGTTCGCAAGTTATGCAATCAGTTGACATAAGATTGTGCATGCATGTAGACATGTTAATGACCTTTATATATGCCAAGTTTCAGATGGCTACCTACTCATACAAGCAAGCAGTAGCGGTTTGAAATTTTCACAATTTGGGCTACACGTTCGGGACGATTCGTGACCTTAGGTGACTTGCACAATTCGGGCTGAAACTAGTGCCAAATGAGAGGGTTGGGATAAACATTCAATTGACCATATGTGCCAAAAATTCTCGTTCTCTAGTTTTCGAGTTATAGCCCCTGGAAGTCGAAAACTGCACGACTTTGCCCTCGAATATCTCGACAACGGAGAAAGGAGAATTTCAGGGCATTTTCTCCCAAGAAATATATGGGAATTATCTGTAATTTAGCACAGTTTCAGAACGATTCGTGAAAGTCACCTTTTAAGAATAACTTCCACTGCAGGCCCATATATAAAAGTTTGCTCCTTTATTACTCTGCACATGGACAATTATTTGCGCTGTTATTTGCCCCAGGCATGTACCTATGTAATTACCGTTTACAGTGTAAAGATGGATGTTATCGGTCGCTGAACGTCGGAGCAGTAGGCGTTTAATGCATTTTCCCATAGGGTCCAATGCAAAATTGACACCTCATTTTCTCCATTCTCAAGAGCTTTGAGTCTCTGCAAAACATATACATGTGTAGACACAAATAAGTGAAATAGAATGAAGGCTATTTCAGCTTTAGCTTTTATTCCGTTTGGGAGCTAAAGTCGCACAAACTTTTGTTTACAAAAATTTCGATGGCCTATAGTTCGCAAGTTATGCAATCAGTTGACATAAGATTGTGCATGCATGTAGACATGTTAATGACCTTTATATATGCCAAGTTTCAGATGGCTACCTACTCATACAAGCAAGCAGTAGCGGTTTGAAATTTTCACAATTTGGGCTACACGTTCGGGACGATTCGTGACCTTAGGTGACTTGCACAATTCGGGCTGAAACTAGTGCCAAATGAGAGGGTTGGGATAAACATTCAATTGACCATATGTGCCAAAAATTCTCGTTCTCTAGTTTTCGAGTTATAGCCCCTGGAAGTCGAAAACTGCACGACTTTGCCCTCGAATATCTCGACAACGGAGAAAGGAGAATTTCAGGGCATTTTCTCCCAAGAAATATATGGGAATTATCTGTAATTTAGCACAGTTTCAGAACGATTCGTGAAAGTCACCTTTTAAGAATAACTTCCACTGCAGGCCCATATATAAAAGTTTGCTCCTTTATTACTCTGCACATGGACAATTATTTGCGCTGTTATTTGCCCCAGGCATGTACCTATGTAATTACCGTTTACAATGTAAAGATGGATGTTATCGGTCGCTGAACGTCGGAGCAGTAGGCGTTTAATGCATTTTCCCATAGGGTCCAATGCAAAATTGACACCTCATTTTCTCCATTCTCAAGAGCTTTGAGTCTCTGCAAAACATATACATGTGTAGACACAAATAAGTGAAATAGAATGAAGGCTATTTCAGCTTTAGCTTTTATTCCGTTTGGGAGCTAAAGTCGCACAAACTTTTGTTTACAAAAATTTCGATGGCCTATAGTTCGCAAGTTATGCAATCAGTTGACATAAGATTGTGCATGCATGTAGACATGTTAATGACCTTTATATATGCCAAGTTTCAGATGGCTACCTACTCATACAAGCAAGCAGTAGCGGTTTGAAATTTTCACAATTTGGGCTACACGTTCGGGACGATTCGTGACCTTAGGTGACTTGCACAATTCGGGCTGAAACTAGTGCCAAATGAGAGGGTTGGGATAAACATTCAATTGACCATATGTGCCAAAAATTCTCGTTCTCTAGTTTTCGAGTTATAGCCCCTGGAAGTCGAAAACTGCACGACTTTGCCCTCGAATATCTCGACAACGGAGAAAGGAGAATTTCAGGGCATTTTCTCCCAAGAAATATATGGGAATTATCTGTAATTTAGCACAGTTTCAGAACGATTCGTGAAAGTCACCTTTTAAGAATAACTTCCACTGCAGGCCCATATATAAAAGTTTGCTCCTTTATTACTCTGCACATGGACAATTATTTGCGCTGTTATTTGCCCCAGGCATGTACCTATGTAATTACCGTTTACAGTGTAAAGATGGATGTTATCGGTCGCTGAACGTCGGAGCAGTAGGCATTTAATGCATTTTCCCATAGGGTCCAATGCAAAATTGACACCTCATTTTCTCCATTCTCAAGAGCTTTGAGTCTCTGCTAAACATATACATGTGTAGACACAAATAAGTGAAATAGAATGAAGGCTATTTCAGCTTTAGCTTTTATTCCGTTTGGGAGCTAAAGTCGCACAAACTTTTGTTTACAAAAATTTCGATGGCCTATAGTTCGCAAGTTATGCAATCAGTTGACATAAGATTGTGCATGCATGTAGACATGTTAATGACCTTTATATATGCCAAGTTTCAGATGGCTACCTACTCATACAAGCAAGCAGTAGCGGTTTGAAATTTTCACAATTTGGGCTACACGTTCGGGACGATTCGTGACCTTAGGTGACTTGCACAATTCGGGCTGAAACTAGTGCCAAATGAGAGGGTTGGGATAAACATTCAATTGACCATATGTGCCAAAAATTCTCGTTCTCTAGTTTTCGAGTTATAGCCCCTGGAAGTCGAAAACTGCACGACTTTGCCCTCGAATATCTCGACAACGGAGAAAGGAGAATTTCAGGGCATTTTCTCCCAAGAAATATATGGGAATTATCTGTAATTTAGCACAGTTTCAGAACGATTCGTGAAAGTCACCTTTTAAGAATAACTTCCACTGCAGGCCCATATATAAAAGTTTGCTCCTTTATTACTCTGCACATGGACAATTATTTGCGCTGTTATTTGCCCCAGGCATGTACCTATGTAATTACCGTTTACAGTGTAAAGATGGATGTTATCGGTCGCTGAACGTCGGAGCAGTAGGCGTTTAATGCATTTTCCCATAGGGTCCAATGCAAAATTGACACCTCATTTTCTCCATTCTCAAGAGCTTTGAGTCTCTGCAAAACATATACATGTGTAGACACAAATAAGTGAAATAGAATGAAGGCTATTTCAGCTTTAGCTTTTATTCCGTTTGGGAGCTAAAGTCGCACAAACTTTTGTTTACAAAAATTTCGATGGCCTATAGTTCGCAAGTTATGCAATCAGTTGACATAAGATTGTGCATGCATGTAGACATGTTAATGACCTTTATATATGCCAAGTTTCAGATGGCTACCTACTCATACAAGCAAGCAGTAGCGGTTTGAAATTTTCACAATTTGGGCTACACGTTCGGGACGATTCGTGACCTTAGGTGACTTGCACAATTCGGGCTGAAACTAGTGCCAAATGAGAGGGTTGGGATAAACATTCAATTGACCATATGTGCCAAAAATTCTCGTTCTCTAGTTTTCGAGTTATAGCCCCTGGAAGTCGAAAACTGCACGACTTTGCCCTCGAATATCTCGACAACGGAGAAAGGAGAATTTCAGGGCATTTTCTCCCAAGAAATATATGGGAATTATCTGTAATTTAGCACAGTTTCAGAACGATTCGTGAAAGTCACCTTTTAAGAATAACTTCCACTGCAGGCCCATTTATAAAAGTTTGCTCCTTTATTACTCTGCACATGGACAATTATTTGCGCTGTTATTTGCCCCAGGCATGTACCTATGTAATTACCGTTTACAGTGTAAAGATGGATGTTATCGGTCACTGAACGTCGGAGCAGTAGGCGTTTAATGCATTTTCCCATAGGGTCCAATGCAAAATTGACACCTCATTTTCTCCATTCTCAAGAGCTTTGAGTCTCTGCAAAACATATACATGTGTAGACACAAATAAGTGAAATAGAATGAAGGCTATTTCAGCTTTAGCTTTTATTCCGTTTGGGAGCTAAAGTCGCACAAACTTTTGTTTACAAAAATTTCGATGGCCTATAGTTCGCAAGTTATGCAATCAGTTGACATCAGATTGTGCATGCATGTAGACATGTTAATGACCTTTATATATGCCAAGTTTCAGATGGCTACCTACTCATACAAGCAAGCAGTAGCGGTTTGAAATTTTCACAATTTGGGCTACACGTTCGGGACGATTCGTGACCTTAGGTGACTTGCACAATTCGGGCTGAAACTAGTGCCAAATGAGAGGGTTGGGATAAACATTCAATTGACCATATGTGCCAAAAATTCTCGTTCTCTAGTTTTCGAGTTATAGCCCCTGGAAGTCGAAAACTGCACGACTTTGCCCTCGAATATCTCGACAACGGAGAAAGGAGAATTTCAGGGCATTTTCTCCCAAGAAATATATGGGAATTATCTGTAATTTAGCACAGTTTCAGAACGATTCGTGAAAGTCACCTTTTAAGAATAACTTCCACTGCAGGCCCATATATAAAAGTTTGCTCCTTTATTACTCTGCACATGGACAATTATTTGCGCTGTTATTTGCCCCAGGCATGTACCTATGTAATTACCGTTTACAGTGTAAAGATGGATGTTATCGGTCGCTGAACGTCGGAGCAGTAGGCGTTTAATGCATTTTCCCATAGGGTCCAATGCAAAATTGACACCTCATTTTCTCCATTCTCAAGAGCTTTGAGTCTCTGCAAAACATATACATGTGTAGACACAAATAAGTGAAATAGAATGAAGGCTATTTCAGCTTTAGCTTTTATTCCGTTTGGGAGCTAAAGTCGCACAAACTTTTGTTTACAAAAATTTCGATGGCCTATAGTTCGCAAGTTATGCAATCAGTTGACATAAGATTGTGCATGCATGTAGACATGTTAATGACCTTTATATATGCCAAGTTTCAGATGGCTACCTACTCATACAAGCAAGCAGTAGCGGTTTGAAATTTTCACAATTTGGGCTACACGTTCGGGACGATTCGTGACCTTAGGTGACTTGCACAATTCGGGCTGAAACTAGTGCCAAATGAGAGGGTTGGGATAAACATTCAATTGACCATATGTGCCAAAAATTCTCGTTCTCTAGTTTTCGAGTTATAGCCCCTGGAAGTCGAAAACTGCACGACTTTGCCCTCGAATATCTCGACAACGGAGAAAGGAGAATTTCAGGGCATTTTCTCCCAAGAAATATATGGGAATTATCTGTAATTTAGCACAGTTTCAGAACAATTCGTGAAAGTCACCTTTTAAGAATACCTTCCACTGCAGGCCCATATATAAAAGTTTGCTCCTTTATTACTCTGCACATGGACAATTATTTGCGCTGTTATTTGCCCCAGGCATGTACCTATGTAATTACCGTTTACAGTGTAAAGATGGATGTTATCGGTCGCTGAACGTCGGAGCAGTAGGCGTTTAATGCATTTTCCCATAGGGTCCAATGCAAAATTGACACCTCATTTTCTCCATTCTCAAGAGCTTTGAGTCTCTGCAAAACATATACATGTGTAGACACAAATAAGTGAAATAGAATGAAGGCTATTTCAGCTTTAGCTTTTATTCCGTTTGGGAGCTAAAGTCGCACAAACTTTTGTTTACAAAAATTTCGATGGCCTATAGTTCGCAAGTTATGCAATCAGTTGACATAAGATTGTGCATGCATGTAGACATGTTAATGACCTTTATATATGCCAAGTTTCAGATGGCTACCTACTCATACAAGCAAGCAGTAGCGGTTTGAAATTTTCACAATTTGGGCTACACGTTCGGGACGATTCGTGACCTTAGGTGACTTGCACAATTCGGGCTGAAACTAGTGCCAAATGAGAGGGTTGGGATAAACATTCAATTGACCATATGTGCCAAAAATTCTCGTTCTCTAGTTTTCGAGTTATAGCCCCTGGAAGTCGAAAACTGCACGACTTTGCCCTCGAATATCTCGACAACGGAGAAAGGAGAATTTCAGGGCATTTTCTCCCAAGAAATATATGGGAATTATCTGTAATTTAGCACAGTTTCAGAACGATTCGTGAAAGTCACCTTTTAAGAATAACTTCCACTGCAGGCCCATATATAAAAGTTTGCTCCTTTATAACTCTGCACATGGACAATTATTTGCGCTGTTATTTGCCCCAGGCATGTACCTATGTAATTACCGTTTACAGTGTAAAGATGGATGTTATCGGTCGCTGAACGTCGGAGCAGTAGGCGTTTAATGCATTTTCCCATAGGGTCCAATGCAAAATTGACACCTCATTTTCTCCATTCTCAAGAGCTTTGAGTCTCTGCAAAACATATACATGTGTAGACACAAATAAGTGAAATAGAATGAAGGCTATTTCAGCTTTAGCTTTTATTCCGTTTGGGAGCTAAAGTCGCACAAACTTTTGTTTACAAAAATTTCGATGGCCTATAGTTCGCAAGTTATGCAATCAGTTGACATAAGATTGTGCATGCATGTAGACATGTTAATGACCTTTATATATGCCAAGTTTCAGATGGCTACCTACTCATACAAGCAAGCAGTAGCGGTTTGAAATTTTTACAATTTGGGCTACACGTTCGGGACGATTCGTGACCTTAGGTGACTTGCACAATTCGGGCTGAAACTAGTGCCAAATGAGAGGGTTGGGATAAACATTCAATTGACCATATGTGCCAAAAATTCTCGTTCTCTAGTTTTCGAGTTATAGCCCCTGGAAGTCGAAAACTGCACGACTTTGCCCTCGAATATCTCGACAACGGAGAAAGGAGAATTTCAGGGCATTTTCTCCCAAGAAATATATGGGAATTATCTGTAATTTAGCACAGTTTCAGAACGATTCGTGAAAGTCACCTTTTAAGAATAACTTCCACTGCAGGCCCATATATAAAAGTTTGCTCCTTTATTACTCTGCACATGGACAATTATTTGCGCTGTTATTTGCCCCAGGCATGTACCTATGTAATTACCGTTTACAGTGTAAAGATGGATGTTATCGGTCGCTGAACGTCGGAGCAGTAGGCGTTTAATGCATTTTCCCATAGGGTCCAATGCAAAATTGACACCTCATTTTCTCCATTCTCAAGAGCTTTGAGTCTCTGCAAAACATATACATGTGTAGACACAAATAAGTGAAATAGAATGAAGGCTATTTCAGCTTTAGCTTTTATTCCGTTTGGGAGCTAAAGTCGCACAAACTTTTGTTTACAAAAATTTCGATGGCCTATAGTTCGCAAGTTATGCAATCAGTTGACATAAGATTGTGCATGCATGTAGACATGTTAATGACCTTTATATATGCCAAGTTTCAGATGGCTACCTACTCATACAAGCAAGCAGTAGCGGTTTGAAATTTTCACAATTTGGGCTACACGTTCGGGACGATTCGTGACCTTAGGTGACTTGCACAATTCGGGCTGAAACTAGTGCCAAATGAGAGGGTTGGGATAAACATTCAATTGACCATATGTGCCAAAAATTCTCGTTCTCTAGTTTTCGAGTTATAGCCCCTGGAAGTCGAAAACTGCACGACTTTGCCCTCGAATATCTCGACAACGGAGAAAGGAGAATTTCAGGGCATTTTCTCCCAAGAAATATATGGGAATTATCTGTAATTTAGCACAGTTTCAGAACGATTCGTGAAAGTCACCTTTTAAGAATACCTTCCACTGCAGGCCCATATATAAAAGTTTGCTCCTTTATTACTCTGCACATGGACAATTATTTGCGCTGTTATTTGCCCCAGGCATGTACCTATGTAATTACCGTTTACAGTGTAAAGATGGATGTTATCGGTCGCTGAACGTCGGAGCAGTAGGCGTTTAATGCATTTTCCCATAGGGTCCAATGCAAAATTGACACCTCATTTTCTCCATTCTCAAGAGCTTTGAGTCTCTGCAAAACATATACATGTGTAGACACAAATAAGTGAAATAGAATGAAGGCTATTTCAGCTTTAGCTTTTATTCCGTTTGGGAGCTAAAGTCGCACAAACTTTTGTTTACAAAAATTTTGATGGCCTATAGTTCGCAAGTTATGCAATCAGTTGACATAAGATTGTGCATGCATGTAGACATGTTAATGACCTTTATATATGCCAAGTTTCAGATGGCTACCTACTCATACAAGCAAGCAGTAGCGGTTTGAAATTTTCACAATTTGGGCTACACGTTCGGGACGATTCGTGACCTTAGGTGACTTGCACAATTCGGGCTGAAACTAGTGCCAAATGAGAGGGTTGGGATAAACATTCAATTGACCATATGTGCCAAAAATTCTCGTTCTCTAGTTTTCGACTTATAGCCCCTGGAAGTCGAAAACTGCACGACTTTGCCCTCGAATATCTCGACAACGGAGAAAGGAGAATTTCAGGGCATTTTCTCCCAAGAAATATATGGGAATTATCTGTAATTTAGCACAGTTTCAGAACGATTCGTGAAAGTCACCTTTTAAGAATAACTTCCACTGCAGGCCCATATATAAAAGTTTGCTCCTTTATTACTCTGCACATGGACAATTATTTGCGCTGTTATTTGCCCCAGGCATGTACCTATGTAATTACCGTTTACAGTGTAAAGATGGATGTTATCGGTCGCTGAACGTCGGAGCAGTAGGCGTTTAATGCATTTTCCCATAGGGTCCAATGCAAAATTGACACCTCATTTTCTCCATTCTCAAGAGCTTTGAGTCTCTGCAAAACATATACATGTGTAGACACAAATAAGTGAAATAGAATGAAGGCTATTTCAGCTTTAGCTTTTATTCCGTTTGGGAGCTAAAGTCGCACAAACTTTTGTTTACAAAAATTTCGATGGCCTATAGTTCGCAAGTTATGCAATCAGTTGACATAAGATTGTGCATGCATGTAGACATGTTAATGACCTTTATATATGCCAAGTTTCAGATGGCTACCTACTCATACAAGCAAGCAGTAGCGGTTTGAAATTTTCACAATTTGGGCTACACGTTCGGGACGATTCGTGACCTTAGGTGACTTGCACAATTCGGGCTGAAACTAGTGCCAAATGAGAGGGTTGGGATAAACATTCAATTGACCATATGTGCCAAAAATTCTCGTTCTCTAGTTTTCGAGTTATAGCCCCTGGAAGTCGAAAACTGCACGACTTTGCCCTCGAATATCTCGACAACGGAGAAAGGAGAATTTCAGGGCATTTTCTCCCAAGAAATATATGGGAATTATCTGTAATTTAGCACAGTTTCAGAACAATTCGTGAAAGTCACCTTTTAAGAATACCTTCCACTGCAGGCCCATATATAAAAGTTTGCTCCTTTATTACTCTGCACATGGACAATTATTTGCGCTGTTATTTGCCCCAGGCATGTACCTATGTAATTACCGTTTACAGTGTAAAGATGGATGTTATCGGTCGCTGAACGTCGGAGCAGTAGGCGTTTAATGCATTTTCCCATAGGGTCCAATGCAAAATTGACACCTCATTTTCTCCATTCTCAAGAGCTTTGAGTCTCTGCAAAACATATACATGTGTAGACACAAATAAGTGAAATAGAATGAAGGCTATTTCAGCTTTAGCTTTTATTCCGTTTGGGAGCTAAAGTCGCACAAACTTTTGTTTACAAAAATTTCGATGGCCTATAGTTCGCAAGTTATGCAATCAGTTGACATAAGATTGTGCATGCATGTAGACATGTTAATGACCTTTATATATGCCAAGTTTCAGATGGCTACCTACTCATACAAGCAAGCAGTAGCGGTTTGAAATTTTCACAATTTGGGCTACACGTTCGGGACGATTCGTGACCTTAGGTGACTTGCACAATTCGGGCTGAAACTAGTGCCAAATGAGAGGGTTGGGATAAACATTCAATTGACCATATGTGCCAAAAATTCTCGTTCTCTAGTTTTCGAGTTATAGCCCCTGGAAGTCGAAAACTGCACGACTTTGCCCTCGAATATCTCGACAACGGAGAAAGGAGAATTTCAGGGCATTTTCTCCCAAGAAATATATGGGAATTATCTGTAATTTAGCACAGTTTCAGAACGATTCGTGAAAGTCACCTTTTAAGAATAACTTCCACTGCAGGCCCATATATAAAAGTTTGCTCCTTTATAACTCTGCACATGGACAATTATTTGCGCTGTTATTTGCCCCAGGCATGTACCTATGTAATTACCGTTTACAGTGTAAAGATGGATGTTATCGGTCGCTGAACGTCGGAGCATTAGGCGTTTAATGCATTTTCCCATAGGGTCCAATGCAAAATTGACACCTCATTTTCTCCATTCTCAAGAGCTTTGAGTCTCTGCAAAACATATACATGTGTAGACACAAATAAGTGAAATAGAATGAAGGCTATTTCAGCTTTAGCTTTTATTCCGTTTGGGAGCTAAAGTCGCACAAACTTTTGTTTACAAAAATTTCGATGGCCTATAGTTCGCAAGTTATGCAATCAGTTGACATAAGATTGTGCATGCATGTAGACATGTTAATGACCTTTATATATGCCAAGTTTCAGATGGCTACCTACTCATACAAGCAAGCATTAGCGGTTTGAAATTTTCACAATTTGGGCTACACGTTCGGGACGATTCGTGACCTTAGGTGACTTGCACAATTCGGGCTGAAACTAGTGCCAAATGAGAGGGTTGGGATAAACATTCAATTGACCATATGTGCCAAAAATTCTCGTTCTCTAGTTTTCGACTTATAGCCCCTGGAAGTCGAAAACTGCACGACTTTGCCCTCGAATATCTCGACAACGGAGAAAGGAGAATTTCAGGGCATTTTCTCCCAAGAAATATATGGGAATTATCTGTAATTTAGCACAGTTTCAGAACGATTCGTGAAAGTCACCTTTTAAGAATAACTTCCACTGCAGGCCCATATATAAAAGTTTGCTCCTTTATTACTCTGCACATGGACAATTATTTGCGCTGTTATTTGCCCCAGGCATGTACCTATGTAATTACCGTTTACAGTGTAAAGATGGATGTTATCGGTCGCTGAACGTCGGAGCAGTAGGCGTTTAATGCATTTTCCCATAGGGTCCAATGCAAAATTGACACCTCATTTTCTCCATTCTCAAGAGCTTTGAGTCTCTGCAAAACATATACATGTGTAGACACAAATAAGTGAAATAGAATGAAGGCTATTTCAGCTTTAGCTTTTATTCCGTTTGGGAGCTAAAGTCGCACAAACTTTTGTTTACAAAAATTTCGATGGCCTATAGTTCGCAAGTTATGCAATCAGTTGACATAAGATTGTGCATGCATGTAGACATGTTAATGACCTTTATATATGCCAAGTTTCAGATGGCTACCTACTCATACAAGCAAGCAGTAGCGGTTTGAAATTTTCACAATTTGGGCTACACGTTCGGGACGATTCGTGACCTTAGGTGACTTGCACAATTCGGGCTGAAACTAGTGCCAAATGAGAGGGTTGGGATAAACATTCAATTGACCATATGTGCCAAAAATTCTCGTTCTCTAGTTTTCGAGTTATAGCCCCTGGAAGTCGAAAACTGCACGACTTTGCCCTCGAATATCTCGACAACGGAGAAAGGAGAATTTCAGGGCATTTTCTCCCAAGAAATATATGGGAATTATCTGTAATTTAGCACAGTTTCAGAACAATTCGTGAAAGTCACCTTTTAAGAATACCTTCCACTGCAGGCCCATATATAAAAGTTTGCTCCTTTATTACTCTGCACATGGACAATTATTTGCGCTGTTATTTGCCCCAGGCATGTACCTATGTAATTACCGTTTACAGTGTAAAGATGGATGTTATCGGTCGCTGAACGTCGGAGCAGTAGGCGTTTAATGCATTTTCCCATAGGGTCCAATGCAAAATTGACACCTCATTTTCTCCATTCTCAAGAGCTTTGAGTCTCTGCAAAACATATACATGTGTAGACACAAATAAGTGAAATAGAATGAAGGCTATTTCAGCTTTAGCTTTTATTCCGTTTGGGAGCTAAAGTCGCACAAACTTTTGTTTACAAAAATTTCGATGGCCTATAGTTCGCAAGTTATGCAATCAGTTGACATAAGATTGTGCATGCATGTAGACATGTTAATGACCTTTATATATGCCAAGTTTCAGATGGCTACCTACTCATACAAGCAAGCAGTAGCGGTTTGAAATTTTCACAATTTGGGCTACACGTTCGGGACGATTCGTGACCTTAGGTGACTTGCACAATTCGGGCTGAAACTAGTGCCAAATGAGAGGGTTGGGATAAACATTCAATTGACCATATGTGCCAAAAATTCTCGTTCTCTAGTTTTCGAGTTATAGCCCCTGGAAGTCGAAAACTGCACGACTTTGCCCTCGAATATCTCGACAACGGAGAAAGGAGAATTTCAGGGCATTTTCTCCCAAGAAATATATGGGAATTATCTGTAATTTAGCACAGTTTCAGAACGATTCGTGAAAGTCACCTTTTAAGAATAACTTCCACTGCAGGCCCATATATAAAAGTTTGCTCCTTTATAACTCTGCACATGGACAATTATTTGCGCTGTTATTTGCCCCAGGCATGTACCTATGTAATTACCGTTTACAGTGTAAAGATGGATGTTATCGGTCGCTGAACGTCGGAGCAGTAGGCGTTTAATGCATTTTCCCATAGGGTCCAATGCAAAATTGACACCTCATTTTCTCCATTCTCAAGAGCTTTGAGTCTCTGCAAAACATATACATGTGTAGACACAAATAAGTGAAATAGAATGAAGGCTATTTCAGCTTTAGCTTTTATTCCGTTTGGGAGCTAAAGTCGCACAAACTTTTGTTTACAAAAATTTCGATGGCCTATAGTTCGCAAGTTATGCAATCAGTTGACATAAGATTGTGCATGCATGTAGACATGTTAATGACCTTTATATATGCCAAGTTTCAGATGGCTACCTACTCATACAAGCAAGCAGTAGCGGTTTGAAATTTTCACAATTTGGGCTACACGTTCGGGACGATTCGTGACCTTAGGTGACTTGCACAATTCGGGCTGAAACTAGTGCCAAATGAGAGGGTTGGGATAAACATTCAATTGACCATATGTGCCAAAAATTCTCGTTCTCTAGTTTTCGACTTATAGCCCCTGGAAGTCGAAAACTGCACGACTTTGCCCTCGAATATCTCGACAACGGAGAAAGGAGAATTTCAGGGCATTTTCTCCCAAGAAATATATGGGAATTATCTGTAATTTAGCACAGTTTCAGAACGATTCGTGAAAGTCACCTTTTAAGAATAACTTCCACTGCAGGCCCATATATAAAAGTTTGCTCCTTTATTACTCTGCACATGGACAATTATTTGCGCTGTTATTTGCCCCAGGCATGTACCTATGTAATTACCGTTTACAGTGTAAAGATGGATGTTATCGGTCGCTGAACGTCGGAGCAGTAGGCGTTTAATGCATTTTCCCATAGGGTCCAATGCAAAATTGACACCTCATTTTCTCCATTCTCAAGAGCTTTGAGTCTCTGCAAAACATATACATGTGTAGACACAAATAAGTGAAATAGAATGAAGGCTATTTCAGCTTTAGCTTTTATTCCGTTTGGGAGCTAAAGTCGCACAAACTTTTGTTTACAAAAATTTCGATGGCCTATAGTTCGCAAGTTATGCAATCAGTTGACATAAGATTGTGCATGCATGTAGACATGTTAATGACCTTTATATATGCCAAGTTTCAGATGGCTACCTACTCATACAAGCAAGCAGTAGCGGTTTGAAATTTTCACAATTTGGGCTACACGTTCGGGACGATTCGTGACCTTAGGTGACTTGCACAATTCGGGCTGAAACTAGTGCCAAATGAGAGGGTTGGGATAAACATTCAATTGACCATATGTGCCAAAAATTCTCGTTCTCTAGTTTTCGAGTTATAGCCCCTGGAAGTCGAAAACTGCACGACTTTGCCCTCGAATATCTCGACAACGGAGAAAGGAGAATTTCAGGGCATTTTCTCCCAAGAAATATATGGGAATTATCTGTAATTTAGCACAGTTTCAGAACGATTCGTGAAAGTCACCTTTTAAGAATACCTTCCACTGCAGGCCCATATATAAAAGTTTGCTCCTTTATTACTCTGCACATGGACAATTATTTGCGCTGTTATTTGCCCCAGGCATGTACCTATGTAATTACCGTTTACAGTGTAAAGATGGATGTTATCGGTCGCTGAACGTCGGAGCAGTAGGCGTTTAATGCATTTTCCCATAGGGTCCAATGCAAAATTGACACCTCATTTTCTCCATTCTCAAGAGCTTTGAGTCTCTGCAAAACATATACATGTGTAGACACAAATAAGTGAAATAGAATGAAGGCTATTTCAGCTTTAGCTTTTATTCCGTTTGGGAGCTAAAGTCGCACAAACTTTTGTTTACAAAAATTTCGATGGCCTATAGTTCGCAAGTTATGCAATCAGTTGACATAAGATTGTGCATGCATGTAGACATGTTAATGACCTTTATATATGCCAAGTTTCAGATGGCTACCTACTCATACAAGCAAGCAGTAGCGGTTTGAAATTTTCACAATTTGGGCTACACGTTCGGGACGATTCGTGACCTTAGGTGACTTGCACAATTCGGGCTGAAACTAGTGCCAAATGAGAGGGTTGGGATAAACATTCAATTGACCATATGTGCCAAAAATTCTCGTTCTCTAGTTTTCGAGTTATAGCCCCTGGAAGTCGAAAACTGCACGACTTTGCCCTCGAATATCTCGACAACGGAGAAAGGAGAATTTCAGGGCATTTTCTCCCAAGAAATATATGGGAATTATCTGTAATTTAGCACAGTTTCAGAACGATTCGTGAAAGTCACCTTTTAAGAATAACTTCCACTGCAGGCCCATATATAAAAGTTTGCTCCTTTATAACTCTGCACATGGACAATTATTTGCGCTGTTATTTGCCCCAGGCATGTACCTATGTAATTACCGTTTACAGTGTAAAGATGGATGTTATCGGTCGCTGAACGTCGGAGCAGTAGGCGTTTAATGCATTTTCCCATAGGGTCCAATGCAAAATTGACACCTCATTTTCTCCATTCTCAAGAGCTTTGAGTCTCTGCAAAACATATACATGTGTAGACACAAATAAGTGAAATAGAATGAAGGCTATTTCAGCTTTAGCTTTTATTCCGTTTGGGAGCTAAAGTCGCACAAACTTTTGTTTACAAAAATTTCGATGGCCTATAGTTCGCAAGTTATGCAATCAGTTGACATAAGATTGTGCATGCATGTAGACATGTTAATGACCTTTATATATGCCAAGTTTCAGATGGCTACCTACTCATACAAGCAAGCAGTAGCGGTTTGAAATTTTTACAATTTGGGCTACACGTTCGGGACGATTCGTGACCTTAGGTGACTTGCACAATTCGGGCTGAAACTAGTGCCAAATGAGAGGGTTGGGATAAACATTCAATTGACCATATGTGCCAAAAATTCTCGTTCTCTAGTTTTCGAGTTATAGCCCCTGGAAGTCGAAAACTGCACGACTTTGCCCTCGAATATCTCGACAACGGAGAAAGGAGAATTTCAGGGCATTTTCTCCCAAGAAATATATGGGAATTATCTGTAATTTAGCACAGTTTCAGAACGATTCGTGAAAGTCACCTTTTAAGAATAACTTCCACTGCAGGCCCATATATAAAAGTTTGCTCCTTTATTACTCTGCACATGGACAATTATTTGCGCTGTTATTTGCCCCAGGCATGTACCTATGTAATTACCGTTTACAGTGTAAAGATGGATGTTATCGGTCGCTGAACGTCGGAGCAGTAGGCGTTTAATGCATTTTCCCATAGGGTCCAATGCAAAATTGACACCTCATTTTCTCCATTCTCAAGAGCTTTGAGTCTCTGCAAAACATATACATGTGTAGACACAAATAAGTGAAATAGAATGAAGGCTATTTCAGCTTTAGCTTTTATTCCGTTTGGGAGCTAAAGTCGCACAAACTTTTGTTTACAAAAATTTCGATGGCCTATAGTTCGCAAGTTATGCAATCAGTTGACATAAGATTGTGCATGCATGTAGACATGTTAATGACCTTTATATATGCCAAGTTTCAGATGGCTACCTACTCATACAAGCAAGCAGTAGCGGTTTGAAATTTTCACAATTTGGGCTACACGTTCGGGACGATTCGTGACCTTAGGTGACTTGCACAATTCGGGCTGAAACTAGTGCCAAATGAGAGGGTTGGGATAAACATTCAATTGACCATATGTGCCAAAAATTCTCGTTCTCTAGTTTTCGAGTTATAGCCCCTGGAAGTCGAAAACTGCACGACTTTGCCCTCGAATATCTCGACAACGGAGAAAGGAGAATTTCAGGGCATTTTCTCCCAAGAAATATATGGGAATTATCTGTAATTTAGCACAGTTTCAGAACGATTCGTGAAAGTCACCTTTTAAGAATACCTTCCACTGCAGGCCCATATATAAAAGTTTGCTCCTTTATTACTCTGCACATGGACAATTATTTGCGCTGTTATTTGCCCCAGGCATGTACCTATGTAATTACCGTTTACAGTGTAAAGATGGATGTTATCGGTCGCTGAACGTCGGAGCAGTAGGCGTTTAATGCATTTTCCCATAGGGTCCAATGCAAAATTGACACCTCATTTTCTCCATTCTCAAGAGCTTTGAGTCTCTGCAAAACATATACATGTGTAGACACAAATAAGTGAAATAGAATGAAGGCTATTTCAGCTTTAGCTTTTATTCCGTTTGGGAGCTAAAGTCGCACAAACTTTTGTTTACAAAAATTTTGATGGCCTATAGTTCGCAAGTTATGCAATCAGTTGACATAAGATTGTGCATGCATGTAGACATGTTAATGACCTTTATATATGCCAAGTTTCAGATGGCTACCTACTCATACAAGCAAGCAGTAGCGGTTTGAAATTTTCACAATTTGGGCTACACGTTCGGGACGATTCGTGACCTTAGGTGACTTGCACAATTCGGGCTGAAACTAGTGCCAAATGAGAGGGTTGGGATAAACATTCAATTGACCATATGTGCCAAAAATTCTCGTTCTCTAGTTTTCGACTTATAGCCCCTGGAAGTCGAAAACTGCACGACTTTGCCCTCGAATATCTCGACAACGGAGAAAGGAGAATTTCAGGGCATTTTCTCCCAAGAAATATATGGGAATTATCTGTAATTTAGCACAGTTTCAGAACGATTCGTGAAAGTCACCTTTTAAGAATAACTTCCACTGCAGGCCCATATATAAAAGTTTGCTCCTTTATTACTCTGCACATGGACAATTATTTGCGCTGTTATTTGCCCCAGGCATGTACCTATGTAATTACCGTTTACAGTGTAAAGATGGATGTTATCGGTCGCTGAACGTCGGAGCAGTAGGCGTTTAATGCATTTTCCCATAGGGTCCAATGCAAAATTGACACCTCATTTTCTCCATTCTCAAGAGCTTTGAGTCTCTGCAAAACATATACATGTGTAGACACAAATAAGTGAAATAGAATGAAGGCTATTTCAGCTTTAGCTTTTATTCCGTTTGGGAGCTAAAGTCGCACAAACTTTTGTTTACAAAAATTTCGATGGCCTATAGTTCGCAAGTTATGCAATCAGTTGACATAAGATTGTGCATGCATGTAGACATGTTAATGACCTTTATATATGCCAAGTTTCAGATGGCTACCTACTCATACAAGCAAGCAGTAGCGGTTTGAAATTTTCACAATTTGGGCTACACGTTCGGGACGATTCGTGACCTTAGGTGACTTGCACAATTCGGGCTGAAACTAGTGCCAAATGAGAGGGTTGGGATAAACATTCAATTGACCATATGTGCCAAAAATTCTCGTTCTCTAGTTTTCGAGTTATAGCCCCTGGAAGTCGAAAACTGCACGACTTTGCCCTCGAATATCTCGACAACGGAGAAAGGAGAATTTCAGGGCATTTTCTCCCAAGAAATATATGGGAATTATCTGTAATTTAGCACAGTTTCAGAACAATTCGTGAAAGTCACCTTTTAAGAATACCTTCCACTGCAGGCCCATATATAAAAGTTTGCTCCTTTATTACTCTGCACATGGACAATTATTTGCGCTGTTATTTGCCCCAGGCATGTACCTATGTAATTACCGTTTACAGTGTAAAGATGGATGTTATCGGTCGCTGAACGTCGGAGCAGTAGGCGTTTAATGCATTTTCCCATAGGGTCCAATGCAAAATTGACACCTCATTTTCTCCATTCTCAAGAGCTTTGAGTCTCTGCAAAACATATACATGTGTAGACACAAATAAGTGAAATAGAATGAAGGCTATTTCAGCTTTAGCTTTTATTCCGTTTGGGAGCTAAAGTCGCACAAACTTTTGTTTACAAAAATTTCGATGGCCTATAGTTCGCAAGTTATGCAATCAGTTGACATAAGATTGTGCATGCATGTAGACATGTTAATGACCTTTATATATGCCAAGTTTCAGATGGCTACCTACTCATACAAGCAAGCAGTAGCGGTTTGAAATTTTCACAATTTGGGCTTCACGTTCGGGACGATTCGTGACCTTAGGTGACTTGCACAATTCGGGCTGAAACTAGTGCCAAATGAGAGGGTTGGGATAAACATTCAATTGACCATATGTGCCAAAAATTCTCGTTCTCTAGTTTTCGAGTTATAGCCCCTGGAAGTCGAAAACTGCACGACTTTGCCCTCGAATATCTCGACAACGGAGAAAGGAGAATTTCAGGGCATTTTCTCCCAAGAAATATATGGGAATTATCTGTAATTTAGCACAGTTTCAGAACGATTCGTGAAAGTCACCTTTTAAGAATAACTTCCACTGCAGGCCCATATATAAAAGTTTGCTCCTTTATAACTCTGCACATGGACAATTATTTGCGCTGTTATTTGCCCCAGGCATGTACCTATGTAATTACCGTTTACAGTGTAAAGATGGATGTTATCGGTCGCTGAACGTCGGAGCATTAGGCGTTTAATGCATTTTCCCATAGGGTCCAATGCAAAATTGACACCTCATTTTCTCCATTCTCAAGAGCTTTGAGTCTCTGCAAAACATATACATGTGTAGACACAAATAAGTGAAATAGAATGAAGGCTATTTCAGCTTTAGCTTTTATTCCGTTTGGGAGCTAAAGTCGCACAAACTTTTGTTTACAAAAATTTCGATGGCCTATAGTTCGCAAGTTATGCAATCAGTTGACATAAGATTGTGCATGCATGTAGACATGTTAATGACCTTTATATATGCCAAGTTTCAGATGGCTACCTACTCATACAAGCAAGCATTAGCGGTTTGAAATTTTCACAATTTGGGCTACACGTTCGGGACGATTCGTGACCTTAGGTGACTTGCACAATTCGGGCTGAAACTAGTGCCAAATGAGAGGGTTGGGATAAACATTCAATTGACCATATGTGCCAAAAATTCTCGTTCTCTAGTTTTCGACTTATAGCCCCTGGAAGTCGAAAACTGCACGACTTTGCCCTCGAATATCTCGACAACGGAGAAAGGAGAATTTCAGGGCATTTTCTCCCAAGAAATATATGGGAATTATCTGTAATTTAGCACAGTTTCAGAACGATTCGTGAAAGTCACCTTTTAAGAATAACTTCCACTGCAGGCCCATATATAAAAGTTTGCTCCTTTATTACTCTGCACATGGACAATTATTTGCGCTGTTATTTGCCCCAGGCATGTACCTATGTAATTACCGTTTACAGTGTAAAGATGGATGTTATCGGTCGCTGAACGTCGGAGCAGTAGGCGTTTAATGCATTTTCCCATAGGGTCCAATGCAAAATTGACACCTCATTTTCTCCATTCTCAAGAGCTTTGAGTCTCTGCAAAACATATACATGTGTAGACACAAATAAGTGAAATAGAATGAAGGCTATTTCAGCTTTAGCTTTTATTCCGTTTGGGAGCTAAAGTCGCACAAACTTTTGTTTACAAAAATTTCGATGGCCTATAGTTCGCAAGTTATGCAATCAGTTGACATAAGATTGTGCATGCATGTAGACATGTTAATGACCTTTATATATGCCAAGTTTCAGATGGCTACCTACTCATACAAGCAAGCAGTAGCGGTTTGAAATTTTCACAATTTGGGCTACACGTTCGGGACGATTCGTGACCTTAGGTGACTTGCACAATTCGGGCTGAAACTAGTGCCAAATGAGAGGGTTGGGATAAACATTCAATTGACCATATGTGCCAAAAATTCTCGTTCTCTAGTTTTCGAGTTATAGCCCCTGGAAGTCGAAAACTGCACGACTTTGCCCTCGAATATCTCGACAACGGAGAAAGGAGAATTTCAGGGCATTTTCTCCCAAGAAATATATGGGAATTATCTGTAATTTAGCACAGTTTCAGAACAATTCGTGAAAGTCACCTTTTAAGAATACCTTCCACTGCAGGCCCATATATAAAAGTTTGCTCCTTTATTACTCTGCACATGGACAATTATTTGCGCTGTTATTTGCCCCAGGCATGTACCTATGTAATTACCGTTTACAGTGTAAAGATGGATGTTATCGGTCGCTGAACGTCGGAGCAGTAGGCGTTTAATGCATTTTCCCATAGGGTCCAATGCAAAATTGACACCTCATTTTCTCCATTCTCAAGAGCTTTGAGTCTCTGCAAAACATATACATGTGTAGACACAAATAAGTGAAATAGAATGAAGGCTATTTCAGCTTTAGCTTTTATTCCGTTTGGGAGCTAAAGTCGCACAAACTTTTGTTTACAAAAATTTCGATGGCCTATAGTTCGCAAGTTATGCAATCAGTTGACATAAGATTGTGCATGCATGTAGACATGTTAATGACCTTTATATATGCCAAGTTTCAGATGGCTACCTACTCATACAAGCAAGCAGTAGCGGTTTGAAATTTTCACAATTTGGGCTACACGTTCGGGACGATTCGTGACCTTAGGTGACTTGCACAATTCGGGCTGAAACTAGTGCCAAATGAGAGGGTTGGGATAAACATTCAATTGACCATATGTGCCAAAAATTCTCGTTCTCTAGTTTTCGAGTTATAGCCCCTGGAAGTCGAAAACTGCACGACTTTGCCCTCGAATATCTCGACAACGGAGAAAGGAGAATTTCAGGGCATTTTCTCCCAAGAAATATATGGGAATTATCTGTAATTTAGCACAGTTTCAGAACGATTCGTGAAAGTCACCTTTTAAGAATAACTTCCACTGCAGGCCCATATATAAAAGTTTGCTCCTTTATAACTCTGCACATGGACAATTATTTGCGCTGTTATTTGCCCCAGGCATGTACCTATGTAATTACCGTTTACAGTGTAAAGATGGATGTTATCGGTCGCTGAACGTCGGAGCAGTAGGCGTTTAATGCATTTTCCCATAGGGTCCAATGCAAAATTGACACCTCATTTTCTCCATTCTCAAGAGCTTTGAGTCTCTGCAAAACATATACATGTGTAGACACAAATAAGTGAAATAGAATGAAGGCTATTTCAGCTTTAGCTTTTATTCCGTTTGGGAGCTAAAGTCGCACAAACTTTTGTTTACAAAAATTTCGATGGCCTATAGTTCGCAAGTTATGCAATCAGTTGACATAAGATTGTGCATGCATGTAGACATGTTAATGACCTTTATATATGCCAAGTTTCAGATGGCTACCTACTCATACAAGCAAGCAGTAGCGGTTTGAAATTTTCACAATTTGGGCTACACGTTCGGGACGATTCGTGACCTTAGGTGACTTGCACAATTCGGGCTGAAACTAGTGCCAAATGAGAGGGTTGGGATAAACATTCAATTGACCATATGTGCCAAAAATTCTCGTTCTCTAGTTTTCGACTTATAGCCCCTGGAAGTCGAAAACTGCACGACTTTGCCCTCGAATATCTCGACAACGGAGAAAGGAGAATTTCAGGGCATTTTCTCCCAAGAAATATATGGGAATTATCTGTAATTTAGCACAGTTTCAGAACGATTCGTGAAAGTCACCTTTTAAGAATAACTTCCACTGCAGGCCCATATATAAAAGTTTGCTCCTTTATTACTCTGCACATGGACAATTATTTGCGCTGTTATTTGCCCCAGGCATGTACCTATGTAATTACCGTTTACAGTGTAAAGATGGATGTTATCGGTCGCTGAACGTCGGAGCAGTAGGCGTTTAATGCATTTTCCCATAGGGTCCAATGCAAAATTGACACCTCATTTTCTCCATTCTCAAGAGCTTTGAGTCTCTGCAAAACATATACATGTGTAGACACAAATAAGTGAAATAGAATGAAGGCTATTTCAGCTTTAGCTTTTATTCCGTTTGGGAGCTAAAGTCGCACAAACTTTTGTTTACAAAAATTTCGATGGCCTATAGTTCGCAAGTTATGCAATCAGTTGACATAAGATTGTGCATGCATGTAGACATGTTAATGACCTTTATATATGCCAAGTTTCAGATGGCTACCTACTCATACAAGCAAGCAGTAGCGGTTTGAAATTTTCACAATTTGGGCTACACGTTCGGGACGATTCGTGACCTTAGGTGACTTGCACAATTCGGGCTGAAACTAGTGCCAAATGAGAGGGTTGGGATAAACATTCAATTGACCATATGTGCCAAAAATTCTCGTTCTCTAGTTTTCGAGTTATAGCCCCTGGAAGTCGAAAACTGCACGACTTTGCCCTCGAATATCTCGACAACGGAGAAAGGAGAATTTCAGGGCATTTTCTCCCAAGAAATATATGGGAATTATCTGTAATTTAGCACAGTTTCAGAACGATTCGTGAAAGTCACCTTTTAAGAATACCTTCCACTGCAGGCCCATATATAAAAGTTTGCTCCTTTATTACTCTGCACATGGACAATTATTTGCGCTGTTATTTGCCCCAGGCATGTACCTATGTAATTACCGTTTACAGTGTAAAGATGGATGTTATCGGTCGCTGAACGTCGGAGCAGTAGGCGTTTAATGCATTTTCCCATAGGGTCCAATGCAAAATTGACACCTCATTTTCTCCATTCTCAAGAGCTTTGAGTCTCTGCAAAACATATACATGTGTAGACACAAATAAGTGAAATAGAATGAAGGCTATTTCAGCTTTAGCTTTTATTCCGTTTGGGAGCTAAAGTCGCACAAACTTTTGTTTACAAAAATTTCGATGGCCTATAGTTCGCAAGTTATGCAATCAGTTGACATAAGATTGTGCATGCATGTAGACATGTTAATGACCTTTATATATGCCAAGTTTCAGATGGCTACCTACTCATACAAGCAAGCAGTAGCGGTTTGAAATTTTCACAATTTGGGCTACACGTTCGGGACGATTCGTGACCTTAGGTGACTTGCACAATTCGGGCTGAAACTAGTGCCAAATGAGAGGGTTGGGATAAACATTCAATTGACCATATGTGCCAAAAATTCTCGTTCTCTAGTTTTCGAGTTATAGCCCCTGGAAGTCGAAAACTGCACGACTTTGCCCTCGAATATCTCGACAACGGAGAAAGGAGAATTTCAGGGCATTTTCTCCCAAGAAATATATGGGAATTATCTGTAATTTAGCACAGTTTCAGAACGATTCGTGAAAGTCACCTTTTAAGAATAACTTCCACTGCAGGCCCATATATAAAAGTTTGCTCCTTTATTACTCTGCACATGGACAATTATTTGCGCTGTTATTTGCCCCAGGCATGTACCTATGTAATTACCGTTTACAGTGTAAAGATGGATGTTATCGGTCGCTGAACGTCGGAGCAGTAGGCGTTTAATGCATTTTCCCATAGGGTCCAATGCAAAATTGACACCTCATTTTCTCCATTCTCAAGAGCTTTGAGTCTCTGCAAAACATATACATGTGTAGACACAAATAAGTGAAATAGAATGAAGGCTATTTCAGCTTTAGCTTTTATTCCGTTTGGGAGCTAAAGTCGCACAAACTTTTGTTTACAAAAATTTCGATGGCCTATAGTTCGCAAGTTATGCAATCAGTTGACATAAGATTGTGCATGCATGTAGACATGTTAATGACCTTTATATATGCCAAGTTTCAGATGGCTACCTACTCATACAAGCAAGCAGTAGCGGTTTGAAATTTTCACAATTTGGGCTACACGTTCGGGACGATTCGTGACCTTAGGTGACTTGCACAATTCGGGCTGAAACTAGTGCCAAATGAGAGGGTTGGGATAAACATTCAATTGACCATATGTGCCAAAAATTCTCGTTCTCTAGTTTTCGAGTTATAGCCCCTGGAAGTCGAAAACTGCACGACTTTGCCCTCGAATATCTCGACAACGGAGAAAGGAGAATTTCAGGGCATTTTCTCCCAAGAAATATATGGGAATTATCTGTAATTTAGCACAGTTTCAGAACAATTCGTGAAAGTCACCTTTTAAGAATACCTTCCACTGCAGGCCCATATATAAAAGTTTGCTCCTTTATAACTCTGCACATGGACAATTATTTGCGCTGTTATTTGCCCCAGGCATGTACCTATGTAATTACCGTTTACAGTGTAAAGATGGATGTTATCGGTCGCTGAACGTCGGAGCAGTAGGCGTTTAATGCATTTTCCCATAGGGTCCAATGCAAAATTGACACCTCATTTTCTCCATTCTCAAGAGCTTTGAGTCTCTGCAAAACATATACATGTGTAGACACAAATAAGTGAAATAGAATGAAAGCTATTTCAGCTTTAGCTTTTATTCCGTTTGGGAGCTAAAGTCGCACAAACTTTTGTTTACAAAAATTTCGATGGCCTATAGTTCGCAAGTTATGCAATCAGTTGACATAAGATTGTGCATGCATGTAGACATGTTAATGACCTTTATATATGCCAAGTTTCAGATGGCTACCTACTCATACAAGCAAGCAGTAGCGGTTTGAAATTTTCACAATTTGGGCTACACGTTCGGGACGATTCGTGACCTTAGGTGACTTGCACAATTCGGGCTGAAACTAGTGCCAAATGAGAGGGTTGGGATAAACATTCAATTGACCATATGTGCCAAAAATTCTCGTTCTCTAGTTTTCGAGTTATAGCCCCTGGAAGTCGAAAACTGCACGACTTTGCCCTCGAATATCTCGACAACGGAGAAAGGAGAATTTCAGGGCATTTTCTCCCAAGAAATATATGGGAATTATCTGTAATTTAGCACAGTTTCAGAACGATTCGTGAAAGTCACCTTTTAAGAATAACTTCCACTGCAGGCCCATATATAAAAGTTTGCTCCTTTATAACTCTGCACATGGACAATTATTTGCGCTGTTATTTGCCCCAGGCATGTACCTATGTAATTACCGTTTACAGTGTAAAGATGGATGTTATCGGTCGCTGAACGTCGGAGCAGTAGGCGTTTAATGCATTTTCCCATAGGGTCCAATGCAAAATTGACACCTCATTTTCTCCATTCTCAAGAGCTTTGAGTCTCTGCAAAACATATACATGTGTAGACACAAATAAGTGAAATAGAATGAAGGCTATTTCAGCTTTAGCTTTTATTCCGTTTGGGAGCTAAAGTCGCACAAACTTTTGTTTACAAAAATTTCGATGGCCTATAGTTCGCAAGTTATGCAATCAGTTGACATAAGATTGTGCATGCATGTAGACATGTTAATGACCTTTATATATGCCAAGTTTCAGATGGCTACCTACTCATACAAGCAAGCAGTAGCGGTTTGAAATTTTTACAATTTGGGCTACACGTTCGGGACGATTCGTGACCTTAGGTGACTTGCACAATTCGGGCTGAAACTAGTGCCAAATGAGAGGGTTGGGATAAACATTCAATTGACCATATGTGCCAAAAATTCTCGTTCTCTAGTTTTCGAGTTATAGCCCCTGGAAGTCGAAAACTGCACGACTTTGCCCTCGAATATCTCGACAACGGAGAAAGGAGAATTTCAGGGCATTTTCTCCCAAGAAATATATGGGAATTATCTGTAATTTAGCACAGTTTCAGAACGATTCGTGAAAGTCACCTTTTAAGAATAACTTCCACTGCAGGCCCATATATAAAAGTTTGCTCCTTTATTACTCTGCACATGGACAATTATTTGCGCTGTTATTTGCCCCAGGCATGTACCTATGTAATTACCGTTTACAGTGTAAAGATGGATGTTATCGGTCGCTGAACGTCGGAGCAGTAGGCGTTTAATGCATTTTCCCATAGGGTCCAATGCAAAATTGACACCTCATTTTCTCCATTCTCAAGAGCTTTGAGTCTCTGCAAAACATATACATGTGTAGACACAAATAAGTGAAATAGAATGAAGGCTATTTCAGCTTTAGCTTTTATTCCGTTTGGGAGCTAAAGTCGCACAAACTTTTGTTTACAAAAATTTCGATGGCCTATAGTTCGCAAGTTATGCAATCAGTTGACATAAGATTGTGCATGCATGTAGACATGTTAATGACCTTTATATATGCCAAGTTTCAGATGGCTACCTACTCATACAAGCAAGCAGTAGCGGTTTGAAATTTTCACAATTTGGGCTACACGTTCGGGACGATTCGTGACCTTAGGTGACTTGCACAATTCGGGCTGAAACTAGTGCCAAATGAGAGGGTTGGGATAAACATTCAATTGACCATATGTGCCAAAAATTCTCGTTCTCTAGTTTTCGAGTTATAGCCCCTGGAAGTCGAAAACTGCACGACTTTGCCCTCGAATATCTCGACAACGGAGAAAGGAGAATTTCAGGGCATTTTCTCCCAAGAAATATATGGGAATTATCTGTAATTTAGCACAGTTTCAGAACGATTCGTGAAAGTCACCTTTTAAGAATAACTTCCACTGCAGGCCCATATATAAAAGGTTGCTCCTTTATTACTCTGCACATGGACAATTATTTGCGCTGTTATTTGCCCCAGGCATGTACCTATGTAATTACCGTTTACAGTGTAAAGATGGATGTTATCGGTCGCTGAACGTCGGAGCAGTAGGCGTTTAATGCATTTTCCCATAGGGTCCAATGCAAAATTGACACCTCATTTTCTCCATTCTCAAGAGCTTTGAGTCTCTGCAAAACATATACATGTGTAGACACAAATAAGTGAAATAGAATGAAGGCTATTTCAGCTTTAGCTTTTATTCCGTTTGGGAGCTAAAGTCGCACAAACTTTTGTTTACAAAAATTTCGATGGCCTATAGTTCGCAAGTTATGCAATCAGTTGACATAAGATTGTGCATGCATGTAGACATGTTAATGACCTTTATATATGCCAAGTTTCAGATGGCTACCTACTCATACAAGCAAGCAGTAGCGGTTTGAAATTTTCACAATTTGGGCTACACGTTCGGGACGATTCGTGACCTTAGGTGACTTGCACAATTCGGGCTGAAACTAGTGCCAAATGAGAGGGTTGGGATAAACATTCAATTGACCATATGTGCCAAAAATTCTCGTTCTCTAGTTTTCGAGTTATAGCCCCTGGAAGTCGAAAACTGCACGACTTTGCCCTCGAATATCTCGACAACGGAGAAAGGAGAATTTCAGGGCATTTTCTCCCAAGAAATATATGGGAATTATCTGTAATTTAGCACAGTTTCAGAACGATTCGTGAAAGTCACCTTTTAAGAATAACTTCCACTGCAGGCCCATATATAAAAGTTTGCTCCTTTATTACTCTGCACATGGACAATTATTTGCGCTGTTATTTGCCCCAGGCATGTACCTATGTAATTACCGTTTACAGTGTAAAGATGGATGTTATCGGTCGCTGAACGTCGGAGCAGTAGGCGTTTAATGCATTTTCCCATAGGGTCCAATGCAAAATTGACACCTCATTTTCTCCATTCTCAAGAGCTTTGAGTCTCTGCAAAACATATACATGTGTAGACACAAATAAGTGAAATACAATGAAGGCTATTTCAGCTTTAGCTTTTATTCCGTTTGGGAGCTAAAGTCGCACAAACTTTTGTTTACAAAAATTTCGATGGCCTATAGTTCGCAAGTTATGCAATCAGTTGACATAAGATTGTGCATGCATGTAGACATGTTAATGACCTTTATATATGCCAAGTTTCAGATGGCTACCTACTCATACAAGCAAGCAGTAGCGGTTTGAAATTTTCACAATTTGGGCTACACGTTCGGGACGATTCGTGACCTTAGGTGACTTGCACAATTCGGGCTGAAACTAGTGCCAAATGAGAGGGTTGGGATAAACATTCAATTGACCATATGTGCCAAAAATTCTCGTTCTCTAGTTTTCGAGTTATAGCCCCTGGAAGTCGAAAACTGCACGACTTTGCCCTCGAATATCTCGACAACGGAGAAAGGAGAATTTTAGGGCATTTTCTCCCAAGAAATATATGGGAATTATCTGTAATTTAGCACAGTTTCAGAACGATTCGTGAAAGTCACCTTTTAAGAATAACTTCCACTGCAGGCCCATATATAAAAGTTTGCTCCTTTATTACTCTGCACATGGACAATTATTTGCGCTGTTTTTTGCCCCAGGCATGTACCTATGTAATTACCGTTTACAGTGTAAAGATGGATGTTATCGGTCGCTGAACGTCGGAGCAGTAGGCGTTTAATGCATTTTCCCATAGGGTCCAATGCAAAATTGACACCTCATTTTCTCCATTCTCAAGAGCTTTGAGTCTCTGCAAAACATATACATGTGTAGACACAAATAAGTGAAATAGAATGAAGGCTATTTCAGCTTTAGCTTTTATTCTGTTTGGGACCTAAAGTCGCACAAACTTTTGTTTACAAAAATTTCGATGGCCTATAGTTCGCAAGTTATGCAATCAGTTGACATAAGATTGTGCATGCATGTAGACATGTTAATGACCTTTATATATGCCAAGTTTCAGATGGCTACCTACTCATACAAGCAAGCAGTAGCGGTTTGAAATTTTCACAATTTGGGCTACACGTTCGGGACGATTCGTGACCTTAGGTGACTTGCACAATTCGGGCTGAAACTAGTGCCAAATGAGAGGGTTGGGATAAACATTCAATTGACCATATGTGCCAAAAATTCTCGTTCTCTAGTTTTCGACTTATAGCCCCTGGAAGTCGAAAACTGCACGACTTTGCCCTCGAATATCTCGACAACGGAGAAAGGAGAATTTCAGGGCATTTTCTCCCAAGAAATATATGGGAATTATCTGTAATTTAGCACAGTTTCAGAACGATTCGTGAAAGTCACCTTTTAAGAATAACTTCCACTGCAGGCCCATATATAAAAGTTTGCTCCTTTATTACTCTGCACATGGACAATTATTTGCGCTGTTATTTGCCCCAGGCATGTACCTATGTAATTACCGTTTACAGTGTAAAGATGGATGTTATCGGTCGCTGAACGTCGGAGCAGTAGGCGTTTAATGCATTTTCCCATAGGGTCCAATGCAAAATTGACACCTCATTTTCTCCATTCTCAAGAGCTTTGAGTCTCTGCAAAACATATACATGTGTAGACACAAATAAGTGAAATAGAATGAAGGCTATTTCAGCTTTAGCTTTTATTCCGTTTGGGAGCTAAAGTCGCACAAACTTTTGTTTACAAAAATTTCGATGGCCTATAGTTCGCAAGTTATGCAATCAGTTGACATAAGATTGTGCATGCATGTAGACATGTTAATGACCTTTATATATGCCAAGTTTCAGATGGCTACCTACTCATACAAGCAAGCAGTAGCGGTTTGAAATTTTCACAATTTGGGCTACACGTTCGGGACGATTCGTGACCTTAGGTGACTTGCACAATTCGGGCTGAAACTAGTGCCAAATGAGAGGGTTGGGATAAACATTCAATTGACCATATGTGCCAAAAATTCTCGTTCTCTAGTTTTCGAGTTATAGCCCCTGGAAGTCGAAAACTGCACGACTTTGCCCTCGAATATCTCGACAACGGAGAAAGGAGAATTTCAGGGCATTTTCTCCCAAGAAATATATGGGAATTATCTGTAATTTAGCACAGTTTCAGAACGATTCGTGAAAGTCACCTTTTAAGAATAACTTCCACTGCAGGCCCATATATAAAAGTTTGCTCCTTTATTACTCTGCACATGGACAATTATTTGCGCTGTTATTTGCCCCAGGCATGTACCTATGTAATTACCGTTTACAGTGTAAAGATGGATGTTATCGGTCGCTGAACGTCGGAGCAGTAGGCGTTTAATGCATTTTCCCATAGGGTCCAATGCAAAATTGACACCTCATTTTCTCCATTCTCAAGAGCTTTGAGTCTCTGCAAAACATATACATGTGTAGACACAAATAAGTGAAATAGAATGAAGGCTATTTCAGCTTTAGCTTTTATTCCGTTTGGGAGCTAAAGTCGCACAAACTTTTGTTTACAAAAATTTCGATGGCCTATAGTTCGCAAGTTATGCAATCAGTTGACATAAGATTGTGCATGCATGTAGACATGTTAATGACCTTTATATATGCCAAGTTTCAGATGGCTACCTACTCATACAAGCAAGCAGTAGCGGTTTGAAATTTTCACAATTTGGGCTACACGTTCGGGACGATTCGTGACCTTAGGTGACTTGCACAATTCGGGCTGAAACTAGTGCCAAATGAGAGGGTTGGGATAAACATTCAATTGACCATATGTGCCAAAAATTCTCGTTCTCTAGTTTTCGAGTTATAGCCCCTGGAAGTCGAAAACTGCACGACTTTGCCCTCGAATATCTCGACAACGGAGAAAGGAGAATTTCAGGGCATTTTCTCCCAAGAAATATATGGGAATTATCTGTAATTTAGCACAGTTTCAGAACGATTCGTGAAAGTCACCTTTTAAGAATAACTTCCACTGCAGGCCCATATATAAAAGTTTGCTCCTTTATTACTCTGCACATGGACAATTATTTGCGCTGTTATTTGCCCCAGGCATGTACCTATGTAATTACCGTTTACAGTGTAAAGATGGATGTTATCGGTCGCTGAACGTCGGAGCAGTAGGCGTTTAATGCATTTTCCCATAGGGTCCAATGCAAAATTGACACCTCATTTTCTCCATTCTCAAGAGCTTTGAGTCTCTGCAAAACATATACATGTGTAGACACAAATAAGTGAAATACAATGAAGGCTATTTCAGCTTTAGCTTTTATTCCGTTTGGGAGCTAAAGTCGCACAAACTTTTGTTTACAAAAATTTCGATGGCCTATAGTTCGCAAGTTATGCAATCAGTTGACATAAGATTGTGCATGCATGTAGACATGTTAATGACCTTTATATATGCCAAGTTTCAGATGGCTACCTACTCATACAAGCAAGCAGTAGCGGTTTGAAATTTTCACAATTTGGGCTACACGTTCGGGACGATTCGTGACCTTAGGTGACTTGCACAATTCGGGCTGAAACTAGTGCCAAATGAGAGGGTTGGGATAAACATTCAATTGACCATATGTGCCAAAAATTCTCGTTCTCTAGTTTTCGAGTTATAGCCCCTGGAAGTCGAAAACTGCACGACTTTGCCCTCGAATATCTCGACAACGGAGAAAGGAGAATTTCAGGGCATTTTCTCCCAAGAAATATATGGGAATTATCTGTAATTTAGCACAGTTTCAGAACGATTCGTGAAAGTCACCTTTTAAGAATAACTTCCACTGCAGGCCCATATATAAAAGTTTGCTCCTTTATTACTCTGCACATGGACAATTATTTGCGCTGTTATTTGCCCCAGGCATGTACCTATGTAATTACCGTTTACAGTGTAAAGATGGATGTTATCGGTCGCTGAACGTCGGAGCAGTAGGCGTTTAATGCATTTTCCCATAGGGTCCAATGCAAAATTGACACCTCATTTTCTCCATTCTCAAGAGCTTTGAGTCTCTGCAAAACATATACATGTGTAGACACAAATAAGTGAAATAGAATGAAGGCTATATTAGCTTTAGCTTTTATTCCGTTTGGGAGCTAAAGTCGCACAAACTTTTGTTTACAAAAATTTCGATGGCCTATAGTTCGCAAGTTATGCAATCAGTTGACATAAGATTGTGCATGCATGTAGACATGTTAATGACCTTTATATATGCCAAGTTTCAGATGGCTACCTACTCATACAAGCAAGCAGTAGCGGTTTGAAATTTTCACAATTTGGGCTACACGTTCGGGACGATTCGTGACCTTAGGTGACTTGCACAATTCGGGCTGAAACTAGTGCCAAATGAGAGGGTTGGGATAAACATTCAATTGACCATATGTGCCAAAAATTCTCGTTCTCTAGTTTTCGAGTTATAGCCCCTGGAAGTCGAAAACTGCACGACTTTGCCCTCGAATATCTCGACAACGGAGAAAGGAGAATTTCAGGGCATTTTCTCCCAAGAAATATATGGGAATTATCTGTAATTTAGCACAGTTTCAGAACGATTCGTGAAAGTCACCTTTTAAGAATAACTTCCACTGCAGGCCCATATATAAAAGTTTGCTCCTTTATTACTCTGCACATGGACAATTATTTGCGCTGTTATTTGCCCCAGGCATGTACCTATGTAATTACCGTTTACAGTGTAAAGATGGATGTTATCGGTCGCTGAACGTCGGAGCAGTAGGCGTTTAATGCATTTTCCCATAGGGTCCAATGCAAAATTGACACCTCATTTTCTCCATTCTCAAGAGCTTTGAGTCTCTGCAAAACATATACATGTGTAGACACAAATAAGTGAAATACAATGAAGGCTATTTCAGCTTTAGCTTTTATTCCGTTTGGGAGCTAAAGTCGCACAAACTTTTGTTTACAAAAATTTCGATGGCCTATAGTTCGCAAGTTATGCAATCAGTTGACATAAGATTGTGCATGCATGTAGACATGTTAATGACCTTTATATATGCCAAGTTTCAGATGGCTACCTACTCATACAAGCAAGCAGTAGCGGTTTGAAATTTTCACAATTTGGGCTACACGTTCGGGACGATTCGTGACCTTAGGTGACTTGCACAATTCGGGCTGAAACTAGTGCCAAATGAGAGGGTTGGGATAAACATTCAATTGACCATATGTGCCAAAAATTCTCGTTCTCTAGTTTTCGAGTTATAGCCCCTGGAAGTCGAAAACTGCACGACTTTGCCCTCGAATATCTCGACAACGGAGAAAGGAGAATTTCAGGGCATTTTCTCCCAAGAAATATATGGGAATTATCTGTAATTTAGCACAGTTTCAGAACGATTCGTGAAAGTCACCTTTTAAGAATAACTTCCACTGCAGGCCCATATATAAAAGTTTGCTCCTTTATTACTCTGCACATGGACAATTATTTGCGCTGTTATTTGCCCCAGGCATGTACCTATGTAATTACCGTTTACAGTGTAAAGATGGATGTTATCGGTCGCTGAACGTCGGAGCAGTAGGCGTTTAATGCATTTTCCCATAGGGTCCAATGCAAAATTGACACCTCATTTTCTCCATTCTCAAGAGCTTTGAGTCTCTGCAAAACATATACATGTGTAGACACAAATAAGTGAAATAGAATGAAGGCTATTTCAGCTTTAGCTTTTATTCCGTTTGGGAGCTAAAGTCGCACAAACTTTTGTTTACAAAAATTTCGATGGCCTATAGTTCGCAAGTTATGCAATCAGTTGACATAAGATTGTGCATGCATGTAGACATGTTAATGACCTTTATATATGCCAAGTTTCAGATGGCTACCTACTCATACAAGCAAGCAGTAGCGGTTTGAAATTTTCACAATTTGGGCTACACGTTCGGGACGATTCGTGACCTTAGGTGACTTGCACAATTCGGGCTGAAACTAGTGCCAAATGAGAGGGTTGGGATAAACATTCAATTGACCATATGTGCCAAAAATTCTTGTTCTCTAGTTTTCGAGTTATAGCCCCTGGAAGTCGAAAACTGCACGACTTTGCCCTCGAATATCTCGACAACGGAGAAAGGAGAATTTCAGGGCATTTTCTCCCAAGAAATATATGGGAATTATCTGTAATTTAGCACAGTTTCAGAACGATTCGTGAAAGTCACCTTTTAAGAATAACTTCCACTGCAGGCCCATATATAAAAGTTTGCTCCTTTATTACTCTGCACATGGACAATTATTTGCGCTGTTATTTGCCCCAGGCATGTACCTATGTAATTACCGTTTACAGTGTAAAGATGGATGTTATCGGTCGCTGAACGTCGGAGCAGTAGGCGTTTAATGCATTTTCCCATAGGGTCCAATGCAAAATTGACACCTCATTTTCTCCATTCTCAAGAGCTTTGAGTCTCTGCAAAACATATACATGTGTAGACACAAATAAGTGAAATAGAATGAAGGCTATTTCAGCTTTAGCTTTTATTCCGTTTGGGAGCTAAAGTCGCACAAACTTTTGTTTACAAAAATTTCGATGGCCTATAGTTCGCAAGTTATGCAATCAGTTGACATAAGATTGTGCATGCATGTAGACATGTTAATGACCTTTATATATGCCAAGTTTCAGATGGCTACCTACTCATACAAGCAAGCAGTAGCGGTTTGAAATTTTCACAATTTGGGCTACACGTTCGGGACGATTCGTGACCTTAGGTGACTTGCACAATTCGGGCTGAAACTAGTGCCAAATGAGAGGGTTGGGATAAACATTCAATTGACCATATGTGCCAAAAATTCTCGTTCTCTAGTTTTCGAGTTATAGCCCCTGGAAGTCGAAAACTGCACGACTTTGCCCTCGAATATCTCGACAACGGAGAAAGGAGAATTTCAGGGCATTTTCTCCCAAGAAATATATGGGAATTATCTGTAATTTAGCACAGTTTCAGAACGATTCGTGAAAGTCACCTTTTAAGAATAACTTCCACTGCAGGCCCATATATAAAAGTTTGCTCCTTTATTACTCTGCACATGGACAATTATTTGCGCTGTTATTTGCCCCAGGCATGTACCTATGTAATTACCGTTTACAGTGTAAAGATGGATGTTATCGGTCGCCGAACGTCGGAGCAGTAGGCGTTTAATGCATTTTCCCATAGGGTCCAATGCAAAATTGACACCTCATTTTCTCCATTCTCAAGAGCTTTGAGTCTCTGCAAAACATATACATGTGTAGACACAAATAAGTGAAATAGAATGAAGGCTATTTCAGCTTTAGCTTTTATTCCGTTTGGGAGCTAAAGTCGCACAAACTTTTGTTTACAAAAAATTCGATGGCCTATAGTTCGCAAGTTATGCAATCAGTTGACATAAAATTGTGCATGCATGTAGACATGTTAATGACCTTTATATATGCCAAGTTTCAGATGGCTACCTACTCATACAAGCAAGCAGTAGCGGTTTGAAATTTTCACAATTTGGGCTACACGTTCGGGACGATTCGTGACCTTAGGTGACTTGCACAATTCGGGCTGAAACTAGTGCCAAATGAGAGGCTTGGGATAAACATTCAATTGACCATATGTGCCAAAAATTCTCGTTCTCTAGTTTTCGAGTTATAGCCCCTGGAAGTCGAAAACTGCACGACTTTGCCCTCGAATATCTCGACAACGGAGAAAGGAGAATTTCAGGGCATTTTCTCCCAAGAAATATATGGGAATTATCTGTAATTTAGCACAGTTTCAGAACGATTCGTGAAAGTCACCTTTTAAGAATAACTTCCACTGCAGGCCCATATATAAAAGTTTGCTCCTTTATTACTCTGCACATGGACAATTATTTGCGCTGTTATTTGCCCCAGGCATGTACCTATGTAATTACCATTTACAGTGTAAAGATGGATGTTATCGGTCGCTGAACGTCGGAGCAGTAGGCGTTTAATGCATTTTCCCATAGGGTCCAATGCAAAATTGACACCTCATTTTCTCCATTCTCAAGAGCTTTGAGTCTCTGCAAAACATATACATGTGTAGACACAAATAAGTGAAATAGAATGAAGGCTATTTCAGCTTTAGCTTTTATTCCGTTTGGGAGCTAAAGTCGCACAAACTTTTGTTTACAAAAATTTCGATGGCCTATAGTTCGCAAGTTATGCAATCAGTTGACATAAGATTGTGCATGCATGTAGACATGTTAATGACCTTTATATATGCCAAGTTTCAGATGGCTACCTACTCATACAAGCAAGCAGTAGCGGTTTGAAATTTTCACAATTTGGGCTACACGTTCGGGACGATTCGTGACCTTAGGTGACTTGCACAATTCGGGCTGAAACTAGTGCCAAATGAGAGGGTTGGGATAAACATTCAATTGACCATATGTGCCAAAAGTTCTCGTTCTCTAGTTTTCGAGTTATAGCCCCTGGAAGTCGAAAACTGCACGAATTTGCCCTCGAATATCTCGACAACGGAGAAAGGAGAATTTCAGGGCATTTTCTCCCAAGAAATATATGGGAGTTATCTGTAATTTAGCACAGTTTCAGAACGATTCGTGAAAGTCACCTTTTAAGAATAACTTCCACTGCAGGCCCATATATAAAAGTTTGCTCCTTTATTACTCTGCACATGGACAATTATTTGCGCTGTTATTTGCCCCAGGCATGTACCTATGTAATTACCATTTACAGTGTAAAGATGGATGTTATCGGTCGCTGAACGTCGGAGCAGTAGGCGTTTAATGCATTTTCCCATAGGGTCCAATGCAAAATTGACACCTCATTTTCTCCATTCTCAAGAGCTTTGAGTCTCTGCAAAACATATACATGTGTAGACACAAATAAGTGAAATAGAATGAAGGCTATTTCAGCTTTAGCTTTTATTCCGTTTGGGAGCTAAAGTCGCACAAACTTTTGTTTACAAAAATTTCGATGGCCTATAGTTCGCAAGTTATGCAATCAGTTGACATAAGATTGTGCATGCATGTAGACATGTTAATGACCTTTATATATGCCAAGTTTCAGATGGCTACCTACTCATACAAGCAAGCAGTAGCGGTTTGAAATTTTCACAATTTGGGCTACACGTTCGGGACGATTCGTGACCTTAGGTGACTTGCACAATTCGGGCTGAAACTAGTGCCAAATGAGAGGGTTGGGATAAACATTCAATTGACCATATGTGCCAAAAATTCTCGTTCTCTAGTTTTCGAGTTATAGCCCCTGGAAGTCGAAAACTGCACGACTTTGCCCTCGAATATCTCGACAACGGAGAAAGGAGAATTTCAGGGCATTTTCTCCCAAGAAATATATGGGAATTATCTGTAATTTAGCACAGTTTCAGAACGATTCGTGAAAGTCACCTTTTAAGAATAACTTCCACTGCAGGCCCATATATAAAAGTTTGCTCCTTTATTACTCTGCACATGGACAATTATTTGCGCTGTTATTTGCCCCAGGCATGTACCTATGTAATTACCGTTTACAGTGTAAATATGGATGTTATCGGTCGCTGAACGTCGGAGCAGTAGGCGTTTAATGCATTTTCCCATAGGGTCCAATGCAAAATTGACACCTCATTTTCTCCATTCTCAAGAGCTTTGAGTCTCTGCAAAACATATACATGTGTAGACACAAATAAGTGAAATACAATGAAGGCTATTTCAGCTTTAGCTTTTATTCCGTTTGGGAGCTAAAGTCGCACAAACTTTTGTTTACAAAAATTTCGATGGCCTATAGTTCGAAAGTTATGCAATCAGTTGACATAAGATTGTGCATGCATGTAGACATGTTAATGACCTTTATATATGCCAAGTTTCAGATGGCTACCTACTCATACAAGCAAGCAGTAGCGGTTTGAAATTTTCACAATTTGGGCTACACGTTCGGGACGATTCGTGACCTTAGGTGACTTGCACAATTCGGGCTGAAACTAGTGCCAAATGAGAGGGTTGGGATAAACATTCAATTGACCATATGTGCCAAAAATTCTCGTTCTCTAGTTTTCGAGTTATAGCCCCTGGAAGTCGAAAACTGCACGACTTTGCCCTCGAATATCTCGACAACGGAGAAAGGAGAATTTCAGGGCATTTTCTCCCAAGAAATATATGGGAATTATCTGTAATTTAGCACAGTTTCAGAACGATTCGTGAAAGTCACCTTTTAAGAATAACTTCCACTGCAGGCCCATATATAAAAGTTTGCTCCTTTATTACTCTGCACATGGACAATTATTTGCGCTGTTATTTGCCCCAGGCATGTACCTATGTAATTACCATTTACAGTGTAAAGATGGATGTTATCGATCGCTGAACGTCGGAGCAGTAGGCGTTTAATGCATTTTCCCATAGGGTCCAATGCAAAATTGACATCTCATTTTCTCCATTCTCAAGAGCTTTGAGTCTCTGCAAAACATATACATGTGTAGACACAAATAAGTGAAATAGAATGAAGGCTATTTCAGCTTTAGCTTTTATTCCGTTTGGGAGCTAAAGTCGCACAAACTTTTGTTTACAAAAATTTCGATGGCCTATAGTTCGAAAGTTATGCAATCAGTTGACATAAGATTGTGCATGCATGTAGACATGTTAATGACTTTTATATATGCCAAGTTTCAGATGGCTACCTACTCATACAAGCAAGCAGTAGCGGTTTGAAATTTTCACAATTTGGGCTACACGTTCGGGACGATTCGTGACCTTAGGTGACTTGCACAATTCGGGCTGAAACTAGTGCCAAATGAGAGGGTTGGGATAAACATTCAATTGACCATATGTGCCAAAAATTCTCGTTCTCTAGTTTTCGAGTTATAGCCCCTGGAAGTCGAAAACTGCACGACTTTGCCCTCGAATATCTCGACAACGGAGAAAGGAGAATTTCAGGGCATTTTCTCCCAAGAAATATATGGGAATTATCTGTAATTTAGCACAGTTTCAGAACGATTCGTGAAAGTCACCTTTTAAGAATAACTTCCACTGCAGGCCCATATATAAAAGTTTGCTCCTTTATTACTCTGCACATGGACAATTATTTGCGCTGTTATTTGCCCCAGGCATGTACCTATGTAATTACCGTTTACAGTGTAAAGATGGATGTTATCGGTCGCTGAACGTCGGAGCAGTAGGCGTTTAATGCATTTTCCCATAGGGTCCAATGCAAAATTGACACCTCATTTTCTCCATTCTCAAGAGCTTTGAGTCTCTGCAAAACATATACATGTGTAGACACAAATAAGTGAAATAGAATGAAGGCTATTTCAGCTTTAGCTTTTATTCCGTTTGGGAGCTAAAGTCGCACAAACTTTTGTTTACAAAAATTTCGATGGCCTATAGTTCGCAAGTTATGCAATCAGTTGACATAAGATTGTGCATGCATGTAGACATGTTAATGACCTTTATATATGCCAAGTTTCAGATGGCTACCTACTCATACAAGCAAGCAGTAGCGGTTTGAAATTTTCACAATTTGGGCTACACGTTCGGGACGATTCGTGACCTTAGGTGACTTGCACAATTCGGGCTGAAACTAGTGCCAAATGAGAGGGTTGGGATAAACATTCAATTGACCATATGTGCCAAAAATTCTCGTTCTCTAGTTTTCGAGTTATAGCCCCTGGAAGTCGAAAACTGCACGACTTTGCCCTCGAATATCTCGACAACGGAGAAAGGAGAATTTCAGGTCATTTTCTCCCAAGAAATATATGGGAATTATCTGTAATTTAGCACAGTTTCAGAACGATTCGTGAAAGTCACCTTTTAAGAATAACTTCCACTGCAGGCCCATATATAAAAGTTTGCTCCTTTATTACTCTGCACATGGACAATTATTTGCGCTGTTATTTGCCCCAGGCATGTACCTATGTAATTACCGTTTACAGTGTAAAGATGGATGTTATCGGTCTCTGAACGTCGGAGCAGTAGGCGTTTAATGCATTTTCCCATAGGGTCCAATGCAAAATTGACACCTCATTTTCTCCATTCTCAAGAGCTTTGAGTCTCTGCAAAACATATACATGTGTAGACACAAATAAGTGAAATAGAATGAAGGCTATTTCAGCTTTAGCTTTTATTCCGTTTGGGAGCTAAAGTCGCACAAACTTTTGTTTACAAAAATTTCGATGGCCTATAGTTCGCAAGTTATGCAATCAGTTGACATAAGATTGTGCATGCATGTAGACATGTTAATGACCTTTATATATGCCAAGTTTCAGATGGCTACCTACTCATACAAGCAAGCAGTAGCGGTTTGAAATTTTCACAATTTGGGCTACACGTTCGGGACGATTCGTGACCTTAGGTGACTTGCACAATTCGGGCTGAAACTAGTGCCAAATGAGAGGGTTGGGATAAACATTCAATTGACCATATGTGCCAAAAATTCTCGTTCTCTAGTTTTCGAGTTATAGCCCCTGGAAGTCGAAAACTGCACGACTTTGCCCTCGAATATCTCGACAACGGAGAAAGGAGAATTTCAGGGCATTTTCTCCCAAGAAATATATGGGAATTATCTGTAATTTAGCACAGTTTCAGAACGATTCGTGAAAGTCACCTTTTAAGAATAACTTCCACTGCAGGCCCATATATAAAAGTTTGCTCCTTTATTACTCTGCACATGGACAATTATTTGCGCTGTTATTTGCCCCAGGCATGTACCTATGTAATTACCGTTTACAGTGTAAAGATGGATGTTATCGGTCGCTGAACGTCGGAGCAGTAGGCGTTTAATGCATTTTCCCATAGGGTCCAATGCAAAATTGACACCTCATTTTCTCCATTCTCAAGAGCTTTGAGTCTCTGCAAAACATATACATGTGTAGACACAAATAAGTGAAATAGAATGAAGGCTATTTCAGCTTTAGCTTTTATTCCGTTTGGGAGCTAAAGTCGCACAAACTTTTGTTTACAAAAATTTCGATGGCCTATAGTTCGCAAGTTATGCAATCAGTTGACATAAGATTGTGCATGCATGTAGACATGTTAATGACCTTTATATATGCCAAGTTTCAGATGGCTACCTACTCATACAAGCAAGCAGTAGCGGTTTGAAATTTTCACAATTTGGGCTACACGTTCGGGACGATTCGTGACCTTAGGTGACTTGCACAATTCGGGCTGAAACTAGTGCCAAATGAAAGGGTTGGGATAAACATTCAATTGACCATATGTGCCAAAAATTCTCGTTCTCTAGTTTTCGAGTTATAGCCCCTGGAAGTCGAAAACTGCACGACTTTGCCCTCGAATATCTCGACAACGGAGAAAGGAGAATTTCAGGGCATTTTCTCCCAAGAAATATATGGGAATTATCTGTAATTTAGCACAGTTTCAGAACGATTCGTGAAAGTCACCTTTTAAGAATAACTTCCACTGCAGGCCCATATATAAAAGTTTGCTCCTTTATTACTCTGCACATGGACAATTATTTGCGCTGTTATTTGCCCCAGGCATGTACCTATGTAATTACCGTTTACAGTGTAAAGATGGATGTTATCGGTCGCTGAACGTCGGAGCAGTAGGCGTTTAATGCATTTTCCCATAGGGTCCAATGCAAAATTGACACCTCATTTTCTCCATTCTCAAGAGCTTTGAGTCTCTGCAAAACATATACATGTGTAGACACAAATAAGTGAAATAGAATGAAGGCTATTTCAGCTTTAGCTTTTATTCCGTTTGGGAGCTAAAGTCGCACAAACTTTTTTTTACAAAAATTTCGATGGCCTATAGTTCGCAAGTTATGCAATCAGTTGACATAAGATTGTGCATGCATGTAGACATGTTAATGACCTTTATATATGCCAAGTTTCAGATGGCTACCTACTCATACAAGCAAGCAGTAGCGGTTTGAAATTTTCACAATTTGGGCTACACGTTCGGGACGATTCGTGACCTTAGGTGACTTGCACAATTCGGGCTGAAACTAGTGCCAAATGAGAGGGTTGGGATAAACATTCAATTGACCATATGTGCCAAAAATTCTCGTTCTCTAGTTTTCGAGTTATAGCCCCTGGAAGTCGAAAACTGCACGACTTTGCCCTCGAATATCTCGACAACGGAGAAAGGAGAATTTCAGGTCATTTTCTCCCAAGAAATATATGGGAATTATCTGTAATTTAGCACACTTTCAGAACGATTCGTGAAAGTCACCTTTTAAGAATAACTTCCACTGCAGGCCCATATATAAAAGTTTGCTCCTTTATTACTCTGCACATGGACAATTATTTGCGCTGTTATTTGCCCCAGGCATGTACCTATGTAATTACCGTTTACAGTGTAAAGATGGATGTTATCGGTCGCTGAACGTCGGAGCAGTAGGCGTTTAATGCATTTTCCCATAGGGTCCAATGCAAAATTGACACCTCATTTTCTCCATTCTCAAGAGCTTTGAGTCTCTGCAAAACATATACATGTGTAGACACAAATAAGTGAAATAGAATGAAGGCTATTTCAGCTTTAGCTTTTATTCCGTTTGGGAGTCGAAAACTGCACGACTTTGCCCTCGAATATCTCGACAACGGAGAAAGGAGAATTTCAGGGCATCTCCCAAGAAATATATGGGAATTATCTGTAATTTAGCACAGTTTCAGAACGATTCGTGAAAGTCACCTTTTAAGAATAACTTCCACTGCAGGCCCATATATAAAAGTTTGCTCCTTTATTACTCTGCACATGGACAATTATTTGCGCTGTTATTTGCCCCATGCATGTACCTATGTAATTACCGTTTACAGTGTAAAGATGGATGTTATCGGTCGCTGAACGTCGGAGCAGTAGGCGTTTAATGCATTTTCCCATAGGGTCCAATGCAAAATTGACACCTCATTTTCTCCATTCTCAAGAGCTTTGAGTCTCTGCAAAACATATACATGTGTAGACACAAATAAGTGAAATAGAATGAAGGCTATTTCAGCTTTAGCTTTTATTCCGTTTGGGAGCTAAAGTCGCACACACTTTTGTTTACAAAAATTTCGATGGCCTATAGTTCGCAAGTTATGCAATCAGTTGACATAAGATTGTGCATGCATGTAGACATGTTAATGACCTTTATATATGCCAAGTTTCAGATGGCTACCTACTCATACAAGCAAGCAGTAGCGGTTTGAAATTTTCACAATTTGGGCTACACGTTCGGGACGATTCGTGACCTTAGGTGACTTGCACAATTCGGGCTGAAACTAGTGCCAAATGAGAGGGTTGGGATAAACATTCAATTGACCATATGTGCCAAAAATTCTCGTTCTCTAGTTTTCGAGTTATAGCCCCTGGAAGTCGAAAACTGCACGACTTTGCCCTCGAATATCTCGACAACGGAGAAAGGAGAATTTCAGGGCATTTTCTCCCAAGAAATATATGGGAATTATCTGTAATTTAGCACAGTTTCAGAACGATTCGTGAAAGTCACCTTTTAAGAATAACTTCCACTGCAGGCCCATATATAAAAGTTTGCTCCTTTATTACTCTGCACATGGACAATTATTTGCGCTGTTATTTGCCCCAGGCATGTACCTATGTAATTACCGTTTACAGTGTAAAGATGGATGTTATCGGTCGCTGAACGTCGGAGTAGTAGGCGTTTAATGCATTTTCCCATAGGGTCCAATGCAAAATTGACACCTCATTTTCTCCATTCTCAAGAGCTTTGAGTCTCTGCAAAACATATACATGTGTAGACACAAATAAGTGAAATAGAATGAAGGCTATTTCAGCTTTAGCTTTTATTCCGTTTGGGAGCTAAAGTCGCACAAACTTTTGTTTACAAAAATTTCGATGGCCTATAGTTCGCAAGTTATGCAATCAGTTGACATAAGATTGTGCATGCATGTAGACATGTTAATGACCTTTATATATGCCAAGTTTCAGATTGCTACCTACTCATACAAGCAAGCAGTAGCGGTTTGAAATTTTCACAATTTGGGCTACACGTTCGGGACGATTCGTGACCTTAGGTGACTTGCACAATTCGGGCTGAAACTAGTGCCAAATGAGAGGGTTGGGATAAACATTCAATTGACCATATGTGCCAAAAATTCTCGTTCTCTAGTTTTCGAGTTATAGCCCCTGGAAGTCGAAAACTGCACGACTTTGCCCTCGAATATCTCGACAACGGAGAAAGGAGAATTTCAGGGCATTTTCTCCCAAGAAATATATGGGAATTATCTGTAATTTAGCACAGTTTCAGAACGATTCGTGAAAGTCACCTTTTAAGAATAACTTCCACTGCAGGCCCATATATAAAAGTTTGCTCCTTTATTACTCTGCACATGGACAATTATTTGCGCTGTTATTTGCCCCAGGCATGTACCTATGTAATTACCGTTTACAGTGTAAAGATGGATGTTATCGGTCGCTGAACGTCGGAGCAGTAGGCGTTTAATGCATTTTCCCATAGGGTCCAATGCAAAATTGACACCTCATTTTCTCCATTCTCAAGAGCTTTGAGTCTCTGCAAAACATATACATGTGTAGACACAAATAAGTGAAATAGAATGAAGGCTATTTCAGCTTTAGCTTTTATTCCGTTTGGGAGCTAAAGTCGCACAAACTTTTGTTTACAAAAATTTCGATGGCCTATAGTTCGCAAGTTATGCAATCAGTTGACATAAGATTGTGCATGCATGTAGACATGTTAATGACCTTTATATATGCCAAGTTTCAGATGGCTACCTACTCATACAAGCAAGCAGTAGCGGTTTGAAATTTTCACAATTTGGGCTACACGTTCGGGACGATTCGTGACCTTAGGTGACTTGCACAATTCGGGCTGAAACTAGTGCCAAATGAGAGGGTTGGGATAAACATTCAATTGACCATATGTGCCAAAAATTCTCGTTCTCTAGTTTTCGAGTTATAGCCCCTGGAAGTCGAAAACTGCACGACTTTGCCCTCGAATATCTCGACAACGGAGAAAGGAGAATTTCAGGGCATTTTCTCCCAAGAAATATATGGGAATTATCTGTAATTTAGCACAGTTTCAGAACGATTCGTGAAAGTCACCTTTTAAGAATAACTTCCACTGCAGGCCCATATATAAAAGTTTGCTCCTTTATTACTCTGCACATGGACAATTATTTGCGCTGTTATTTGCCCCAGGCATGTACCTATGTAATTACCGTTTACAGTGTAAAGATGGATGTTATCGGTCGCTGAACGTCGGAGCAGCAGGCGTTTAATGCATTTTCCCATAGGGTCCAATGCAAAATTGACACCTCATTTTCTCCATTCTCAAGAGCTTTGAGTCTCTGCAAAACATATACATGTGTAGACACAAATAAGTGAAATAGAATGAAGGCTATTTCAGCTTTAGCTTTTATTCCGTTTGGGAGCTAAAGTCGCACAAACTTTTGTTTACAAAAATTTCGATGGCCTATAGTTCGCAAGTTATGCAATCAGTTGACATAAGATTGTGCATGCATGTAGACATGTTAATGACCTTTATATATGCCAAGTTTCAGATGGCTACCTACTCATACAAGCAAGCAGTAGCGGTTTGAAATTTTCACAATTTGGGCTACACGTTCGGGACGATTCGTGACCTTAGGTGACTTGCACAATTCGGGCTGAAACTAGTGCCAAATGAGAGGGTTGGGATAAACATTCAATTGACCATATGTGCCAAAAATTCTCGTTCTCTAGTTTTCGAGTTATAGCCCCTGGAAGTCGAAAACTGCACGACTTTGCCCTCGAATATCTCGACAACGGAGAAAGGAGAATTTCAGGGCATTTTCTCCCAAGAAATATATGGGAATTATCTGTAATTTAGCACAGTTTCAGAACGATTCGTGAAAGTCACTTTTTAAGAATAACTTCCACTGCAGGCCCATATATAAAAGTTTGCTCCTTTATTACTCTGCACATGGACAATTATTTGCGCTGTTATTTGCCCCAGGCATGTACCTATGTAATTACCGTTTACAGTGTAAAGATGGATGTTATCGGTCGCTGAACGTCGGAGCAGTAGGCGTTTAATGCATTTTCCCATAGGGTCCAATGCAAAATTGACACCTCATTTTCTCCATTCTCAAGAGCTTTGAGTCTCTGCAAAACATATACATGTGTAGACACAAATAAGTGAAATAGAATGAAGGCTATTTCAGCTTTAGCTTTTATTCCGTTTGGGAGCTAAAGTCGCACAAACTTTTGTTTACAAAAATTTCGATGGCCTATAGTTCGCAAGTTATGCAATCAGTTGACATAAGATTGTGCATGCATGTAGACATGTTAATGACCTTTATATATGCCAAGTTTCAGATGGCTACCTACTCATACAAGCAAGCAGTAGCGGTTTGAAATTTTCACAATTTGGGCTACACGTTCGGGACGATTCGTGACCTTAGGTGACTTGCACAATTCGGGCTGAAACTAGTGCCAAATGAGAGGGTTGGGATAAACATTCAATTGACCATATGTGCCAAAAATTCTCGTTCTCTAGTTTTCGAGTTATAGCCCCTGGAAGTCGAAAACTGCATGACTTTGCCCTCGAATATCTCGACAACGGAGAAAGGAGAATTTCAGGGCATTTTCTCCCAAGAAATATATGGGAATTATCTGTAATTTAGCACAGTTTCAGAACGATTCGTGAAAGTCACTTTTTAAGAATAACTTCCACTGCAGGCCCATATATAAAAGTTTGCTCCTTTATTACTCTGCACATGGACAATTATTTGCGCTGTTATTTGCCCCAGGCATGTACCTATGTAATTACCGTTTACAGTGTAAAGATGGATGTTATCGGTCGCTGAACGTCGGAGCAGTAGGCGTTTAATGCATTTTCCCATAGGGTCCAATGCAAAATTGACACCTCATTTTCTCCATTCTCAAGAGCTTTGAGTCTCTGCAAAACATATACATGTGTAGACACAAATAAGTGAAATAGAATGAAGGCTATTTCAGCTTTAGCTTTTATTCCGTTTGGGAGCTAAAGTCGCACAAACTTTTGTTTACAAAAATTTCGATGGCCTATAGTTCGCAAGTTATGCAATCAGTTGACATAAGATTGTGCATGCATGTAGACATGTTAATGACCTTTATATATGCCAAGTTTCAGATTGCTACCTACTCATACAAGCAAGCAGTAGCGGTTTGAAATTTTCACAATTTGGGCTACACGTTCGGGACGATTCGTGACCTTAGGTGACTTGCACAATTCGGGCTGAAACTAGTGCCAAATGAGAGGGTTGGGATAAACATTCAATTGACCATATGTGCCAAAAATTCTCGTTCTCTAGTTTTCGAGTTATAGCCCCTGGAAGTCGAAAACTGCACGACTTTGCCCTCGAATATCTCGACAACGGAGAAAGGAGAATTTCAGGGCATTTTCTCCCAAGAAATATATGGGAATTATCTGTAATTTAGCACAGTTTCAGAACGATTCGTGAAAGTCACCTTTTAAGAATAACTTCCACTGCAGGCCCATATATAAAAGTTTGCTCCTTTATTACTCTGCACATGGACAATTATTTGCGCTGTTATTTGCCCCAGGCATGTACCTATGTAATTACCGTTTACAGTGTAAAGATGGATGTTATCGGTCGCTGAACGTCGGAGCAGTAGGCGTTTAATGCATTTTCCCATAGGGTCCAATGCAAAATTGACACCTCATTTTCTCCATTCTCAAGAGCTTTGAGTCTCTGCAAAACATATACATGTGTAGACACAAATAAGTGAAATAGAATGAAGGCTATTTCAGCTTTAGCTTTTATTCCGTTTGGGAGCTAAAGTCGCACAAACTTTTGTTTACAAAAAATTCGATGGCCTATAGTTCGCAAGTTATGCAATCAGTTGACATAAGATTGTGCATGCATGTAGACATGTTAATGACCTTTATATATGCCAAGTTTCAGATGGCTACCTACTCATACAAGCAAGCAGTAGCGGTTTGAAATTTTCACAATTTGGGCTACACGTTCGGGACGATTCGTGACCTTAGGTGACTTGCACAATTCGGGCTGAAACTAGTGCCAAATGAGAGGGTTGGGATAAACATTCAATTGACCATATGTGCCAAAAATTCTCGTTCTCTAGTTTTCGAGTTATAGCCCCTGGAAGTCGAAAACTGCACGACTTTGCCCTCGAATATCTCGACAACGGAGAAAGGAGAATTTCAGGGCATTTTCTCCCAAGAAATATATGGGAATTATCTGTAATTTAGCACAGTTTCAGAACGATTCGTGAAAGTCACCTTTTAAGAATAACTTCCACTGCAGGCCCATATATAAAAGTTTGCTCCTTTATTACTCTGCACATGGACAATTATTTGCGCTGTTATTTGCCCCAGGCATGTACCTATGTAATTACCGTTTACAGTGTAAAGATGGATGTTATCGGTCGCTGAACGTCGGAGCAGTAGGCGTTTAATGCATTTTCCCATAGGGTCCAATGCAAAATTGACACCTCATTTTCTCCATTCTCAAGAGCTTTGAGTCTCTGCAAAACATATACATGTGTAGACACAAATAAGTGAAATAGAATGAAGGCTATTTCAGCTTTAGCTTTTATTCCGTTTGGGAGCTAAAGTCGCACAAACTTTTGTTTACAAAAATTTCGATGGCCTATAGTTCGCAAGTTATGCAATCAGTTGACATAAGATTGTGCATGCATGTAGACATGTTAATGACCTTTATATATGCCAAGTTTCAGATGGCTACCTACTCATACAAGCAAGCAGTAGCGGTTTGAAATTTTCACAATTTGGGCTACACGTTCGGGACGATTCGTGACCTTAGGTGACTTGCACAATTCGGGCTGAAACTAGTGCCAAATGAGAGGGTTGGGATAAACATTCAATTGACCATATGTGCCAAAAATTCTCGTTCTCTAGTTTTCGAGTTATAGCCCCTGGAAGTCGAAAACTGCACGACTTTGCCCTCGAATATCTCGACAACGGAGAAAGGAGAATTTCAGGGCATTTTCTCCCAAGAAATATATGGGAATTATCTGTAATTTAGCACAGTTTCAGAACGATTCGTGAAAGTCACCTTTTAAGAATAACTTCCACTGCAGGCCCATATATAAAAGTTTGCTCCTTTATTACTCTGCACATGGACAATTATTTGCGCTGTTATTTGCCCCAGGCATGTACCTATGTAATTACCGTTTACAGTGTAAAGATGGATGTTATCGGTCGCTGAACGTCGGAGCAGTAGGCGTTTAATGCATTTTCCCATAGGGTCCAATGCAAAATTGACACCTCATTTTCTCCATTCTCAAGAGCTTTGAGTCTCTGCAAAACATATACATGTGTAGACACAAATAAGTGAAATAGAATGAAGGCTATTTCAGCTTTAGCTTTTATTCCGTTTGGGAGCTAAAGTCGCACAAACTTTTGTTTACAAAAATTTCGATGGCCTATAGTTCGCAAGTTATGCAATCAGTTGACATAAGATTGTGCATGCATGTAGACATGTTAATGACCTTTATATATGCCAAGTTTCAGATGGCTACCTACTCATACAAGCAAGCAGTAGCGGTTTGAAATTTTCACAATTTGGGCTACACGTTCGGGACGATTCGTGACCTTAGGTGACTTGCACAATTCGGGCTGAAACTAGTGCCAAATGAGAGGGTTGGGATAAACATTCAATTGACCATATGTGCCAAAAATTCTCGTTCTCTAGTTTTCGAGTTATAGCCCCTGGAAGTCGAAAACTGCATGACTTTGCCCTCGAATATCTCGACAACGGAGAAAGGAGAATTTCAGGGCATTTTCTCCCAAGAAATATATGGGAATTATCTGTAATTTAGCACAGTTTCAGAACGATTCGTGAAAGTCACTTTTTAAGAATAACTTCCACTGCAGGCCCATATATATAAGTTTGCTCCTTTATTACTCTGCACATGGACAATTATTTGCGCTGTTATTTGCCCCAGGCATGTACCTATGTAATTACCGTTTACAGTGTAAAGATGGATGTTATCGGTCGCTGAACGTCGGAGCAGTAGGCGTTTAATGCATTTTCCCATAGGGTCCAATGCAAAATTGACACCTCATTTTCTCCATTCTCAAGAGCTTTGAGTCTCTGCAAAACATATACATGTGTAGACACAAATAAGTGAAATAGAATGAAGGCTATTTCAGCTTTAGCTTTTATTCCGTTTGGGAGCTAAAGTCGCACAAACTTTTGTTTACAAAAATTTCGATGGCCTATAGTTCGCAAGTTATGAAATCAGTTGACATAAGATTGTGCATGCATGTAGACATGTTAATGACCTTTATATATGCCAAGTTTCAGATTGCTACCTACTCATACAAGCAAGCAGTAGCGGTTTGAAATTTTCACAATTTGGGCTACACGTTCGGGACGATTCGTGACCTTAGGTGACTTGCACAATTCGGGCTGAAACTAGTGCCAAATGAGAGGGTTGGGATAAACATTCAATTGACCATATGTGCCAAAAATTCTCGTTCTCTAGTTTTCGAGTTATAGCCCCTGGAAGTCGAAAACTGCACGACTTTGCCCTCGAATATCTCGACAACGGAGAAAGGAGAATTTCAGGGCATTTTCTCCCAAGAAATATATGGGAATTATCTGTAATTTAGCACAGTTTCAGAACGATTCGTGAAAGTCACCTTTTAAGAATAACTTCCACTGCAGGCCCATATATAAAAGTTTGCTCCTTTATTACTCTGCACATGGACAATTATTTGCGCTGTTATTTGCCCCAGGCATGTACCTATGTAATTACCGTTTACAGTGTAAAGATGGATGTTATCGGTCGCTGAACGTCGGAGCAGTAGGCGTTTAATGCATTTTCCCGTAGGGTCCAATGCAAAATTGACACCTCATTTTCTCCATTCTCAAGAGCTTTGAGTCTCTGCAAAACATATACATGTGTAGACACAAATAAGTGAAATAGAATGAAGGCTATTTCAGCTTTAGCTTTTATTCCGTTTGGGAGCTAAAGTCGCACAAACTTTTGTTTACAAAAATTTCGATGGCCTATAGTTCGCAAGTTATGCAATCAGTTGACATAAGATTGTGCATGCATGTAGACATGTTAATGACCTTTATATATGCCAAGTTTCAGATGGCTACCTACTCATACAAGCAAGCAGTAGCGGTTTGAAATTTTCACAATTTGGGCTACACGTTCGGGACGATTCGTGACCTTAGGTGACTTGCACAATTCGGGCTGAAACTAGTGCCAAATGAGAGGGTTGGGATAAACATTCAATTGACCATATGTGCCAAAAATTCTCGTTCTCTAGTTTTCGAGTTATAGCCCCTGGAAGTCGAAAACTGCACGACTTTGCCCTCGAATATCTCGACAACGGAGAAAGGAGAATTTCAGGGCATTTTCTCCCAAGAAATATATGGGAATTATCTGTAATTTAGCACAGTTTCAGAACGATTCGTGAAAGTCACCTTTTAAGAATAACTTCCACTGCAGGCCCATATATAAAAGTTTGCTCCTTTATTACTCTGCACATGGACAATTATTTGCGCTGTTATTTGCCCCAGGCATGTACCTATGTAATTACCGTTTACAGTGTAAAGATGGATGTTATCGGTCGCTGAACGTCGGAGCAGTAGGCGTTTAATGCATTTTCCCATAGGGTCCAATGCAAAATTGACACCTCATTTTCTCCATTCTCAAGAGCTTTGAGTCTCTGCAAAACATATACATGTGTAGACACAAATAAGTGAAATAGAATGAAGGCTATTTCAGCTTTAGCTTTTATTCCGTTTGGGAGCTAAAGTCGCACAAACTTTTGTTTACAAAAATTTCGATGGCCTATAGTTCGCAAGTTATGCAATCAGTTGACATAAGATTGTGCATGCATGTAGACATGTTAATGACCTTTATATATGCCAAGTTTCAGATGGCTACCTACTCATACAAGCAAGCAGTAGCGGTTTGAAATTTTCACAATTTGGGCTACACGTTCGGGACAATTCGTGACCTTAGGTGACTTGCACAATTCGGGCTGAAACTAGTGCCAAATGAGAGGGTTGGGATAAACATTCAATTGACCATATGTGCCAAAAATTCTCGTTCTCTAGTTTTCGAGTTATAGCCCCTGGAAGTCGAAAACTGCACGACTTTGCCCTCGAATATCTCGACAACGGAGAAAGGAGAATTTCAGGGCATTTTCTCCCAAGAAATATATGGGAATTATCTGTAATTTAGCACAGTTTCAGAACGATTCGTGAAAGTCACCTTTTAAGAATAACTTCCACTGCAGGCCCATATATAAAAGTTTGCTCCTTTATTACTCTGCACATGGACAATTATTTGCGCTGTTATTTGCCCCAGGCATGTACCTATGTAATTACCGTTTACAGTGTAAAGATGGATGTTATCGGTCGCTGAACGTCGGAGCAGTAGGCGTTTAATGCATTTTCCCATAGGGTCCAATGCAAAATTGACACCTCATTTTCTCCATTCTCAAGAGCTTTGAGTCTCTGCAAAACATATACATGTGTAGACACAAATAAGTGAAATAGAATGAAGGCTATTTCAGCTTTAGCTTTTATTCCGTTTGGGAGCTAAAGTCGCACAAACTTTTGTTTACAAAAATTTCGATGGCCTATAGTTCGCAAGTTATGCAATCAGTTGACATAAGATTGTGCATGCATGTAGACATGTTAATGACCTTTATATATGCCAAGTTTCAGATGGCTACCTACTCATACAAGCAAGCAGTAGCGGTTTGAAATTTTCACAATTTGGGCTACACGTTCGGGACAATTCGTGACCTTAGGTGACTTGCACAATTCGGGCTGAAACTAGTGCCAAATGAGAGGGTTGGGATAAGCATTCAATTGACCATATGTGCCAAAAATTCTCGTTCTCTAGTTTTCGAGTTATAGCCCCTGGAAGTCGAAAACTGCACGACTTTGCCCTCGAATATCTCGACAACGGAGAAAGGAGAATTTCAGGGCATTTTCTCCCAAGAAATATATGGGAATTATCTGTAATTTAGCACAGTTTCAGAACGATTCGTGAAAGTCACCTTTTAAGAATAACTTCCACTGCAGGCCCATATATAAAAGTTTGCTCCTTTATTACTCTGCACATGGACAATTATTTGCGCTGTTATTTGCCCCAGGCATGTACCTATGTAATTACCGTTTACAGTGTAAAGATGGATGTTATCGGTCGCTGAACGTCGGAGCAGTAGGCGTTTAATGCATTTTCCCATAGGGTCCAATGCAAAATTGACACCTCATTTTCTCCATTCTCAAGAGCTTTGAGTCTCTGCAAAACATATACATGTGTAGACACAAATACGTGAAATAGAATGAAGGCTATTTCAGCTTTAGCTTTTATTCCGTTTGGGAGCTAAAGTCGCACAAACTTTTGTTTACAAAAATTTCGATGGCCTATAGTTCGCAAGTTATGCAATCAGTTGACATAAGATTGTGCATGCATGTAGACATGTTAATGACCTTTATATATGCCAAGTTTCAGATGGCTACCTACTCATACAAGCAAGCAGTAGCGGTTTGAAATTTTCACAATTTGGGCTACACGTTCGGGACGATTCGTGACCTTAGGTGACTTGCACAATTCGGGCTGAAACTAGTGCCAAATGAGAGGGTTGGGATAAACATTCAATTGACCATATGTGCCAAAAATTCTCGTTCTCTAGTTTTCGAGTTATAGCCCCTGGAAGTCGAAAACTGCACGACTTTGCCCTCGAATATCTCGACAACGGAGAAAGGAGAATTTCAGGGCATTTTCTCCCAAGAAATATATGGGAATTATCTGTAATTTAGCACAGTTTCAGAACGATTCGTGAAAGTCACCTTTTAAGAATAACTTCCACTGCAGGCCCATATATAAAAGTTTGCTCCTTTATTACTCTGCACATGGACAATTATTTGCGCTGTTATTTGCCCCAGGCATGTACCTATGTAATTACCGTTTACAGTGTAAAGATGGATGTTATCGGTCGCTGAACGTCGGAGCAGTAGGCGTTTAATGCATTTTCCCATAGGGTCCAATGCAAAATTGACACCTCATTTTCTCCATTCTCAAGAGCTTTGAGTCTCTGCAAAACATATACATGTGTAGACACAAATAAGTGAAATAGAATGAAGGCTATTTCAGCTTTAGCTTTTATTCCGTTTGGGAGCTAAAGTCGCACAAACTTTTGTTTACAAAAATTTCGATGGCCTATAGTTCGCAAGTTATGCAATCAGTTGACATAAGATTGTGCATGCATGTAGACATGTTAATGACCTTTATATATGCCAAGTTTCAGATGGCTACCTACTCATACAAGCAAGCAGTAGCGGTTTGAAATTTTCACAATTTGGGCTACACGTTCGGGACGATTCGTGACCTTAGGTGACTTGCACAATTCGGGCTGAAACTAGTGCCAAATGAGAGGGTTGGGATAAACATTCAATTGACCATATGTGCCAAAAATTCTCGTTCTCTAGTTTTCGAGTTATAGCCCCTGGAAGTCGAAAACTGCACGACTTTGCCCTCGAATATCTCGACAACGGAGAAAGGAGAATTTCAGGGCATTTTCTCCCAAGAAATATATGGGAATTATCTGTAATTTAGCACAGTTTCAGAACGATTCGTGAAAGTCACCTTTTAAGAATAACTTCCACTGCAGGCCCATATATAAAAGTTTGCTCCTTTATTACTCTGCACATGGACAATTATTTGCGCTGTTATTTGCCCCAGGCATGTACCTATGTAATTACCGTTTACAGTGTAAAGATGGATGTTATCGGTCGCTGAACGTCGGAGCAGTAGGCGTTTAATGCATTTTCCCATAGGGTCCAATGCAAAATTGACACCTCATTTTCTCCATTCTCAAGAGCTTTGAGTCTCTGCAAAACATATACATGTGTAGACACAAATAAGTGAAATAGAATGAAGGCTATTTCAGCTTTAGCTTTTATTCCGTTTGGGAGCTAAAGTCGCACAAACTTTTGTTTACAAAAATTTCGATGGCCTATAGTTCGCAAGTTATGCAATCAGTTGACATAAGATTGTGCATGCATGTAGACATGTTAATGACCTTTATATATGCCAAGTTTCAGATGGCTACCTACTCATACAAGCAAGCAGTAGCGGTTTGAAATTTTCACAATTTGGGCTACACGTTCGGGACGATTCGTGACCTTAGGTGACTTGCACAATTCGGGCTGAAACTAGTGCCAAATGAGAGGGTTGGGATAAACATTCAATTGACCATATGTGCCAAAAATTCTCGTTCTCTAGTTTTCGAGTTATAGCCCCTGGAAGTCGAAAACTGCACGACTTTGCCCTCGAATATCTCGACAACGGAGAAAGGAGAATTTCAGGGCATTTTCTCCCAAGAAATATATGGGAATTATCTGTAATTTAGCACAGTTTCAGAACGATTCGTGAAAGTCACCTTTTAAGAATAACTTCCACTGCAGGCCCATATATAAAAGTTTGCTCCTTTATTACTCTGCACATGGACAATTATTTGCGCTGTTATTTGCCCCAGGCATGTACCTATGTAATTACCGTTTACAGTGTAAAGATGGATGTTATCGGTCGCTGAACGTCGGAGCAGTAGGCGTTTAATGCATTTTCCCATAGGGTCCAATGCAAAATTGACACCTCATTTTCTCCATTCTCAAGAGCTTTGAGTCTCTGCAAAACATATACATGTGTAGACACAAATAAGTGAAATAGAATGAAGGCTATTTCAGCTTTAGCTTTTATTCCGTTTGGGAGCTAAAGTCGCACAAACTTTTGTTTACAAAAATTTCGATGGCCTATAGTTCGCAAGTTATGCAATCAGTTGACATAAGATTGTGCATGCATGTAGACATGTTAATGACCTTTATATATGCCAAGTTTCAGATGGCTACCTACTCATACAAGCAAGCAGTAGCGGTTTGAAATTTTCACAATTTGGGCTACACGTTCGGGACGATTCGTGACCTTAGGTGACTTGCACAATTCGGGCTGAAACTAGTGCCAAATGAGAGGGTTGGGATAAACATTCAATTGACCATATGTGCCAAAAATTCTCGTTCTCTAGTTTTCGAGTTATAGCCCCTGGAAGTCGAAAACTGCACGACTTTGCCCTCGAATATCTCGACAACGGAGAAAGGAGAATTTCAGGGCATTTTCTCCCAAGAAATATATGGGAATTATCTGTAATTTAGCACAGTTTCAGAACGATTCGTGAAAGTCACCTTTTAAGAATAACTTCCACTGCAGGCCCATATATAAAAGTTTGCTCCTTTATTACTCTGCACATGGACAATTATTTGCGCTGTTATTTGCCCCAGGCATGTACCTATGTAATTACCGTTTACAGTGTAAAGATGGATGTTATCGGTCGCTGAACGTCGGAGTAGTAGGCGTTTAATGCATTTTCCCATAGGGTCCAATGCAAAATTGACACCTCATTTTCTCCATTCTCAAGAGCTTTGAGTCTCTGCAAAACATATACATGTGTAGACACAAATAAGTGAAATAGAATGAAGGCTATTTCAGCTTTAGCTTTTATTCCGTTTGGGAGCTAAAGTCGCACAAACTTTTGTTTACAAAAATTTCGATGGCCTATAGTTCGCAAGTTATGCAATCAGTTGACATAAGATTGTGCATGCATGTAGACATGTTAATGACCTTTATATATGCCAAGTTTCAGATGGCTACCTACTCATACAAGCAAGCAGTAGCGGTTTGAAATTTTCACAATTTGGGCTACACGTTCGGGACGATTCGTGACCTTAGGTGACTTGCACAATTCGGGCTGAAACTAGTGCCAAATGAGAGGGTTGGGATAAACATTCAATTGACCATATGTGCCAAAAATTCTTGTTCTCTAGTTTTCGAGTTATAGCCCCTGGAAGTCGAAAACTGCACGACTTTGCCCTCGAATATCTCGACAACGGAGAAAGGAGAATTTCAGGGCATTTTCTCCCAAGAAATATATGGGAATTATCTGTAATTTAGCACAGTTTCAGAACGATTCGTGAAAGTCACCTTTTAAGAATAACTTCCACTGCAGGCCCATATATAAAAGTTTGCTCCTTTATTACTCTGCACATGGACAATTATTTGCGCTGTTATTTGCCCCAGGCATGTACCTATGTAATTACCGTTTACAGTGTAAAGATGGATGTTATCGGTCGCTGAACGTCGGAGCAGTAGGCGTTTAATGCATTTTCCCATAGGGTCCAATGCAAAATTGACACCTCATTTTCTCCATTCTCAAGAGCTTTGAGTCTCTGCAAAACATATACATGTGTAGACACAAATAAGTGAAATACAATGAAGGCTATTTCAGCTTTAGCTTTTATTCCGTTTGGGAGCTAAAGTCGCACAAACTTTTGTTTACAAAATTTTCGATGGCCTATAGTTCGCAAGTTATGCAATCAGTTGACATAAGATTGTGCATGCATGTAGACATGTTAATGACCTTTATATATGCCAAGTTTCAGATGGCTACCTACTCATACAAGCAAGCAGTAGCGGTTTGAAATTTTCACAATTTGGGCTACACGTTCGGGACGATTCGTGACCTTAGGTGACTTGCACAATTCGGGCTGAAACTAGTGCCAAATGAGAGGGTTGGGATAAACATTCAATTGACCATATGTGCCAAAAATTCTCGTTCTCTAGTTTTCGAGTTATAGCCCCTGGAAGTCGAAAACTGCACGACTTTGCCCTCGAATATCTCGACAACGGAGAAAGGAGAATTTCAGGGCATTTTCTCCCAAGAAATATATGGGAATTATCTGTAATTTAGCACAGTTTCAGAACGATTCGTGAAAGTCACCTTTTAAGAATAACTTCCACTGCAGGCCCATATATAAAAGTTTGCTCCTTTATTACTCTGCACATGGACAATTATTTGCGCTGTTATTTGCCCCAGGCATGTACCTATGTAATTACCGTTTACAGTGTAAAGATGGATGTTATCGGTCGCTGAACGTCGGAGCAGTAGGCGTTTAATGCATTTTCCCATAGGGTCCAATGCAAAATTGACACCTCATTTTCTCCATTCTCAAGAGCTTTGAGTCTCTGCAAAACATATACATGTGTAGACACAAATAAGTGAAATAGAATGAAGGCTATATTAGCTTTAGCTTTTATTCCGTTTGGGAGCTAAAGTCGCACAAACTTTTGTTTACAAAAATTTCGATGGCCTATAGTTCGCAAGTTATGCAATCAGTTGACATAAGATTGTGCATGCATGTAGACATGTTAATGACCTTTATATATGCCAAGTTTCAGATGGCTACCTACTCATACAAGCAAGCAGTAGCGGTTTGAAATTTTCACAATTTGGGCTACACGTTCGGGACGATTCGTGACCTTAGGTGACTTGCACAATTCGGGCTGAAACTAGTGCCAAATGAGAGGGTTGGGATAAACATTCAATTGACCATATGTGCCAAAAATTCTCGTTCTCTAGTTTTCGAGTTATAGCCCCTGGAAGTCGAAAACTGCACGACTTTGCCCTCGAATATCTCGACAACGGAGAAAGGAGAATTTCAGGGCATTTTCTCCCAAGAAATATATGGGAATTATCTGTAATTTAGCACAGTTTCAGAACGATTCGTGAAAGTCACCTTTTAAGAATAACTTCCACTGCAGGCCCATATATAAAAGTTTGCTCCTTTATTACTCTGCACATGGACAATTATTTGCGCTGTTATTTGCCCCAGGCATGTACCTATGTAATTACCGTTTACAGTGTAAAGATGGATGTTATCGGTCGCTGAACGTCGGAGCAGTAGGCGTTTAATGCATTTTCCCATAGGGTCCAATGCAAAATTGACACCTCATTTTCTCCATTCTCAAGAGCTTTGAGTCTCTGCAAAACATATACATGTGTAGACACAAATAAGTGAAATACAATGAAGGCTATTTCAGCTTTAGCTTTTATTCCGTTTGGGAGCTAAAGTCGCACAAACTTTTGTTTACAAAAATTTCGATGGCCTATAGTTCGCAAGTTATGCAATCAGTTGACATAAGATTGTGCATGCATGTAGACATGTTAATGACCTTTATATATGCCAAGTTTCAGATGGCTACCTACTCATACAAGCAAGCAGTAGCGGTTTGAAATTTTCACAATTTGGGCTACACGTTCGGGACGATTCGTGACCTTAGGTGACTTGCACAATTCGGGCTGAAACTAGTGCCAAATGAGAGGGTTGGGATAAACATTCAATTGACCATATGTGCCAAAAATTCTCGTTCTCTAGTTTTCGAGTTATAGCCCCTGGAAGTCGAAAACTGCACGACTTTGCCCTCGAATATCTCGACAACGGAGAAAGGAGAATTTCAGGGCATTTTCTCCCAAGAAATATATGGGAATTATCTGTAATTTAGCACAGTTTCAGAACGATTCGTGAAAGTCACCTTTTAAGAATAACTTCCACTGCAGGCCCATATATAAAAGTTTGCTCCTTTATTACTCTGCACATGGACAATTATTTGCGCTGTTATTTGCCCCAGGCATGTACCTATGTAATTACCGTTTACAGTGTAAAGATGGATGTTATCGGTCGCTGAACGTCGGAGCAGTAGGCGTTTAATGCATTTTCCCATAGGGTCCAATGCAAAATTGACACCTCATTTTCTCCATTCTCAAGAGCTTTGAGTCTCTGCAAAACATATACATGTGTAGACACAAATGAGTGAAATAGAATGAAGGCTATTTCAGCTTTAGCTTTTATTCCGTTTGGGAGCTAAAGTCGCACAAACTTTTGTTTACAAAAATTTCGATGGCCTATAGTTCGCAAGTTATGCAATCAGTTGACATAAGATTGTGCATGCATGTAGACATGTTAATGACCTTTATATATGCCAAGTTTCAGATGGCTACCTACTCATACAAGCAAGCAGTAGCGGTTTGAAATTTTCACAATTTGGGCTACACGTTCGGGACGATTCGTGACCTTAGGTGACTTGCACAATTCGGGCTGAAACTAGTGCCAAATGAGAGGGTTGGGATAAACATTCAATTGACCATATGTGCCAAAAATTCTTGTTCTCTAGTTTTCGAGTTATAGCCCCTGGAAGTCGAAAACTGCACGACTTTGCCCTCGAATATCTCGACAACGGAGAAAGGAGAATTTCAGGGCATTTTCTCCCAAGAAATATATGGGAATTATCTGTAATTTAGCACAGTTTCAGAACGATTCGTGAAAGTCACCTTTTAAGAATAACTTCCACTGCAGGCCCATATATAAAAGTTTGCTCCTTTATTACTCTGCACATGGACAATTATTTGCGCTGTTATTTGCCCCAGGCATGTACCTATGTAATTACCGTTTACAGTGTAAAGATGGATGTTATCGGTCGCTGAACGTCGGAGCAGTAGGCGTTTAATGCATTTTCCCATAGGGTCCAATGCAAAATTGACACCTCATTTTCTCCATTCTCAAGAGCTTTGAGTCTCTGCAAAACATATACATGTGTAGACACAAATAAGTGAAATAGAATGAAGGCTATTTCAGCTTTAGCTTTTATTCCGTTTGGGAGCTAAAGTCGCACAAACTTTTGTTTACAAAAATTTCGATGGCCTATAGTTCGCAAGTTATGCAATCAGTTGACATAAGATTGTGCATGCATGTAGACATGTTAATGACCTTTATATATGCCAAGTTTCAGATGGCTACCTACTCATACAAGCAAGCAGTAGCGGTTTGAAATTTTCACAATTTGGGCTACACGTTCGGGACGATTCGTGACCTTAGGTGACTTGCACAATTCGGGCTGAAACTAGTGCCAAATGAGAGGGTTGGGATAAACATTCAATTGACCATATGTGCCAAAAATTCTCGTTCTCTAATTTTCGAGTTATAGCCCCTGGAAGTCGAAAACTGCACGACTTTGCCCTCGAATATCTCGACAACGGAGAAAGGAGAATTTCAGGGCATTTTCTCCCAAGAAATATATGGGAATTATCTGTAATTTAGCACAGTTTCAGAACGATTCGTGAAAGTCACCTTTTAAGAATAACTTCCACTGCAGGCCCATATATAAAAGTTTGCTCCTTTATTACTCTGCACATGGACAATTATTTGCGCTGTTATTTGCCCCAGGCATGTACCTATGTAATTACCGTTTACAGTGTAAAGATGGATGTTATCGGTCGCTGAACGTGGGAGCAGTAGGCGTTTAATGCATTTTCCCATAGGGTCCATTGCAAAATTGACACCTCATTTTCGCCATTCTCAAGAGCTTTGAGTCTCTGCAAAACATATACATGTGTAGACACAAATAAGTGAAATAGAATGAAGGCTATTTCAGCTTTAGCTTTTATTCCGTTTGGGAGCTAAAGTCGCACAAACTTTTGTTTACAAAAATTTCGATGGCCTATAGTTCGCAAGTTATGCAATCAGTTGACATAAGATTGTGCATGCATGTAGACATGTTAATGACCTTTATATATGCCAAGTTTCAGATGGCTACCTACTCATACAAGCAAGCAGTAGCGGTTTGAAATTTTCACAATTTGGGCTACACGTTCGGGACGATTCGTGACCTTAGGTGACTTGCACAATTCGGGCTGAAACTAGTGCCAAATGAGAGGGTTGGGATAAACATTCAATTGACCATATGTGCCAAAAATTCTCGTTCTCTAGTTTTCGAGTTATAGCCCCTGGAAGTCGAAAACTGCACGACTTTGCCCTCGAATATCTCGACAACGGAGAAAGGAGAATTTCAGGGCATTTTCTCCCAAGAAATATATGGGAATTATCTGTAATTTAGCACAGTTTCAGAACGATTCGTGAAAGTCACCTTTTAAGAATAACTTCCACTGCAGGCCCATATATAAAAGTTTGCTCCTTTATTACTCTGCACATGGACAATTATTTGCGCTGTTATTTGCCCCAGGCATGTACCTATGTAATTACCGTTTACAGTGTAAAGATGGATGTTATCGGTCGCTGAACGTCGGAGCAGTAGGCGTTTAATGCATTTTCCCATAGGGTCCAATGCAAAATTGACACCTCATTTTCTCCATTCTCAAGAGCTTTGAGTCTCTGCAAAACATATACATGTGTAGACACAAATAAGTGAAATAGAATGAAGGCTATTTCAGCTTTAGCTTTTATTCCGTTTGGGAGCTAAAGTCGCACAAACTTTTGTTTACAAAAAATTCGATGGCCTATAGTTCGCAAGTTATGCAATCAGTTGACATAAAATTGTGCATGCATGTAGACATGTTAATGACCTTTATATATGCCAAGTTTCAGATGGCTACCTACTCATACAAGCAAGCAGTAGCGGTTTGAAATTTTCACAATTTGGGCTACACGTTCGGGACGATTCGTGACCTTAGGTGACTTGCACAATTCGGGCTGAAACTAGTGCCAAATGAGAGGCTTGGGATAAACATTCAATTGACCATATGTGCCAAAAATTCTCGTTCTCTAGTTTTCGAGTTATAGCCCCTGGAAGTCGAAAACTGCACGACTTTGCCCTCGAATATCTCGACAACGGAGAAAGGAGAATTTCAGGGCATTTTCTCCCAAGAAATATATGGGAATTATCTGTAATTTAGCACAGTTTCAGAACGATTCGTGAAAGTCACCTTTTAAGAATAACTTCCACTGCAGGCCCATATATAAAAGTTTGCTCCTTTATTACTTTGCACATGGACAATTATTTGCGCTGTTATTTGCCCCAGGCATGTACCTATGTAATTACCATTTACAGTGTAAAGATGGATGTTATCGGTCGCTGAACGTCGGAGCAGTAGGCGTTTAATGCATTTTCCCATAGGGTCCAATGCAAAATTGACACCTCATTTTCTCCATTCTCAAGAGCTTTGAGTCTCTGCAAAACATATACATGTGTAGACACAAATAAGTGAAATAGAATGAAGGCTATTTCAGCTTTAGCTTTTATTCCGTTTGGGAGCTAAAGTCGCACAAACTTTTGTTTACAAAAATTTCGATGGCCTATAGTTCGCAAGTTATGCAATCAGTTGACATAAGATTGTGCATGCATGTAGACATGTTAATGACCTTTATATATGCCAAGTTTCAGATGGCTACCTACTCATACAAGCAAGCAGTAGCGGTTTGAAATTTTCACAATTTGGGCTACACGTTCGGGACGATTCGTGACCTTAGGTGACTTGCACAATTCGGGCTGAAACTAGTGCCAAATGAGAGGGTTGGGATAAACATTCAATTGACCATATGTGCCAAAAATTCTTGTTCTCTAGTTTTCGAGTTATAGCCCCTGGAAGTCGAAAACTGCACGACTTTGCCCTCGAATATCTCGACAACGGAGAAAGGAGAATTTCAGGGCATTTTCTCCCAAGAAATATATGGGAATTATCTGTAATTTAGCACAGTTTCAGAACGATTCGTGAAAGTCACCTTTTAAGAATAACTTCCACTGCAGGCCCATATATAAAAGTTTGCTCCTTTATTACTCTGCACATGGACAATTATTTGCGCTGTTATTTGCCCCAGGCATGTACCTATGTAATTACCGTTTACAGTGTAAAGATGGATGTTATCGGTCGCTGAACGTCGGAGCAGTAGGCGTTTAATGCATTTTCCCATAGGGTCCAATGCAAAATTGACACCTCATTTTCTCCATTCTCAAGAGCTTTGAGTCTCTGCAAAACATATACATGTGTAGACACAAATAAGTGAAATAGAATGAAGGCTATTTCAGCTTTAGCTTTTATTCCGTTTGGGAGCTAAAGTCGCACAAACTTTTGTTTACAAAAATTTCGATGGCCTATAGTTCGCAAGTTATGCAATCAGTTGACATAAGATTGTGCATGCATGTAGACATGTTAATGACCTTTATATATGCCAAGTTTCAGATGGCTACCTACTCATACAAGCAAGCAGTAGCGGTTTGAAATTTTCACAATTTGGGCTACACGTTCGGGACGATTCGTGACCTTAGGTGACTTGCACAATTCGAGCTGAAACTAGTGCCAAATGAGAGGGTTGGGATAAACATTCAATTGACCATATGTGCCAAAAATTCTCGTTCTCTAGTTTTCGAGTTATAGCCCCTGGAAGTCGAAAACTGCACGACTTTGCCCTCGAATATCTCGACAACGGAGAAAGGAGAATTTCAGGGCATTTTCTCCCAAGAAATATATGGGAATTATCTGTAATTTAGCACAGTTTCAGAACGATTCGTGAAAGTCACCTTTTAAGAATAACTTCCACTGCAGGCCCATATATAAAAGTTTGCTCCTTTATTACTCTGCACATGGACAATTATTTGCGCTGTTATTTGCCCCAGGCATGTACCTATGTAATTACCGTTTACAGTGTAAAGATGGATGTTATCGGTCGCTGAACGTGGGAGCAGTAGGCGTTTAATGCATTTTCCCATAGGGTCCATTGCAAAATTGACACCTCATTTTCGCCATTCTCAAGAGCTTTGAGTCTCTGCAAAACATATACATGTGTAGACACAAATAAGTGAAATAGAATGAAGGCTATTTCAGCTTTAGCTTTTATTCCGTTTGGGAGCTAAAGTCGCACAAACTTTTGTTTACAAAAATTTCGATGGCCTATAGTTCGCAAGTTATGCAATCAGTTGACATAAGATTGTGCATGCATGTAGACATGTTAATGACCTTTATATATGCCAAGTTTCAGATGGCTACCTACTCATACAAGCAAGCAGTAGCGGTTTGAAATTTTCACAATTTGGGCTACACGTTCGGGACGATTCGTGACCTTAGGTGACTTGCACAATTCGGGCTGAAACTAGTGCCAAATGAGAGGGTTGGGATAAACATTCAATTGACCATATGTGCCAAAAATTCTCGTTCTCTAGTTTTCGAGTTATAGCCCCTGGAAGTCGAAAACTGCACGACTTTGCCCTCGAATATCTCGACAACGGAGAAAGGAGAATTTCAGGGCATTTTCTCCCAAGAAATATATGGGAATTATCTGTAATTTAGCACAGTTTCAGAACGATTCGTGAAAGTCACCTTTTAAGAATAACTTCCACTGCAGGCCCATATATAAAAGTTTGCTCCTTTATTACTCTGCACATGGACAATTATTTGCGCTGTTATTTGCCCCAGGCATGTACCTATGTAATTACCGTTTACAGTGTAAAGATGGATGTTATCGGTCGCTGAACGTCGGAGCAGTAGGCGTTTAATGCATTTTCCCATAGGGTCCAATGCAAAATTGACACCTCATTTTCTCCATTCTCAAGAGCTTTGAGTCTCTGCAAAACATATACATGTGTAGACACAAATAAGTGAAATAGAATGAAGGCTATTTCAGCTTTAGCTTTTATTCCGTTTGGGAGCTAAAGTCGCACAAACTTTTGTTTACAAAAATTTCGATGGCCTATAGTTCGCAAGTTATGCAATCAGTTGACATAAGATTGTGCATGCATGTAGACATGTTAATGACCTTTATATATGCCAAGTTTCAGATGGCTACCTACTCATACAAGCAAGCAGTAGCGGTTTGAAATTTTCACAATTTGGGCTACACGTTCGGGACGATTCGTGACCTTAGGTGACTTGCACAATTCGGGCTGAAACTAGTGCCAAATGAGAGGGTTGGGATAAACATTCAATTGACCATATGTGCCAAAAGTTCTCGTTCTCTAGTTTTCGAGTTATAGCCCCTGGAAGTCGAAAACTGCACGAATTTGCCCTCGAATATCTCGACAACGGAGAAAGGAGAATTTCAGGGCATTTTCTCCCAAGAAATATATGGGAGTTATCTGTAATTTAGCACAGTTTCAGAACGATTCGTGAAAGTCACCTTTTAAGAATAACTTCCACTGCAGGCCCATATATAAAAGTTTGCTCCTTTATTACTCTGCACATGGACAATTATTTGCGCTGTTATTTGCCCCAGGCATGTACCTATGTAATTACCATTTACAGTGTAAAGATGGATGTTATCGGTCGCTGAACGTCGGAGCAGTAGGCGTTTAATGCATTTTCCCATAGGGTCCAATGCAAAATTGACACCTCATTTTCTCCATTCTCAAGAGCTTTGAGTCTCTGCAAAACATATACATGTGTAGACACAAATAAGTGAAATAGAATGAAGGCTATTTCAGCTTTAGCTTTTATTCCGTTTGGGAGCTAAAGTCGCACAAACTTTTGTTTACAAAAATTTCGATGGCCTATAGTTCGCAAGTTATGCAATCAGTTGACATAAGATTGTGCATGCATGTAGACATGTTAATGACCTTTATATATGCCAAGTTTCAGATGGCTACCTACTCATACAAGCAAGCAGTAGCGGTTTGAAATTTTCACAATTTGGGCTACACGTTCGGGACGATTCGTGACCTTAGGTGACTTGCATAATTCGGGCTGAAACTAGTGCCAAATGAGAGGGTTGGGATAAACATTCAATTGACCATATGTGCCAAAAATTCTCGTTCTCTAGTTTTCGAGTTATAGCCCCTGGAAGTCGAAAACTGCACGACTTTGCCCTCGAATATCTCGACAACGGAGAAAGGAGAATTTCAGGGCATTTTCTCCCAAGAAATATATGGGAATTATCTGTAATTTAGCACAGTTTCAGAACGATTCGTGAAAGTCACCTTTTAAGAATAACTTCCACTGCAGGCCCATATATAAAAGTTTGCTCCTTTATTACTCTGCACATGGACAATTATTTGCGCTGTTATTTGCCCCAGGCATGTACCTATGTAATTACCGTTTACAGTGTAAATATGGATGTTATCGGTCGCTGAACGTCGGAGCAGTAGGCGTTTAATGCATTTTCCCATAGGGTCCAATGCAAAATTGACACCTCATTTTCTCCATTCTCAAGAGCTTTGAGTCTCTGCAAAACATATACATGTGTAGACACAAATAAGTGAAATAGAATGAAGGCTATTTCAGCTTTAGCTTTTATTCCGTTTGGGAGCTAAAGTCGCACAAACTTTTGTTTACAAAAATTTCGATGGCCTATAGTTCGAAAGTTATGCAATCAGTTGACATAAGATTGTGCATGCATGTAGACATGTTAATGACCTTTATATATGCCAAGTTTCAGATGGCTACCTACTCATACAAGCAAGCAGTAGCGGTTTGAAATTTTCACAATTTGGGCTACACGTTCGGGACGATTCGTGACCTTAGGTGACTTGCACAATTCGGGCTGAAACTAGTGCCAAATGAGAGGGTTGGGATAAACATTCAATTGACCATATGTGCCAAAAATTCTCGTTCTCTAGTTTTCGAGTTATAGCCCCTGGAAGTCGAAAACTGCACGACTTTGCCCTCGAATATCTCGACAACGGAGAAAGGAGAATTTCAGGGCATTTTCTCCCAAGAAATATATGGGAATTATCTGTAATTTAGCACAGTTTCAGAACGATTCGTGAAAGTCACCTTTTAAGAATAACTTCCACTGCAGGCCCATATATAAAAGTTTGCTCCTTTATTACTCTGCACATGGACAATTATTTGCGCTGTTATTTGCCCCAGGCATGTACCTATGTAATTACCATTTACAGTGTAAAGATGGATGTTATCGATCGCTGAACGTCGGAGCAGTAGGCGTTTAATGCATTTTCCCATAGGGTCCAATGCAAAATTGACATCTCATTTTCTCCATTCTCAAGAGCTTTGAGTCTCTGCAAAACATATACATGTGTAGACACAAATAAGTGAAATAGAATGAAGGCTATTTCAGCTTTAGCTTTTATTCCGTTTGGGAGCTAAAGTCGCACAAACTTTTGTTTACAAAAATTTCGATGGCCTATAGTTCGAAAGTTATGCAATCAGTTGACATAAGATTGTGCATGCATGTAGACATGTTAATGACCTTTATATATGCCAAGTTTCAGATGGCTACCTACTCATACAAGCAAGCAGTAGCGGTTTGAAATTTTCACAATTTGGGCTACACGTTCGGGACGATTCGTGACCTTAGGTGACTTGCACAATTCGGGCTGAAACTAGTGCCAAATGAGAGGGTTGGGATAAACATTCAATTGACCATATGTGCCAAAAATTCTCGTTCTCTAGTTTTCGAGTTATAGCCCCTGGAAGTCGAAAACTGCACGACTTTGCCCTCGAATATCTCGACAACGGAGAAAGGAGAATTTCAGGGCATTTTCTCCCAAGAAATATATGGGAATTATCTGTAATTTAGCACAGTTTCAGAACGATTCGTGAAAGTCACCTTTTAAGAATAACTTCCACTGCAGGCCCATATATAAAAGTTTGCTCCTTTATTACTCTGCACATGGACAATTATTTGCGCTGTTATTTGCCCCAGGCATGTACCTATGTAATTACCGTTTACAGTGTAAAGATGGATGTTATCGGTCGCTGAACGTCGGAGCAGTAGGCGTTTAATGCATTTTCCCATAGGGTCCAATGCAAAATTGACACCTCATTTTCTCCATTCTCAAGAGCTTTGAGTCTCTGCAAAACATATACATGTGTAGACACAAATAAGTGAAATAGAATGAAGGCTATTTCAGCTTTAGCTTTTATTCCGTTTGGGAGCTAAAGTCGCACAAACTTTTGTTTACAAAAATTTCGATGGCCTATAGTTCGCAAGTTATGCAATCAGTTGACATAAGATTGTGCATGCATGTAGACATGTTAATGACCTTTATATATGCCAAGTTTCAGATGGCTACCTACTCATACAAGCAAGCAGTAGCGGTTTGAAATTTTCACAATTTGGGCTACACGTTCGGGACGATTCGTGACCTTAGGTGACTTGCACAATTCGGGCTGAAACTAGTGCCAAATGAGAGGGTTGGGATAAACATTCAATTGACCATATGTGCCAAAAATTCTCGTTCTCTAGTTTTCGAGTTATAGCCCCTGGAAGTCGAAAACTGCACGACTTTGCCCTCGAATATCTCGACAACGGAGAAAGGAGAATTTCAGGGCATTTTCTCCCAAGAAATATATGGGAATTATCTGTAATTTAGCACAGTTTCAGAACGACGCGTGAAAGTCACCTTTTAAGAATAACTTCCACTGCAGGCCCATATATAAAAGTTTGCTCCTTTATTACTCTGCACATGGACAATTATTTGCGCTGTTATTTGCCCCAGGCATGTACCTATGTAATTACCGTTTACAGTGTAAAGATGGATGTTATCGGTCGCTGAACGTCGGAGCAGTAGGCGTTTAATGCATTTTCCCATAGGGTCCAATGCAAAATTGACACCTCATTTTCTCCATTCTCAAGAGCTTTGAGTCTCTGCAAAACATATACATGTGTAGACACAAATAAGTGAAATAGAATGAAGGCTATTTCAGCTTTAGCTTTTATTCCGTTTGGGAGCTAAAGTCGCACAAACTTTTGTTTACAAAAATTTCGATGGCCTATAGTTCGCAAGTTATGCAATCAGTTGACATAAGATTGTGCATGCATGTAGACATGTTAATGACCTTTATATATGCCAAGTTTCAGATGGCTACCTACTCATACAAGCAAGCAGTAGCGGTTTGAAATTTTCACAATTTGGGCTACACGTTCGGGACGATTCGTGACCTTAGGTGACTTGCACAATTCGGGCTGAAACTAGTGCCAAATGAGAGGGTTGGGATAAACATTCAATTGACCATATGTGCCAAAAATTCTCGTTCTCTAGTTTTCGAGTTATAGCCCCTGGAAGTCGAAAACTGCACGACTTTGCCCTCGAATATCTCGACAACGGAGAAAGGAGAATTTCAGGGCATTTTCTCCCAAGAAATATATGGGAATTATCTGTAATTTAGCACAGTTTCAGAACGATTCGTGAAAGTCACCTTTTAAGAATAACTTCCACTGCAGGCCCATATATAAAAGTTTGCTCCTTTATTACTCTGCACATGGACAATTATTTGCGCTGTTATTTGCCCCAGGCATGTACCTATGTAATTACCGTTTACAGTGTAAAGATGGATGTTATCGGTCGCTGAACGTCGGAGCAGTAGGCGTTTAATGCATTTTCCCATAGGGTCCAATGCAAAATTGACACCTCATTTTCTCCATTCTCAAGAGCTTTGAGTCTCTGCAAAACATATACATGTGTAGACACAAATAAGTGAAATAGAATGAAGGCTATTTCAGCTTTAGCTTTTATTCCGTTTGGGAGCTAAAGTCGCACAAACTTTTGTTTACAAAAATTACGATGGCCTATAGTTCGCAAGTTATGCAATCAGTTGACATAAGATTGTGCATGCATGTAGACATGTTAATGACCTTTATATATGCCAAGTTTCAGATGGCTACCTACTCATACAAGCAAGCAGTAGCGGTTTGAAATTTTCACAATTTGGGCTACACGTTCGGGACGATTCGTGACCTTAGGTGACTTGCACAATTCGGGCTGAAACTAGTGCCAAATGAAAGGGTTGGGATAAACATTCAATTGACCATATGTGCCAAAAATTCTCGTTCTCTAGTTTTCGAGTTATAGCCCCTGGAAGTCGAAAACTGCACGACTTTGCCCTCGAATATCTCGACAACGGAGAAAGGAGAATTTCAGGGCATTTTCTCCCAAGAAATATATGGGAATTATCTGTAATTTAGCACAGTTTCAGAACGATTCGTGAAAGTCACCTTTTAAGAATAACTTCCACTGCAGGCCCATATATAAAAGTTTGCTCCTTTATTACTCTGCACATGGACAATTATTTGCGCTGTTATTTGCCCCAGGCATGTACCTATGTAATTACCGTTTACAGTGTAAAGATGGATGTTATCGGTCGCTGAACGTCGGAGCAGTAGGCGTTTAATGCATTTTCCCATAGGGTCCAATGCAAAATTGACACCTCATTTTCTCCATTCTCAAGAGCTTTGAGTCTCTGCAAAACATATACATGTGTAGACACAAATAAGTGAAATAGAATGAAGGCTATTTCAGCTTTAGCTTTTATTCCGTTTGGGAGTCGAAAACTGCACGACTTTGCCCTCGAATATCTCGACAACGGAGAAAGGAGAATTTCAGGGCATTTTCTCCCAAGAAATATATTGGAATTATCTGTAATTTAGCACAGTTTCAGAACGATTCGTGAAAGTCACCTTTTAAGAATAACTTCCACTGCAGGCCCATATATAAAAGTTTGCTCCTTTATTACTCTGCACATGGACAATTATTTGCGCTGTTATTTGCCCCAGGCATGTACCTATGTAATTACCGTTTACAGTGTAAAGATGGATGTTATCGGTCGCTGAACGTCGGAGCAGTAGGCGTTTAATGCATTTTCCCATAGGGTCCAATGCAAAATTGACACCTCATTTTCTCCATTCTCAAGAGCTTTGAGTCTCTGCAAAACATATACATGTGTAGACACAAATAAGTGAAATAGAATGAAGGCTATTTCAGCTTTAGCTTTTATTCCGTTTGGGAGCTAAAGTCGCACACACTTTTGTTTACAAAAATTTCGATGGCCTATAGTTCGCAAGTTATGCAATCAGTTGACATAAGATTGTGCATGCATGTAGACATGTTAATGACCTTTATATATGCCAAGTTTCAGATGGCTACCTACTCATACAAGCAAGCAGTAGCGGTTTGAAATTTTCACAATTTGGGCTACACGTTCGGGACGATTCGTGACCTTAGGTGACTTGCACAATTCGGGCTGAAACTAGTGCCAAATGAGAGGGTTGGGATAAACATTCAATTGACCATATGTGCCAAAAATTCTCGTTCTCTAGTTTTCGAGTTATAGCCCCTGGAAGTCGAAAACTGCACGACTTTGCCCTCGAATATCTCGACAACGGAGAAAGGAGAATTTCAGGGCATTTTCTCCCAAGAAATATATGGGAATTATCTGTAATTTAGCACAGTTTCAGAACGATTCGTGAAAGTCACCTTTTAAGAATAACTTCCACTGCAGGCCCATATATAAAAGTTTGCTCCTTTATTACTCTGCACATGGACAATTATTTGCGCTGTTATTTGCCCCAGGCATGTACCTATGTAATTACCGTTTACAGTGTAAAGATGGATGTTATCGGTCGCTGAACGTCGGAGCAGTAGGCGTTTAATGCATTTTCCCATAGGGTCCAATGCAAAATTGACACCTCATTTTCTCCATTCTCAAGAGCTTTGAGTCTCTGCAAAACATATACATGTGTAGACACAAATAAGTGAAATAGAATGAAGGCTATTTCAGCTTTAGCTTTTATTCCGTTTGGGAGCTAAAGTCGCACAAACTTTTGTTTACAAAAATTTCGATGGCCTATAGTTCGCAAGTTATGCAATCAGTTGACAAAAGATTGTGCATGCATGTAGACATGTTAATGACCTTTATATATGCCAAGTTTCAGATGGCTACCTACTCATACAAGCAAGCAGTAGCGGTTTGAAATTTTCACAATTTGGGCTACACGTTCGGGACGATTCGTGACCTTAGGTGACTTGCACAATTCGGGCTGAAACTAGTGCCAAATGAGAGGGTTGGGATAAACATTCAATTGACCATATGTGCCAAAAATTCTCGTTCTCTAGTTTTCGAGTTATAGCCCCTGGAAGTCGAAAACTGCATGACTTTGCCCTCGAATATCTCGACAACGGAGAAAGGAGAATTTCAGGGCATTTTCTCCCAAGAAATATATGGGAATTATCTGTAATTTAGCACAGTTTCAGAACGATTCGTGAATGTCACTTTTTAAGAATAACTTCCACTGCAGGCCCATATATAAAAGTTTGCTCCTTTATTACTCTGCACATGGACAATTATTTGCGCTGTTATTTGCCCCAGGCATGTACCTATGTAATTACCGTTTACAGTGTAAAGATGGATGTTATCGGTCGCTGAACGTCGGAGCAGTAGGCGTTTAATGCATTTTCCCATAGGGTCCAATGCAAAATTGACACCTCATTTTCTCCATTCTCAAGAGCTTTGAGTCTCTGCAAAACATATACATGTGTAGACACAAATAAGTGAAATAGAATGAAGGCTATTTCAGCTTTAGCTTTTATTCCGTTTGGGAGCTAAAGTCGCACAAACTTTTGTTTACAAAAATTTCGATGGCCTATAGTTCGCAAGTTATGCAATCAGTTGACATAAGATTGTGCATGCATGTAGACATGTTAATGACCTTTATATATGCCAAGTTTCAGATTGCTACCTACTCATACAAGCAAGCAGTAGCGGTTTGAAATTTTCACAATTTGGGCTACACGTTCGGGACGATTCGTGACCTTAGGTGACTTGCACAATTCGGGCTGAAACTAGTGCCAAATGAGAGGGTTGGGATAAACATTCAATTGACCATATGTGCCAAAAATTCTCGTTCTCTAGTTTTCGAGTTATAGCCCCTGGAAGTCGAAAACTGCACGACTTTGCCCTCGAATATCTCGACAACGGAGAAAGGAGAATTTCAGGGCATTTTCTCCCAAGAAATATATGGGAATTATCTGTAATTTAGCACAGTTTCAGAACGATTCGTGAAAGTCACCTTTTAAGAATAACTTCCACTGCAGGCCCATATATAAAAGTTTGCTCCTTTATTACTCTGCACATGGACAATTATTTGCGCTGTTATTTGCCCCAGGCATGTACCTATGTAATTACCGTTTACAGTGTAAAGATGGATGTTATCGGTCGCTGAACGTCGGAGCAGTAGGCGTTTAATGCATTTTCCCATAGGGTCCAATGCAAAATTGACACCTCATTTTCTCCATTCTCAAGAGCTTTGAGTCTCTGCAAAACATATACATGTGTAGACACAAATAAGTGAAATAGAATGAAGGCTATTTCAGCTTTAGCTTTTATTCCGTTTGGGAGCTAAAGTCGCACAAACTTTTGTTTACAAAAATTTCGATGGCCTATAGTTCGCAAGTTATGCAATCAGTTGACATAAGATTGTGCATGCATGTAGACATGTTAATGACCTTTATATATGCCAAGTTTCAGATGGCTACCTACTCATACAAGCAAGCAGTAGCGGTTTGAAATTTTCACAATTTGGGCTACACGTTCGGGACGATTCGTGACCTTAGGTGACTTGCACAATTCGGGCTGAAACTAGTGCCAAATGAGAGGGTTGGGATAAACATTCAATTGACCATATGTGCCAAAAATTCTCGTTCTCTAGTTTTCGAGTTATAGCCCCTGGAAGTCGAAAACTGCACGACTTTGCCCTCGAATATCTCGACAACGGAGAAAGGAGAATTTCAGGGCATTTTCTCCCAAGAAATATATGGGAATTATCTGTAATTTAGCACAGTTTCAGAACGATTCGTGAAAGTCACCTTTTAAGAATAACTTCCACTGCAGGCCCATATATAAAAGTTTGCTCCTTTATTACTCTGCACATGGACAATTATTTGCGCTGTTATTTGCCCCAGGCATGTACCTATGTAATTACCGTTTACAGTGTAAAGATGGATGTTATCGGTCGCTGAACGTCGGAGCAGCAGGCGTTTAATGCATTTTCCCATAGGGTCCAATGCAAAATTGACACCTCATTTTCTCCATTCTCAAGAGCTTTGAGTCTCTGCAAAACATATACATGTGTAGACACAAATAAGTGAAATAGAATGAAGGCTATTTCAGCTTTAGCTTTTATTCCGTTTGGGAGCTAAAGTCGCACAAACTTTTGTTTACAAAAATTTCGATGGCCTATAGTTCGCAAGTTATGCAATCAGTTGACATAAGATTGTGCATGCATGTAGACATGTTAATGACCTTTATATATGCCAAGTTTCAGATGGCTACCTACTCATACAAGCAAGCAGTAGCGGTTTGAAATTTTCACAATTTGGGCTACACGTTCGGGACGATTCGTGACCTTAGGTGACTTGCACAATTCGGGCTGAAACTAGTGCCAAATGAGAGGGTTGGGATAAACATTCAATTGACCATATGTGCCAAAAATTCTCGTTCTCTAGTTTTCGAGTTATAGCCCCTGGAAGTCGAAAACTGCACGACTTTGCCCTCGAATATCTCGACAACGGAGAAAGGAGAATTTCAGGGCATTTTCTCCCAAGAAATATATGGGAATTATCTGTAATTTAGCACAGTTTCAGAACGATTCGTGAAAGTCACCTTTTAAGAATAACTTCCACTGCAGGCCCATATATAAAAGTTTGCTCCTTTATTACTCTGCACATGGACAATTATTTGCGCTGTTATTTGCCCCAGGCATGTACCTATGTAATTACCGTTTACAGTGTAAAGATGGATGTTATCGGTCGCTGAACGTCGGAGCAGTAGGCGTTTAATGCATTTTCCCATAGGGTCCAATGCAAAATTGACACCTCATTTTCTCCATTCTCAAGAGCTTTGAGTCTCTGCAAAACATATACATGTGTAGACACAAATAAGTGAAATAGAATGAAGGCTATTTCAGCTTTAGCTTTTATTCCGTTTGGGAGCTAAAGTCGCACAAACTTTTGTTTACAAAAATTTCGATGGCCTATAGTTCGCAAGTTATGCAATCAGTTGACAAAAGATTGTGCATGCATGTAGACATGTTAATGACCTTTATATATGCCAAGTTTCAGATGGCTACCTACTCATACAAGCAAGCAGTAGCGGTTTGAAATTTTCACAATTTGGGCTACACGTTCGGGACGATTCGTGACCTTAGGTGACTTGCACAATTCGGGCTGAAACTAGTGCCAAATGAGAGGGTTGGGATAAACATTCAATTGACCATATGTGCCAAAAATTCTCGTTCTCTAGTTTTCGAGTTATAGCCCCTGGAAGTCGAAAACTGCATGACTTTGCCCTCGAATATCTCGACAACGGAGAAAGGAGAATTTCAGGGCATTTTCTCCCAAGAAATATATGGGAATTATCTGTAATTTAGCACAGTTTCAGAACGATTCGTGAATGTCACTTTTTAAGAATAACTTCCACTGCAGGCCCATATATAAAAGTTTGCTCCTTTATTACTCTGCACATGGACAATTATTTGCGCTGTTATTTGCCCCAGGCATGTACCTATGTAATTACCGTTTACAGTGTAAAGATGGATGTTATCGGTCGCTGAACGTCGGAGCAGTAGGCGTTTAATGCATTTTCCCATAGGGTCCAATGCAAAATTGACACCTCATTTTCTCCATTCTCAAGAGCTTTGAGTCTCTGCAAAACATATACATGTGTAGACACAAATAAGTGAAATAGAATGAAGGCTATTTCAGCTTTAGCTTTTATTCCGTTTGGGAGCTAAAGTCGCACAAACTTTTGTTTACAAAAATTTCGATGGCCTATAGTTCGCAAGTTATGCAATCAGTTGACATAAGATTGTGCATGCATGTAGACATGTTAATGACCTTTATATATGCCAAGTTTCAGATTGCTACCTACTCATACAAGCAAGCAGTAGCGGTTTGAAATTTTCACAATTTGGGCTACACGTTCGGGACGATTCGTGACCTTAGGTGACTTGCACAATTCGGGCTGAAACTAGTGCCAAATGAGAGGGTTGGGATAAACATTCAATTGACCATATGTGCCAAAAATTCTCGTTCTCTAGTTTTCGAGTTATAGCCCCTGGAAGTCGAAAACTGCACGACTTTGCCCTCGAATATCTCGACAACGGAGAAAGGAGAATTTCAGGGCATTTTCTCCCAAGAAATATATGGGAATTATCTGTAATTTAGCACAGTTTCAGAACGATTCGTGAAAGTCACCTTTTAAGAATAACTTCCACTGCAGGCCCATATATAAAAGTTTGCTCCTTTATTACTCTGCACATGGACAATTATTTGCGCTGTTATTTGCCCCAGGCATGTACCTATGTAATTACCGTTTACAGTGTAAAGATGGATGTTATCGGTCGCTGAACGTCGGAGCAGTAGGCGTTTAATGCATTTTCCCATAGGGTCCAATGCAAAATTGACACCTCATTTTCTCCATTCTCAAGAGCTTTGAGTCTCTGCAAAACATATACATGTGTAGACACAAATAAGTGAAATAGAATGAAGGCTATTTCAGCTTTAGCTTTTATTCCGTTTGGGAGCTAAAGTCGCACAAACTTTTGTTTACAAAAATTTCGATGGCCTATAGTTCGCAAGTTATGCAATCAGTTGACATAAGATTGTGCATGCATGTAGACATGTTAATGACCTTTATATATGCCAAGTTTCAGATGGCTACCTACTCATACAAGCAAGCAGTAGCGGTTTGAAATTTTCACAATTTGGGCTACACGTTCGGGACGATTCGTGACCTTAGGTGACTTGCACAATTCGGGCTGAAACTAGTGCCAAATGAGAGGGTTGGGATAAACATTCAATTGACCATATGTGCCAAAAATTCTCGTTCTCTAGTTTTCGAGTTATAGCCCCTGGAAGTCGAAAACTGCACGACTTTGCCCTCGAATATCTCGACAACGGAGAAAGGAGAATTTCAGGGCATTTTCTCCCAAGAAATATATGGGAATTATCTGTAATTTAGCACAGTTTCAGAACGATTCGTGAAAGTCACCTTTTAAGAATAACTTCCACTGCAGGCCCATATATAAAAGTTTGCTCCTTTATTACTCTGCACATGGACAATTATTTGCGCTGTTATTTGCCCCAGGCATGTACCTATGTAATTACCGTTTACAGTGTAAAGATGGATGTTATCGGTCGCTGAACGTCGGAGCAGCAGGCGTTTAATGCATTTTCCCATAGGGTCCAATGCAAAATTGACACCTCATTTTCTCCATTCTCAAGAGCTTTGAGTCTCTGCAAAACATATACATGTGTAGACACAAATAAGTGAAATAGAATGAAGGCTATTTCAGCTTTAGCTTTTATTCCGTTTGGGAGCTAAAGTCGCACAAACTTTTGTTTACAAAAATTTCGATGGCCTATAGTTCGCAAGTTATGCAATCAGTTGACATAAGATTGTGCATGCATGTAGACATGTTAATGACCTTTATATATGCCAAGTTTCAGATGGCTACCTACTCATACAAGCAAGCAGTAGCGGTTTGAAATTTTCACAATTTGGGCTACACGTTCGGGACGATTCGTGACCTTAGGTGACTTGCACAATTCGGGCTGAAACTAGTGCCAAATGAGAGGGTTGGGATAAACATTCAATTGACCATATGTGCCAAAAATTCTCGTTCTCTAGTTTTCGAGTTATAGCCCCTGGAAGTCGAAAACTGCACGACTTTGCCCTCGAATATCTCGACAACGGAGAAAGGAGAATTTCAGGGCATTTTCTCCCAAGAAATATATGGGAATTATCTGTAATTTAGCACAGTTTCAGAACGATTCGTGAAAGTCACTTTTTAAGAATAACTTCCACTGCAGGCCCATATATAAAAGTTTGCTCCTTTATTACTCTGCACATGGACAATTATTTGCGCTGTTATTTGCCCCAGGCATGTACCTATGTAATTACCGTTTACAGTGTAAAGATGGATGTTATCGGTCGCTGAACGTCGGAGCAGTAGGCGTTTAATGCATTTTCCCATAGGGTCCAATGCAAAATTGACACCTCATTTTCTCCATTCTCAAGAGCTTTGAGTCTCTGCAAAACATATACATGTGTAGACACAAATAAGTGAAATAGAATGAAGGCTATTTCAGCTTTAGCTTTTATTCCGTTTGGGAGCTAAAGTCGCACAAACTTTTGTTTACAAAAATTTCGATGGCCTATAGTTCGCAAGTTATGCAATCAGTTGACATAAGATTGTGCATGCATGTAGACATGTTAATGACCTTTATATATGCCAAGTTTCAGATGGCTACCTACTCATACAAGCAAGCAGTAGCGGTTTGAAATTTTCACAATTTGGGCTACACGTTCGGGACGATTCGTGACCTTAGGTGACTTGCACAATTCGGGCTGAAACTAGTGCCAAATGAGAGGGTTGGGATAAACATTCAATTGACCATATGTGCCAAAAATTCTCGTTCTCTAGTTTTCGAGTTATAGCCCCTGGAAGTCGAAAACTGCATGACTTTGCCCTCGAATATCTCGACAACGGAGAAAGGAGAATTTCAGGGCATTTTCTCCCAAGAAATATATGGGAATTATCTGTAATTTAGCACAGTTTCAGAACGATTCGTGAAAGTCGCTTTTTAAGAATAACTTCCACTGCAGGCCCATATATAAAAGTTTGCTCCTTTATTACTCTGCACATGGACAATTATTTGCGCTGTTATTTGCCCCAGGCATGTACCTATGTAATTACCGTTTACAGTGTAAAGATGGATGTTATCGGTCGCTGAACGTCGGAGCAGTAGGCGTTTAATGCATTTTCCCATAGGGTCCAATGCAAAATTGACACCTCATTTTCTCCATTCTCAAGAGCTTTGAGTCTCTGCAAAACATATACATGTGTAGACACAAATAAGTGAAATAGAATGAAGGCTATTTCAGCTTTAGCTTTTATTCCGTTTGGGAGCTAAAGTCGCACAAACTTTTGTTTACAAAAATTTCGATGGCCTATAGTTCGCAAGTTATGCAATCAGTTGACATAAGATTGTGCATGCATGTAGACATGTTAATGACCTTTATATATGCCAAGTTTCAGATTGCTACCTACTCATACAAGCAAGCAGTAGCGGTTTGAAATTTTCACAATTTGGGCTACACGTTCGGGACGATTCGTGACCTTAGGTGACTTGCACAATTCGGGCTGAAACTAGTGCCAAATGAGAGGGTTGGGATAAACATTCAATTGACCATATGTGCCAAAAATTCTCGTTCTCTAGTTTTCGAGTTATAGCCCCTGGAAGTCGAAAACTGCACGACTTTGCCCTCGAATATCTCGACAACGGAGAAAGGAGAATTTCAGGGCATTTTCTCCCAAGAAATATATGGGAATTATCTGTAATTTAGCACAGTTTCAGAACGATTCGTGAAAGTCACCTTTTAAGAATAACTTCCACTGCAGGCCCATATATAAAAGTTTGCTCCTTTATTACTCTGCACATGGACAATTATTTGCGCTGTTATTTGCCCCAGGCATGTACCTATGTAATTACCGTTTACAGTGTAAAGATGGATGTTATAGGTCGCTGAACGTCGGAGCAGTAGGCGTTTAATGCATTTTCCCATAGGGTCCAATGCAAAATTGACACCTCATTTTCTCCATTCTCAAGAGCTTTGAGTCTCTGCAAAACATATACATGTGTAGACACAAATAAGTGAAATAGAATGAAGGCTATTTCAGCTTTAGCTTTTATTCCGTTTGGGAGCTAAAGTCGCACAAACTTTTGTTTACAAAAAATTCGATGGCCTATAGTTCGCAAGTTATGCAATCAGTTGACATAAGATTGTGCATGCATGTAGACATGTAAATGACCTTTATATATGCCAAGTTTCAGATGGCTACCTACTCATACAAGCAAGCAGTAGCGGTTTGAAATTTTCACAATTTGGGCTACACGTTCGGGACGATTCGTGACCTTAGGTGACTTGCACAATTCGGGCTGAAACTAGTGCCAAATGAGAGGGTTGGGATAAACATTCAATTGACCATATGTGCCAAAAATTCTCGTTCTCTAGTTTTCGAGTTATAGCCCCTGGAAGTCGAAAACTGCACGACTTTGCCCTCGAATATCTCGACAACGGAGAAAGGAGAATTTCAGGGCATTTTCTCCCAAGAAATATATGGGAATTATCTGTAATTTAGCACAGTTTCAGAACGATTCGTGAAAGTCACCTTTTAAGAATAACTTCCACTGCAGGCCCATATATAAAAGTTTGCTCCTTTATTACTCTGCACATGGACAATTATTTGCGCTGTTATTTGCCCCAGGCATGTACCTATGTAATTACCGTTTACAGTGTAAAGATGGATGTTATCGGTCGCTGAACGTCGGAGCAGTAGGCGTTTAATGCATTTTCCCATAGGGTCCAATGCAAAATTGACACCTCATTTTCTCCATTCTCAAGAGCTTTGAGTCTCTGCAAAACATATACATGTGTAGACACAAATAAGTGAAATAGAATGAAGGCTATTTCAGCTTTAGCTTTTATTCCGTTTGGGAGCTAAAGTCGCACAAACTTTTGTTTACAAAAATTTCGATGGCCTATAGTTCGCAAGTTATGCAATCAGTTGACATAAGATTGTGCATGCATGTAGACATGTTAATGACCTTTATATATGCCAAGTTTCAGATTGCTACCTACTCATACAAGCAAGCAGTAGCGGTTTGAAATTTTCACAATTTGGGCTACACGTTCGGGACGATTCGTGACCTTAGGTGACTTGCACAATTCGGGCTGAAACTAGTGCCAAATGAGAGGGTTGGGATAAACATTCAATTGACCATATGTGCCAAAAATTCTCGTTCTCTAGTTTTCGAGTTATAGCCCCTGGAAGTCGAAAACTGCACGACTTTGCCCTCGAATATCTCGACAACGGAGAAAGGAGAATTTCAGGGCATTTTCTCCCAAGAAATATATGGGAATTATCTGTAATTTAGCACAGTTTCAGAACGATTCGTGAAAGTCACCTTTTAAGAATAACTTCCACTGCAGGCCCATATATAAAAGTTTGCTCCTTTATTACTCTGCACATGGACAATTATTTGCGCTGTTATTTGCCCCAGGCATGTACCTATGTAATTACCGTTTACAGTGTAAAGATGGATGTTATCGGTCGCTGAACGTCGGAGCAGTAGGCGTTTAATGCATTTTCCCATAGGGTCCAATGCAAAATTGACACCTCATTTTCTCCATTCTCAAGAGCTTTGAGTCTCTGCAAAACATATACATGTGTAGACACAAATAAGTGAAATAGAATGAAGGCTATTTCAGCTTTAGCTTTTATTCCGTTTGGGAGCTAAAGTCGCACAAACTTTTGTTTACAAAAATTTCGATGGCCTATAGTTCGCAAGTTATGCAATCAGTTGACATAAGATTGTGCATGCATGTAGACATGTTAATGACCTTTATATATGCCAAGTTTCAGATTGCTACCTACTCATACAAGCAAGCAGTAGCGGTTTGAAATTTTCACAATTTGGGCTACACGTTCGGGACGATTCGTGACCTTAGGTGACTTGCACAATTCGGGCTGAAACTAGTGCCAAATGAGAGGGTTGGGATAAACATTCAATTGACCATATGTGCCAAAAATTCTCGTTCTCTAGTTTTCGAGTTATAGCCCCTGGAAGTCGAAAACTGCACGACTTTGCCCTCGAATATCTCGACAACGGAGAAAGGAGAATTTCAGGGCATTTTCTCCCAAGAAATATATGGGAATTATCTGTAATTTAGCACAGTTTCAGAACGATTCGTGAAAGTCACCTTTTAAGAATAACTTCCACTGCAGGCCCATATATAAAAGTTTGCTCCTTTATCACTCTGCACATGGACAATTATTTGCGCTGTTATTTGCCCCAGGCATGTACCTATGTAATTACCGTTTACAGTGTAAAGATGGATGTTATCGGTCGCTGAACGTCGGAGCAGTAGGCGTTTAATGCATTTTCCCATAGGGTCCAATGCAAAATTGACACCTCATTTTCTCCATTCTCAAGAGCTTTGAGTCTCTGCAAAACATATACATGTGTAGACACAAATAAGTGAAATAGAATGAAGGCTATTTCAGCTTTAGCTTTTATTCCGTTTGGGAGCTAAAGTCGCACAAACTTTTGTTTACAAAAATTTCGATGGCCTATAGTTCGCAAGTTATGCAATCAGTTGACATAAGATTGTGCATGCATGTAGACATGTTAATGACCTTTATATATGCCAAGTTTCAGATGGCTACCTACTCATACAAGCAAGCAGTAGCGGTTTGAAATTTTCACAATTTGGGCTACACGTTCGGGACGATTCGTGACCTTAGGTGACTTGCACAATTCGGGCTGAAACTAGTGCCAAATGAGAGGGTTGGGATAAACATTCAATTGACCATATGTGCCAAAAATTCTCGTTCTCTAGTTTTCGAGTTATAGCCCCTGGAAGTCGAAAACTGCACGACTTTGCCCTCGAATATCTCGACAACGGAGAAAGGAGAATTTCAGGGCATTTTCTCCCAAGAAATATATGGGAATTATCTGTAATTTAGCACAGTTTCAGAACGATTCGTGAAAGTCACCTTTTAAGAATAACTTCCACTGCAGGCCCATATATAAAAGTTTGCTCCTTTATTACTCTGCACATGGACAATTATTTGCGCTGTTATTTGCCCCAGGCATGTACCTATGTAATTACCGTTTACAGTGTAAAGATGGATGTTATCGGTCGCTGAACGTCGGAGCAGCAGGCGTTTAATGCATTTTCCCATAGGGTCCAATGCAAAATTGACACCTCATTTTCTCCATTCTCAAGAGCTTTGAGTCTCTGCAAAACATATACATGTGTAGACACAAATAAGTGAAATAGAATGAAGGCTATTTCAGCTTTAGCTTTTATTCCGTTTGGGAGCTAAAGTCGCACAAACTTTTGTTTACAAAAATTTCGATGGCCTATAGTTCGCAAGTTATGCAATCAGTTGACATAAGATTGTGCATGCATGTAGACATGTTAATGACCTTTATATATGCCAAGTTTCAGATGGCTACCTACTCATACAAGCAAGCAGTAGCGGTTTGAAATTTTCACAATTTGGGCTACACGTTCGGGACGATTCGTGACCTTAGGTGACTTGCACAATTCGGGCTGAAACTAGTGCCAAATGAGAGGGTTGGGATAAACATTCAATTGACCATATGTGCCAAAAATTCTCGTTCTCTAGTTTTCGAGTTATAGCCCCTGGAAGTCGAAAACTGCACGACTTTGCCCTCGAATATCTCGACAACGGAGAAAGGAGAATTTCAGGGCATTTTCTCCCAAGAAATATATGGGAATTATCTGTAATTTAGCACAGTTTCAGAACGATTCGTGAAAGTCACTTTTTAAGAATAACTTCCACTGCAGGCCCATATATAAAAGTTTGCTCCTTTATTACTCTGCACATGGACAATTATTTGCGCTGTTATTTGCCCCAGGCATGTACCTATGTAATTACCGTTTACAGTGTAAAGATGGATGTTATCGGTCGCTGAACGTCGGAGCAGTAGGCGTTTAATGCATTTTCCCATAGGGTCCAATGCAAAATTGACACCTCATTTTCTCCATTCTCAAGAGCTTTGAGTCTCTGCAAAACATATACATGTGTAGACACAAATAAGTGAAATAGAATGAAGGCTATTTCAGCTTTAGCTTTTATTCCGTTTGGGAGCTAAAGTCGCACAAACTTTTGTTTACAAAAATTTCGATGGCCTATAGTTCGCAAGTTATGCAATCAGTTGACATAAGATTGTGCATGCATGTAGACATGTTAATGACCTTTATATATGCCAAGTTTCAGATGGCTACCTACTCATACAAGCAAGCAGTAGCGGTTTGAAATTTTCACAATTTGGGCTACACGTTCGGGACGATTCGTGACCTTAGGTGACTTGCACAATTCGGGCTGAAACTAGTGCCAAATGAGAGGGTTGGGATAAACATTCAATTGACCATATGTGCCAAAAATTCTCGTTCTCTAGTTTTCGAGTTATAGCCCCTGGAAGTCGAAAACTGCATGACTTTGCCCTCGAATATCTCGACAACGGAGAAAGGAGAATTTCAGGGCATTTTCTCCCAAGAAATATATGGGAATTATCTGTAATTTAGCACAGTTTCAGAACGATTCGTGAAAGTCGCTTTTTAAGAATAACTTCCACTGCAGGCCCATATATAAAAGTTTGCTCCTTTATTACTCTGCACATGGACAATTATTTGCGCTGTTATTTGCCCCAGGCATGTACCTATGTAATTACCGTTTACAGTGTAAAGATGGATGTTATCGGTCGCTGAACGTCGGAGCAGTAGGCGTTTAATGCATTTTCCCATAGGGTCCAATGCAAAATTGACACCTCATTTTCTCCATTCTCAAGAGCTTTGAGTCTCTGCAAAACATATACATGTGTAGACACAAATAAGTGAAATAGAATGAAGGCTATTTCAGCTTTAGCTTTTATTCCGTTTGGGAGCTAAAGTCAAACAAACTTTTGTTTACAAAAATTTCGATGGCCTATAGTTCGCAAGTTATGCAATCAGTTGACATAAGATTGTGCATGCATGTAGACATGTTAATGACCTTTATATATGCCAAGTTTCAGATTGCTACCTACTCATACAAGCAAGCAGTAGCGGTTTGAAATTTTCACAATTTGGGCTACACGTTCGGGACGATTCGTGACCTTAGGTGACTTGCACAATTCGGGCTGAAACTAGTGCCAAATGAGAGGGTTGGGATAAACATTCAATTGACCATATGTGCCAAAAATTCTCGTTCTCTAGTTTTCGAGTTATAGCCCCTGGAAGTCGAAAACTGCACGACTTTGCCCTCGAATATCTCGACAACGGAGAAAGGAGAATTTCAGGGCATTTTCTCCCAAGAAATATATGGGAATTATCTGTAATTTAGCACAGTTTCAGAACGATTCGTGAAAGTCACCTTTTAAGAATAACTTCCACTGCAGGCCCATATATAAAAGTTTGCTCCTTTATTACTCTGCACATGGACAATTATTTGCGCTGTTATTTGCCCCAGGCATGTACCTATGTAATTACCGTTTACAGTGTAAAGATGGATGTTATAGGTCGCTGAACGTCGGAGCAGTAGGCGTTTAATGCATTTTCCCATAGGGTCCAATGCAAAATTGACACCTCATTTTCTCCATTCTCAAGAGCTTTGAGTCTCTGCAAAACATATACATGTGTAGACACAAATAAGTGAAATAGAATGAAGGCTATTTCAGCTTTAGCTTTTATTCCGTTTGGGAGCTAAAGTCGCACAAACTTTTGTTTACAAAAAATTCGATGGCCTATAGTTCGCAAGTTATGCAATCAGTTGACATAAGATTGTGCATGCATGTAGACATGTAAATGACCTTTATATATGCCAAGTTTCAGATGGCTACCTACTCATACAAGCAAGCAGTAGCGGTTTGAAATTTTCACAATTTGGGCTACACGTTCGGGACGATTCGTGACCTTAGGTGACTTGCACAATTCGGGCTGAAACTAGTGCCAAATGAGAGGGTTGGGATAAACATTCAATTGACCATATGTGCCAAAAATTCTCGTTCTCTAGTTTTCGAGTTATAGCCCCTGGAAGTCGAAAACTGCACGACTTTGCCCTCGAATATCTCGACAACGGAGAAAGGAGAATTTCAGGGCATTTTCTCCCAAGAAATATATGGGAATTATCTGTAATTTAGCACAGTTTCAGAACGATTCGTGAAAGTCACCTTTTAAGAATAACTTCCACTGCAGGCCCATATATAAAAGTTTGCTCCTTTATTACTCTGCACATGGACAATTATTTGCGCTGTTATTTGCCCCAGGCATGTACCTATGTAATTACCGTTTACAGTGTAAAGATGGATGTTATCGGTCGCTGAACGTCGGAGCAGTAGGCGTTTAATGCATTTTCCCATAGGGTCCAATGCAAAATTGACACCTCATTTTCTCCATTCTCAAGAGCTTTGAGTCTCTGCAAAACATATACATGTGTAGACACAAATAAGTGAAATAGAATGAAGGCTATTTCAGCTTTAGCTTTTATTCCGTTTGGGAGCTAAAGTCGCACAAACTTTTGTTTACAAAAATTTCGATGGCCTATAGTTCGCAAGTTATGCAATCAGTTGACATAAGATTGTGCATGCATGTAGACATGTTAATGACCTTTATATATGCCAAGTTTCAGATTGCTACCTACTCATACAAGCAAGCAGTAGCGGTTTGAAATTTTCACAATTTGGGCTACACGTTCGGGACGATTCGTGACCTTAGGTGACTTGCACAATTCGGGCTGAAACTAGTGCCAAATGAGAGGGTTGGGATAAACATTCAATTGACCATATGTGCCAAAAATTCTCGTTCTCTAGTTTTCGAGTTATAGCCCCTGGAAGTCGAAAACTGCACGACTTTGCCCTCGAATATCTCGACAACGGAGAAAGGAGAATTTCAGGGCATTTTCTCCCAAGAAATATATGGGAATTATCTGTAATTTAGCACAGTTTCAGAACGATTCGTGAAAGTCACCTTTTAAGAATAACTTCCACTGCAGGCCCATATATAAAAGTTTGCTCCTTTATTACTCTGCACATGGACAATTATTTGCGCTGTTATTTGCCCCAGGCATGTACCTATGTAATTACCGTTTACAGTGTAAAGATGGATGTTATCGGTCGCTGAACGTCGGAGCAGTAGGCGTTTAATGCATTTTCCCATAGGGTCCAATGCAAAATTGACACCTCATTTTCTCCATTCTCAAGAGCTTTGAGTCTCTGCAAAACATATACATGTGTAGACACAAATAAGTGAAATAGAATGAAGGCTATTTCAGCTTTAGCTTTTATTCCGTTTGGGAGCTAAAGTCGCACAAACTTTTGTTTACAAAAATTTCGATGGCCTATAGTTCGCAAGTTATGCAATCAGTTGACATAAGATTGTGCATGCATGTAGACATGTTAATGACCTTTATATATGCCAAGTTTCAGATGGCTACCTACTCATACAAGCAAGCAGTAGCGGTTTGAAATTTTCACAATTTGGGCTACACGTTCGGGACGATTCGTGACCTTAGGTGACTTGCACAATTCGGGCTGAAACTAGTGCCAAATGAGAGGGTTGGGATAAACATTCAATTGACCATATGTGCCAAAAATTCTCGTTCTCTAGTTTTCGAGTTATAGCCCCTGGAAGTCGAAAACTGCACGACTTTGCCCTCGAATATCTCGACAACGGAGAAAGGAGAATTTCAGGGCATTTTCTCCCAAGAAATATATGGGAATTATCTGTAATTTAGCACAGTTTCAGAACGATTCGTGAAAGTCACCTTTTAAGAATAACTTCCACTGCAGGCCCATATATAAAAGTTTGCTCCTTTATTACTCTGCACATGGACAATTATTTGCGCTGTTATTTGCCCCAGGCATGTACCTATGTAATTACCGTTTACAGTGTAAAGATGGATGTTATCGGTCGCTGAACGTCGGAGCAGTAGGCGTTTAATGCATTTTCCCATAGGGTCCAATGCAAAATTGACACCTCATTTTCTCCATTCTCAAGAGCTTTGAGTCTCTGCAAAACATATACATGTGTAGACACAAATAAGTGAAATAGAATGAAGGCTATTTCAGCTTTAGCTTTTATTCCGTTTGGGAGCTAAAGTCGCACAAACTTTTGTTTACAAAAATTTCGATGGCCTATAGTTCGCAAGTTATGCAATCAGTTGACATAAGATTGTGCATGCATGTAGACATGTTAATGACCTTTATATATGCCAAGTTTCAGATGGCTACCTACTCATACAAGCAAGCAGTAGCGGTTTGAAATTTTCACAATTTGGGCTACACGTTCGGGACGATTCGTGACCTTAGGTGACTTGCACAATTCGGGCTGAAACTAGTGCCAAATGAGAGGGTTGGGATAAACATTCAATTGACCATATGTGCCAAAAATTCTCGTTCTCTAGTTTTCGAGTTATAGCCCCTGGAAGTCGAAAACTGCACGACTTTGCCCTCGAATATCTCGACAACGGAGAAAGGAGAATTTCAGGGCATTTTCTCCCAAGAAATATATGGGAATTATCTGTAATTTAGCACAGTTTCAGAACGATTCGTGAAAGTCACCTTTTAAGAATAACTTCCACTGCAGGCCCATATATAAAAGTTTGCTCCTTTATTACTCTGCACATGGACAATTATTTGCGCTGTTATTTGCCCCAGGCATGTACCTATGTAATTACCGTTTACAGTGTAAAGATGGATGTTATCGGTCGCTGAACGTCGGAGCAGTAGGCGTTTAATGCATTTTCCCATAGGGTCCAATGCAAAATTGACACCTCATTTTCTCCATTCTCAAGAGCTTTGAGTCTCTGCAAAACATATACATGTGTAGACACAAATAAGTGAAATAGAATGAAGGCTATTTCAGCTTTAGCTTTTATTCCGTTTGGGAGCTAAAGTCGCACAAACTTTTGTTTACAAAAATTTCGATGGCCTATAGTTCGCAAGTTATGCAATCAGTTGACATAAGATTGTGCATGCATGTAGACATGTTAATGACCTTTATATATGCCAAGTTTCAGATGGCTACCTACTCATACAAGCAAGCAGTAGCGGTTTGAAATTTTCACAATTTGGGCTACACGTTCGGGACAATTCGTGACCTTAGGTGACTTGCACAATTCGGGCTGAAACTAGTGCCAAATGAGAGGGTTGGGATAAGCATTCAATTGACCATATGTGCCAAAAATTCTCGTTCTCTAGTTTTCGAGTTATAGCCCCTGGAAGTCGAAAACTGCACGACTTTGCCCTCGAATATCTCGACAACGGAGAAAGGAGAATTTCAGGGCATTTTCTCCCAAGAAATATATGGGAATTATCTGTAATTTAGCACAGTTTCAGAACGATTCGTGAAAGTCACCTTTTAAGAATAACTTCCACTGCAGGCCCATATATAAAAGTTTGCTCCTTT